>BGPR01000002.1:6878537-7344884 GCA_013235015.1 Araneus ventricosus | reverse complement strand
TATTAATTGCTGAATCCATCCCTCGTGAGTAAAAAACACACTTCACTCTTTCTATTTTGTATTGCTATTTTTATTAATTAATTTAGCGTTTCTTAAGAACCAGCTCAAATTTAGGGTTGAAAAAGTGTACAAAAAATCTTGTATCCTAATTATATTGAATCTATATAAGGCAGAAAATCAATGTGTCACAGGAACTCTTCCGAAACGGTGCACAGTGGTGAGATGAAATTTGCACATGCTATTCTGTGGTCTAGTTCCAGGACAACAGTGGTATTTTCAACTTTCAAAACTAATTATTTTTTCAGATTATCAATTAACAAAAATTAAGTCAAATTTCGACGATATTTATCAGTTTTTCACGAATAGCTATATAGCACTATCATTATACGAAAATAATTTATGTACCATTTTAAAGAAGAGATAATTATATTTCCAGTGATGTTAGTTTAAGTACTATGAGATGTTTTGTTTAATTTTCAAAAATTTTTAAATTATCTAATGAATGTGTAAGGTCATTCAAGTTTCAGTTTTCAGTTCTGACCGAGCAGAGAGACCTAGGCAGAAGAAGAAAGAAAGCTATGTGGTGCTTTTCCTGTCGGGCACAGAAACACCGAAAAGAAGAGAAGGGTATTTCGGATCGTGACTATAAAAAAAATCGTGATTTGTAGGAAGTTCTTTTGTCGCCGTAGCAATGACGGGTTGGGAAAAATGGAATCCCAAGGGTTTCTAGACTCCAGGTGATTCAAAGTACGGATACAATAAGAAGCTGCTCGACGAAGGGTCAGATGATACGGGAGAGGGAAATTCAATGAAAGAATCGGCAATGAAAAATTCTTTTATCAAGTTTTTAAAAAGACCTCATCAGTTAGTTATTTTTCTTATACTTCTTTAAAATATTTTATATAAAAGAATTTTTTACAGTAGTAATATTAGGTATGAAAGCATTTTAACCCCGAAAAATCCAGGCTATCTCAGGTAGAAACGCATATTCGTGTGTGTTTTCTTTATAAATGAACTTAACGATCAGATTTAATAAATTTACAATTTTCTCGTTCAATTAAACTCTTTCCCGCATCACTACATTAGGAAGTTACATTATTTGCATTCTACATTTTGATTTAGATTATTTATTACTAGCAGTATGCGCACGGCGTAGCCCGTGGAATCAGGAATTCAACAAAAAGAAAAAAAAGGAATAATAATAATAATAATAATAATAAAACGCCCACAATGACATGAAAAAGTTTTGAAAACAAAGGATACACATTATTGATTTTCCCGCTTATCTTTTTTCGCGATAATGACATTTTATTTATAGAAAAGTTAAACCAAAACAATATTAAAAAATTGCAACGTGAAAATCATTATTATACTGCAAGCAAAGTATGCGAAATGAATAAATACGTTAAGATACTGCCGAAAATAATAATCAAAGTCATTCAATTGAAGGTTATGACGTCACCTGCTCCGACAGCCAATCAAATTGCCAGCTACGTTCTGGAAAAATGTCACGGGAGGAAATTCGCTAGAGAAAAATAACTTTCAACAGACCAGAAAAAAATTATTTAAAGAAAACCGGGAAAAGATATTTTAATCGTTCTTATTTTAAATCCGACAGAACCGTTCTAGTTATAGGCTGAAAAAAATTGAAAATATTAGTGTTATTAGAAAGTCGGATGCAGCAAATTTAAAAACAAAAATAAAATTTAGATGGCAAAACTGACTATTTTTTTAAAAAATTCTCAAAATTCAGTAAATTACATTCGAAGCTCAAAAAACATTTCATTAGAAAGAAAATTGTTCGTTCTAAAATGGTTTTCTCGATGGTGCATGGATTGTTTTTCAACGATCATTAGGAAAGATACTACGGCCGTAAACGTGCCAAAAATGACCCAAAACAACACAAAACATTAAATAAAAAATTTTCTAGATTAAATTTTAAAATTTCGGCTTCGAAGTGCATTCAGTCACCATTACGACTACCTGTGTGCCAAATTTCATGGCTGTAAGTGCGATAGATTCGTCTGGACATCGCAGACAAACACACACACACGCACACAAACATTGCCTTTTATATGAATAGATGAATATGGGGCATACTTGTTCAGTTATGTACATTGGGGCTGAAAAAATATCTTGGCAATTACTTATCGCATATTAAAACCAAAAATTTGTATCGCCTTAGAAAGCTGATACTCCAGAAATAAAAATATGAATTTAAAAAGCTGAAAATGCTTCTTTTTATTTTCAGATAGAAATTTTGAAAAATAGAAAAAATGAAGCTCCCACAAGATCCCAAAAAGTAAGTTTTGTCAATACTCATTTTTATATATTTTCTCTGTTTCAGTGCATTGTAAACAACTTGTCTTTCATTTTTCTTTAAATGATAAAATAATAATAATAGATAAATAAAAATGCATGAAGGAAACTATGAATCATCATTTTATTCTTTTTAGAAACCATTATTGTTTGAAACTGTATTTCAAATTAATTCACCTTTTAAAAATCATTCTTCCCTACTCAATTACAAAACTAGTAGAATAAAGTTCATTGTGTTTATTTTCAACGAAATGTCTTGAAATTTAAAATTGGAAAAGAATTAGCTACAAAACATTGGAATAAAAATGAATGACTAATGATAACAAAAATGTTATGAACTGTTTGGAGTAATCCAATCACTCTAAGTAGTTCTGATACACAGGCCCACAATGGGTGAAATGGTCTGACGAGGATGTCTTTCAAACAACATGTGGTAAAATACTCTTGTCAACCGAATCGAGACAGATTGAAAAATGCTGCCTAATAGAGAAACACATGTCTCTACCGTGAGGCAATGATAGCTCTGCCCAGTTTCATAAGAGGAATAGGAAATCACTAGAAAAGGCAATAGATAAACGCCATCAGATGCAAAGTTTTGACCGAGGCTAGGATTGTGTGAAGGGATGGTGAATGAATGAACGAATGAAGAATACATGTAATAACTTTAAAATTCTCTTTCAGGTACGGAAAACTAATTAAACCGTTTACAGAGCGAATTCATATCCATTACAATTTTTAATTTTTTTTTTTTTTGCATATTTCTCTTTCTAATACTTTGATTTAAAGATAACAATCATTAAAATAGGAATAAAAAATTTTATATATGTTTTTCTTAATGTTCTCAATTGGGAACAATGGTCACTTCTAATTAAGATCATGAAACTAGAAATAGAAATCGATAACAGTGATGATCAGACTGAATAATAAGTAAAGTATTGTAAAAATTATTTTATAAATAAGTACAGATATGAATTAACTTCAAAATTTATGGATTTAAATTAATAAAAAATATATCTTGCAAAAAAAATTGCAGAAAATGAAACTTTATAACTGCACTCTGGGAAGTAGTTCAAATACAATCCCTCTTTTTTGCATTCATTGCACTGTAATCTTGTATTTTCTTCACATTATGTATATTTACATGAGTTGTTGCAATAAGGCAATGACCATCCCTCTTCATTTGCGATACACAACCCATAACTTTCGGTCGTGTTTGAGTTCCATCCTTTTTTGCCCTAATCAATAAGAGAGTAATTATAACTTCTCGAGGAAACTCCAGATGAGTGAGTTGGTTATGTTTTCTGTGAAACAACAAGTATATTTAGAACATTTTGCAAATGAAATATACCACCATTTATTTTTATGAAGTTTTAAAAGGTAGTTTATACTATTAATAAACCCAAGAATTATATTTCTGAATCAAATTTGACTGTCCTATGAGTGCTTTTTTTCTTCTGACCCAAGATTAAAAACGCAAGATTAAAAATATTATTTCTTAAACCTAGATTATAGATAAAATTTGTGCACTAATAAAAAAATGAAATAATCATAAATCTGAGAACTTTCACTATAAAGCGAAACAAAATAAATTACAAATTAAGAGAACATACGACTCTTAAACCTCGAAACAATGGAGGAAAACTGTCAAATTCGATACATTATATCTCTGAAACAATACAATTCACAAACTCACTTTTTTGATTAGAAAAATATCTGTTTTTTCAACTATAGTACACTCATTTTCAAATCTTCCCATTGGTATGTATTTATTTGAGAGAGTAATAAATATGGGTATAATTTTTGGAGAAAAAATGAGATAGTCACCTTGCGAGCATGATTACGGATAAAATATTTATCTAAACACAATATTTGGGGTATCTAAGTAATCCAAACAGTCTGTTTAAGAAACCTAACCACAATTTATTAACATGTAAATTTAATTTCTATTTTATATACCAATTTAAAATAAAAATGTTAAAAATAGTTAAAATTTCAACTTTTCTACCCCCAAAAAATATTTATTTGAAGAAAATATGTACAAAAATATGGTTCAATTTGTACAACATAGTAAACTACATACTCGGTAAAACTTTTATGTAAAAATTTTCAATAGTTCTTAATATATCGTGCGCGCATTATCAAAAAATCACATTTTGAGATACAACGTTTTAAAGATATGGCAATATTCAATGTTTACATTGAAGAGCTGATACATATTCCTTCATAACTTTCATAGTTATGAGAATTTTTGAACGTGGATTGTTTTAAATTTTACCGAAAAGACATGGTGATGTGATATATATATATATATATATATATATAACAAATACGAAACAAACATAGCAGAAATGTAAAAGCAACATGTACAAAATAAACATTCAAAAAACAAAATGTCAAGAAAACAATCTGCGGTAAGAAAAAGCCGAAAGTGGAATATATATATAAAAGGGGAAGATAAAATATATATATATATATATTTTAAAAAAATCAAAAATTTTCGAGGTTTAACAGTCGTATGTCCCCTCTAACTTCTTGAATTTTTAAAAGCATTTAAAAATTTCCTATAAGAAGTTGTAAAGTTTTTAAAAGAGTTAGGAGGAAGTTTTATAATTTTTTCTCAGCTTAATTAAATAAAACGTAAATAATAAAAAAATGCACTTTGAAAATGCCTTAAAAATATATTTTTTAATATTATAAAAGGCAAATTTAATCTATAAAGGATGTCTTGCAGTTTTTTTTCATAGAGAACTAATTCATTCAATCATTAAAACTAATATCTATATAAATCAATTAAAAACTAAACTTTTTCATTCGTAAAACCTGGTGAGTCTTTATGAATGATCGGAGAAAATGAAGGAAAAGTTTTAAAAAAACCTCTTAAATAAGCAAGTTTCTCTTTTTGTTTTTTAATGTCAGTTTTTGAATTATTTTAATTTCAGGCAATCATTATTCATGAAGATGCTTCATTATATCTATAACTTAATAATCGTGCTTTGCACCATTCGTTTTACTAATGGAAATACTCATTGTGGTTCACCGGAAAACAATCTGTTTTTGTGTTTTATTTGTAGACCCAGGAGATCTAATAACGAAATTACAGATGAAGAGAGGCTGCTTTTATACGCAGAACTCGCCGAAGAGCAGAGACGAGCACGATATGGTATGTTATTTCTTTTAAAGAACATGTTTTTTATTTGTTGATTTGTTCCATTTAACAGTTTGCAATTTCTTCTTTTTACCTTTTATATCGATTATATTTCTAACGATCTACTGGTTGAATTTAACCCTCCGAGCGGCACAAACGTGTTTTAACGTTTTCCATGTTAAGTTCAAAAGCAGATAGCTCATATTTGTATGTATATTTTTTTAAGCAATCACGGATAAAATATTCTTAACATTTCAGAGATATAACTACAGTGATACCTCGAGATACGAGTTTAATTCGTTCCGTAACCTTGCTCGTATGTCAATTTGCTCGTATCTCAAAGCAACTTTCCCCATTGAAATTAATTGAAATGCCATTATGTTAATCCGTTCCAGCCCCAAAAATGCTACCCCTAATTGTTTTTGTTACGTGTTTTTGAATAAGAAAAATGTATTTATAAATGACAAATATTGTATAAAAACATAATAAAAAAGAATGTAAAGCAAAAAAACTGGTTTTATAAAGTGTACATACAACGTACCGTTCCTCGTATCTCAAATGTCCCTCGTATTTCAAAACAAAACTTCGCTGCTCGACAGCGCTCGTATCTCAAATAACTCGTATGTCAGGGCACTCGTATCTCGAGGTACCACTGTATATACAAAAAAGATCAATTCATTTACTTTAAAAGCTAAGTTTTCTAACCTGAGAACGAAAAGTTCAAAATAATTGGTCGCTCAGAGGGTTAAAATATTTAGTACAAGATTAAGCGCATCTGGAAGAGGAAGGGTGTGAAGCAAGCAGAATTTGTACTGAGAAGTATGCGAGGAAATGCCAAGTTGAGAGAGCTGTCGTAAATAGTCGTTCCTAACACGGAGCCTTACAAGAACATAGAGTTTGCTAAGATAAATTTCATATATGGATCTGCGAAAGCAACAAAGCAGATGCTCAGAGGTATTCAGAGAACGTTTTCAGAGCGGATAGAGGCTCAATCGCTAAACATTATGTAAGATATCAGCCAGAAATTCTTTCCAATGTTCCTCCAGCAGATCGCACACAATTGTCACTCCAGCACAATGTAGTATTTATTGCAAGCTGATTTCAGTTGTGACGTCAGACAGGGGTGGTGCCAGTGGGGGGACCAGGGCCCCCTGTCAGGGATGCTGTGCCCCCCAGTCGGGGCAAATTTGTGTATTCCGTTCACGCAACGGGCTATTCAACTAGTAGATAAATAAAGATCTGGTGAAAATTTGAGAGAGTCATCATTACGCCCCTCCCCTTGTACAGCAGGTCGTGCCCCCTGTCGCCCGTCGGTCGGACTCTAACGCCACTTCTGACATCAGAAATTACTTCGATGCTACTTTTGATTCCTATTGAGTGACACGGGGTGGATGTGATCTAGAATAAGAACGGGATGCAACGAAGGTGTAAAAAATGTTATTTTTTAAAAACTTGAGTGAAAGCTGTTTTCTTTTTCTATTTCTTTGCAAAACTTTTGTTCTAAATCGCATTCCTAACTATTTTGGGACAAGTTTTCAAAATGGATGGAATTTATTTTTCGTTCATTTTAAAGACTCAACAAATTTTGACTGAAAACCAAATCTTACAGATTTTTCTTTAAAAAATATTCCATTATGAGTGAAACGTTCTTCCTCTGCTGTGATATAGAAGTTTGGAGAGAGAGAGGCCAGCTCAGGTGCTGTCCTCGTCATTTAACTACGGCTCAAGATTATGAGGTTTGTCCCAAAACAGCGCTAGTGTAGCTTCAATACGGAGCATTATTCTAACTAAATTATTAGATTTCAAATTGTCTTTTTTCTGTCAAGTATCTGCAGAGATTACTGTCTGTTTTCAGATATGGGAACCCTACGCTCTTTTGCGCATGCGTCAGTTGACTTTGATTTCACCAAAATAGGTATGCGATGAGAGATGGAGGAGGATGTGTGTACTTTTCACTAAGCGATACATGGAATTCATTACATTATGGACATACATGGATTACACATACATGGATTATTACATACATGGATATATTAATTCAAAATAATACAATGTAAAAAGAAAATTAATATCAATGTCAGAAAAGAATAGCTAAAATAAAAACGCGCTTAAAAAAGAACTCCGGAAAAGTGTTTTTACTCACTGCGTGTCTCCCCTATGCTGAGTAAAATCGTCCAAAGCAGTAGCGAATCCAGGATTTGGGTGTGTGTAAATTGAGGTCATAAAAATTTTGCATCGTCATGACGAATCTCAAACCTCATGTTTTATATAAACCAAAACACTTTAACTTTACAGACTCACCTGACAATAAGAATAATAAAAAAAAAAACCACTACAATACTTTCGATAATTTAATAAAAAATACAATGAAGTAACTAGCCAAAAAATGTCTTCGATAGCGTCAACGCTACAAGTACAATTGGAATGATTAGAAAAGTAAGAAAATTTTAGAGCCAGTCAAGCCAGAAAGCAATGTTGCCACGTTTTTATTAGTATTATTTTTTAAAAACAGGAAATTAAGAATAAAAAATTATTTTGATTTTAAATAAAATCAAGATTTCTGACTTAGTTCTGGAGTTACTGCAGCCCGATAGCCTTCCCCCTGGATTCGCCACTGGTGCAAAGTGATAGGCGTGGGTTTCTGAAACGAACAGTACGATAGATAAAGTACGAAAACTCTTTCTCAATACATACTCAAGTGCCATAAAAACTAGTTCACTAATATAATACAGTGAAACCTGCGTATAACGATACTGTCTATAACGATAAATCTACCTATAACGATATTTTTTTTAATCCCGGCGGAATTTCTATTTACCCAACGTATTTCAACCTGTCTACAACGTTCATCACTTTTTAGACTCACTTGTCTATAACGAGAATTTTAACCTCTTTAGATTTTTCTCTCTATACTTCCTGCAGAACATTTCTTTTTTACCAGTTCTTCTGGCACTTCAGTGCATATTCTAATATAGTATTTGTTTATATATACCTGAAATATATTAACAATTTTCTTTTCCTTTAGGTCATGCAACGCCACGTCCCAGGCAAAATGGGCATACGCCAAATGGCCATATTCAAAATGGCCACACTCAAAACGGTAATTACAAATTTATTCATTATAAAAATACAAATCAATTTTACATGATGGCATGGAATTGAATACTTTTTCTGATAGATACACGCTTTTCTGATTCAAAACTGAACTACAAATTTTACAGGTCTTATGAATTCTTATTTTTTAGAAAAGAAATTACTTCTTTGATGGTCTTATTAGACTTTAATGTTTTATTATTATTATCACAAACGAATTACTCCGGCTAACTTAGGATTGTGGATCCAACATGAATAACCAGGCCGCCACGACAATTAATCGGGCACTGTAGTTCCCGTATAATAGCCTCCATTACGAGCGGTACATGCGACGACCGGTAATTCAACCCCCACCATTACTATATTCCACCTGGAAGTGAGACTCTGCTTACTTATACGGCAGGTTCTCATCCCATATTTAAGGTGCCCCTTAAAGTGGAAATTATATTATTATTAGATGCAATGTATAAAATGAAACACAAAATTATGACAAAAGTTAAAAAAATCACTTAGTAAAAGGCATCTAAAAATCTTTTCTACTCGCAATCCCGTTTCGGTTACAAAAATATTCCGTGACCCCAAGTGTACGCGCAAGAAACGAAATAAAATAAGAAAATAAAGTTTTTTCTAATGATAATCAAAACAAAAATATTTGAATGAGTAAAATTTTAATGAAACTTTTCATATCAAGATATATATTTTGCTAACTAATAATGAAGATTCTGGCTGAAACACTTCACTGTCAGTGTTTTCCATACCCCAAAGGGCAGCTACGCCACTTCATATGGGTCGGGTACTATGGTTTAAGAAACCCTCATGGAATACAAATACTTTCATCTTGGGAAAAATCTTTATTACAAAAGCAATTACTTCGTTGATGGACCTGAATTCGTTGATTAAACTTGACTCGTGTGTTTATTCATCCCGTTAGCATTTCCATTAAATTTATGAGAAAAACTTTCTAGTGGTTTAGCATTAAATAATTTAACCTTTGGATTAAGGTTGGAAGAAATCTCACAACGTTCTTTCTAAAAAGATTACTCTATCGAATAAACAGCTGAATGCTTGTTGCTGTTTCCAAATTTTTCAAATGCTCGTATAATATCTGCGGTTCCGTTCGACCACCCGTGAGTCTGCCTATTTTGTTTTCCCTCATTGTCAATCAATTCAACCATTACATGTGAGGAGATACAATGAGATAGGGGAGTAAAACTATCTGCAGGTTGACCGATTAGTTTCGAGGGATCAATGAAATTTTAATGGCTTAGGATGTGCCATCTGTACCAGTCCGAACTCAAAGGGAAATATTCCTCTAAAATAACTTTATACCTCCCGTACGGAAGAGGCTAATTTCGTAAAGTTTTTGCTCATTATCTCTTAATAATTAAGTTATTCACTACTACACACATATATAAACAACGCCTTCATTATCTTTTCTTTTAATTTGCAGGAAAGCCCCATGATGAACCTCTCCGTTAAGCCAGAAAATCAAGTTGGGACATGCAGTCGTCCGGGGACTTTCTGGAATCAGAATCCATGCTCTTATTATAAAGAAGTTTTACATTTGCTGTAAAAATTTAAATAAATTTTTTCCTTCTTGCTAATGGTTATCATCAGTTATTTATGGTTTTATTTATTATTACGTTAATCGACAATTTGTAAGTTTCCTTCTGGAGATTTCAAGATTAATAGTAAATCAGAAATTGAAATGGGGGGACAAAAATTGATTGAATATGTAGCATTTATTTAAAACATACACAATCCATAAGCGACTAAAAATTTGTGAAATCTGCATAAAATCATTATGATGGCAAAAGCTTAGAACATATTCAAAGGAAAAGATAATAATCTGAATTAAAAAAGTTTAAATATGAGTTTCATGTTTATCCATTGCTTTCTTACCATAATAACGTCTTTCTGAAATAAAAAATGCATCTTTATTGGGTAGCTACATAGTTTGTTTGTATACATAATTGAAATCTCCAGAAATTTTTCAGTAATTTAATTTTTCAATATTTATACCAAAATAGAGTAAGTATTAATTTTATTTCAAGAAAAATCTACTAAATTAGAGTCAATTTTTTAAAAAATTTTCATTTAGGTTTTTTATAACTTTTGCATTTTATAAAAGTATTCAAGCTGAGATTGGAACACAATAAACTTTTCTGCAGCATGACGGATTTATTTTTTTCCCTTTCATTTCCTGTCCTGGACGGGACAACTTCAATAAGTGTAAATACTATGTAATAAAGAGAAAAAAATGAAACTAATAACTACAACTTTTTTCGATGCAAATTTTAGTTCATAATTTCAAAACCCATAAAATTTTAAATTCCAAGAGTATCATATTAAAGCTGGGTAAGTTTTGAAAGATTATACAAAACGTATATATATGTAGGATTTAAAATAATCCCAGCATAATGATTTACTTAAAAATGTGACCAATTACGCCTATTTTATATGTAAAAAAAGTAGATTTTCTTGCTCTTCTTGATGTCACAAGAAAATAAGAAGATATTGCAAAATCTTTTTAAATTTCATTCCTCAAGTTATGACACTTTTAAATTGACTTTTCAATGATTTCTATTTGATTCATATTTTGTTAACAGTGTAAAAAGTAATTAGTGTCTAGATATTTGTTAATGTTAGCTATTTTACTATATGTACAATGGTTTCTCCTTAAGATGACCGTTTTTCCAAGGTTCTGCCGAACTTAACTCCTATTTTCTACATTTGTAACTTCAGCTACTCAAGGTTAAAAATCAATATTCAAATCTAGGATAGGCTAATTAAGTTTGGAGATGGAAATAATTATTATAAAGCTAATTCCTTCTGAAATAGGTTCTTTAGGTACCCCTGTACTTCCCCCAGAAAAATCCCAAAAAATCCTCTTTGGGCAACACCCTGAAATTTTGGGTTAACGTTCACCATCTTGGATTTTTCCCCAAAACGCCATAACTTAGCAATGGAAAATCATAGAGAGGTCCTGTCGGTGTCAAACGTTTCTGTTTCGGAAATAGAACATATTACTGCAATAAAAAGTCTACAATCGAGAGTTTATATAATACTATTAACATAAAAAAGTTTGAAAACATATGAAAACAGCATTTTTACACAAAAAATGAATTTGTTTGAAAACATATAACTTGATGGAAATCATTTAAAAATCAAAATTTACCCGCACAAATAAACAGGTAGTGTTCAATATCGTTCATTAAAATCGTCTTCGTTTTAAGCACTCCTCTCTGGTAGAGGTGATTCTCCTCTTTTAGTAAAGTCGGCAGGATTTTCGGAGCCAATACAGTGGTTCCAACAGTTTGGAGAAGTTACTGATTACACCTGAAACACTCTATTGGAAACAAAGGGTTTCCAAATTTTCGATTATCCTTTCAGCCAATGGAGGACTATTTTCGAGTCACTCCATAAATATATTTCCTTAGTCAAAGATGGAAAAGTGTTCTGTAAATATTTTCCTAAGCGAGCAGCCATGAGTGCTGCCATCAGTTCTAATCTTGCTGGGGTTAAGGTCTTTAAAGGAGCAACTTAACTTTTAGAAATAATAAAGCTGACTTTAATTCTTCCTTCTTCTGCGATGTATCGAAAGTATGCCAGAGTCCCATAAGCCTTAGGACTGGCGTCACAGAAGATGTGAAGTAAAACTTCACTCATTCCTGCATTTCAGAACAATTTACGCTCAATCTGCAAATTATCGATAAGAGCAAGCTCTGAACACCAAGTTCTCCATTTTTCCTCTAAACCACTTAGTACTGCTCGTCCCATTTAAGGACCTTTTACCATAACTCTTGCATAAGAATTTTAACCGTGATTACAAATGGACTTATTAGTCTGCAAGGATCGAAAATCTGATATATTATTCTCAGCACATGTCGCTTGGTAGTTCCATTGGCGATTCCAGATTCCAAGGAATACCTAACATCCCTTAAATTTAATTTGATTTTATCCTCAATTGGATCCCAATTTAATCCCAAGAAACCTGCTCCTTGTCCATGATCAGTATTTTCCCCATACCCATTTTTACACCAATGTTGATTTAATTCGGCACAGTTAGTCCTTAATTTCCTCAATTTAAATCCAGAGGAGCGTAATATTTCTATAGCCGATGAAGTTAACTGATAAGCATCCTGAGCGGTTTCTGCCCCATAATATAAGTAGTCGACGTACAAAGAATTTAACATTTCGTAACATTTGGGATAATCATCCTTAAATTTCTTTATATGAAATTCCAAAACACAAACCAAAGCAAAGGGAGATGCAGTTAATCCAAAGGGAAAACAATTATGTTGAAATGTTTGTGTTGAATTACCTGTATCGTCTGGCAACCACAACAATTTTAAATACTTTCTATCTTCCTCTGCAATCTCTATCATAAGAAATGCTTTTTTTAAATCTCCACAAAACTCAACTTGATTCTCCCGAAATTTAAGAGTCACATCCAATATGTTTACATAAAAATTAACTCCCGGTTCAAGCGAATCATTCAAGGATTTTTTATCTTCATTTGCCTTACTATTACAATCATATACAATTCGAACTTGAGACGTAATTTTATCATTGCGGATTACCGCTCTGTGAGGAGTATAATATCCTGATTTTATATCCTCATTAAGACATTTCCCCATAATATTACTTTCTAATTTATCCTTAACAATTTTTTTATACTGGTCTGAAATTTAGGGATTTTTATTTAATCTATTGCATAACGAATTAAAACGCTTTTTCGCAACTTCATAATTAGAATCCAAACCAACCGGGAGAACCAAATTTTCCTTCCACATTAATTTACAAACATACCGCTCTCCGTTAAATTCTAAATTATTTTCTAAGTTTCTGACCAATTTATCATTCCTCTCAGAAAGACCTTGTGTTTCATTAGGGAATCAGAAAAATCTCACGAAATCTAAAAGAAACTTTTGTTAATTCTTAGCCTAGTTAATGTTATAAGTGTAAACATAAAGTAATGATCATTGTAATACTCTTCTAAAGTTAAAAATAGTTTTCCGAGTATTTTTTTCACATTATTTATCTGGCTAATTAGAAATATATGTACCAAAATTCGTCACACAAAATCTCACTTGCCGTATCAGTATGTCAATCTACCCAAGGATTTACATGTATTTTGAGGACTTACCCCAAACCCACTCTGAGGAATTTGATTAGTGTTTATTTACCCCTACAGTACTTTTAGTCAGACTGAGAGGTTCATATTTACCCTGTGTCATCAAAATTTCCCTATCTGTATCAAATTTCATGTCAGTCGGCAGTTTTGTTAGAGGTATTTAAGCGACTTAATGTCACCCTACTCTAAAGGAATTGCGTTAGAGTTTATTTACCCATAGAGTATTTTAATCAGACTCTGAGAAACATATGTGCAAAATATCGTCAAAATCGTCACAGCCATATCCAACAGCATGTTAATCGTCCCTACTATTTAAGTGTATTTTGACAATTTTGCTTCACCCATTTCAGAAGAAATGGATTACCGTTTATTTTCCCCAAAACTACTTTTAGTCAGCCTAACAGGAATATATGTGCCGACTGTCATCAGAATTGTCCGAGATACATCAAGTTTCATGCCACTCGACCCATTTATTAAATGTATTAAAATGACTTTGCCCACACTACCCTGACGGATTGAATTAGCGTTTATTTACCCCTATAGTAATTTTGATTGTCTAATTAGAAGCATGTGCACCAAATTTCATAAAAATCGCCCAAGTAACTGAAATCGACAAGCGTGTCAATCGGCCCGTTTGTTATATATTGTGATATTTTAATTTTTTAACTTTCTTAAATCATTTTTAACGACACCTCGTTTTAATTACTTCTACTTCCATCGTAATAAGCGCACTATGACTTTCATTTCGAGTCACGAGTCTTTTCCGGGAAAATTCCCTTCTCTAGGTACTTAAACTTTCTGCGCATTCCTATCTGCCCTTTTTGACTCCAACATGTAAACGAACAACAACCAGCGCGCAGCTTCGCGCGTCACCTTTTTAATCCTGGTCTAGATAATAGCAAATTACAAATGGAGGTTCAAGACAATACTTCTGTAATTCCTTTATAAATGGACCTTCAAGAAAACATTTCTATAATTCTTAAAAATGAGTCACCAATATAGTAATTCTGTAATCATTTTATTTATCATTAAAGTATTTAAGCCAAGCATTTACATTCATAGAGTTGTTGGGATCAAAAGGAATGATATTGATAGAATAACTAGCCTGCATTACAGTACCAGATTCATCTGGTTTATCACTAGTTTTTTCATTCATTTTAACTATTTTACCAGATCTTAAATTCATGCAGGAAAAATTTAATACAAGTTAGGGAAAATAATTTTAAATTTAAAGGAATTTTAGAATAATTACATTTTAAACTATTTACTTTAATAATGCAATTAAATACTTAGAATAATAATACTAATATTCATTATAAATTTATGAAAATGCAAATACCAAAATTCTGACACAATTATGTATAAAGAATAAAAAACACACTCAAAATATTTAATGATACTAAATAAATTCAAATCAATATTTCAATAGAATATATTTCAAAATTTACCAAAAATATACTGATCAGTAGTACCAAACCAATTTAAATATTTTTCAAAATATGTTACATAAATGAAAATCAATTTAAAATAAAATCAAACATTTTAAAAACACTAAAGATCATGGTCATTTGTTATTATCCCAGCGCTGCCAATTTTTTTCTTTCGTGTGTAGATTAAATTTTAGAAATGATATTTTCATTGACGTCGAAATAAATACATAATGACTTCTTGCACATTTGATATTCTTGATAACACAGTAAAGATGAAAACGAGAGGTTGAACGAAAAACTTTGGTATAACTGGACCGAACGATGTGATATATACTATATATATATTTTTTTCACAACATCAATTACAATCGCTCATTTTCTCTTCACATTTTGTCTTGATGATATTCCATCGAGTTGGAAAATTCTGATGAAAATCCTTGTAAAAGTTTCAACGTCAGTTTTGAAGAAGGCACAGCAAAATTGATTGATCTACACATCTTGAAGAACAGTAGAGCGCTGTTAGTCGAACTTTCTCTAGTATTCATTTTTGGAGATATGGTGAAGAAGATGAAGTAAATGCTTGAAGCTGACGGTATTGAAAAAACTTGAAGATGGCTGAGTTGCACATCACTAGAATTTATCATCGAAGTAAGCGACGAGTGATGATCAGGGTGTGGTAAGATGGCTTTTCATTGATCTACGGGGTTCTCCCGACAAATCCACATCCTGTCGACTATTGAAAGATCAGGCTTTAAAGGCGAGGTGTAAACCATTTTAGTCAGGTAAGAGACAATATTTGGTTTAATCTTCTTTATTTAATCGTTGAGGATACTTTAGGTTAATTTTCAGTACGTAAAAGAATCATAATTTGCAATTATCCATGACCAGGATTAAAAAGGTAACGCGCGAAGCTGAGCGCTGGTTGTTGTTCGTTTACATGTTAGAGTCAAAAAGGGCAGATAGGAATGCGCAGAAAGTTTAAGTACCCAGAGAAGGGAATTTCCCAGGAAAAGACTCGTGACTCCAAATGAAAGTCGTAGTGCGCTTATTACGATGGAAGTAGAAGTAATTAAAATGAGGTGTCATTAAAAATGATTTAAGAAAGTAAAAAAATTAAAATATCACATATATGTATTTTGGAGACTGCCCCTCTCTTCCCAGAGGGATTGGGTTAGGGCATATTTACGCCTACAGTACTTGAAGTCGGTTAATGAGGAACCTGTGTGTCAAGTTTTATTAAAATCGCCAAACGTGTCAACCGAGCTATTTGTTGCATGTATTTTGGAGATATTGGTCCATCCTGCCCTGAGGGCCTGGGTTTGTGCTTATTTATCCCTACAGTTCTTCAAGTCGGCTAATGAGGAACTGTGTGCCAAGATTCATCAAAATTAGTGTAGTCATTAGAAAGTGATGCTGGAACAAATATATGTAGTGTGCCCGCTAAAGTCCTTCGTCACCCCAATAATTTCTGAACGGCAAGAGCTATAGTCATAAAAGTAGGGTCTAGGTATAGTAAAGTTGTCATGCGCTACGCAAGGAAACTGCTTACAGCGTCACCTGGCTACAAAATTCGGAGTTAGCGTTCTTATATCAAAAACGGTACGATATACGGGAAAAAAGTCAATTACAAAGTTGTTCAGCATCATCGATTTAGTAAGCGAAGACACCTTCCGTACAATATTGTTAAAAATAGAAGGCGTTAAATGCATATTTGTTTGGTTCGCAACTCCCAAAATTCTAACGCGACATAACGCGGAAGAAAAGAGAAAAGGAAGGACGGAATATCCGATTTTCTAGAGGATTTGCCGTTGAGTAATCTCCGGAATGTATGGTTCCAACACGACGGCGCCCCTCCGCACAAGATATTAAGTGTCCAACAGTACATTCGGGACACATTCCAGCAACAAGTCATCGGGTATGGTAGCTGCGTAGAATGGCCTCCACTTTCACCTGACCTGAACCCATTGGACTTTTCTCTGTGGGGATACAACAAACAGCTAGTGTATGCAACCCCTCCACCAACATTGCAGGAAATCCGAAACCGTATTACGGATGCTTGTGCCAGCGTGTTACCTGCCATGTTGCGCAATGTGCAGCGGGAAGTGCAGTCCCGTGTCCAGATGTTTATTGTTGCTGAAGACCCCATTTTGAGCATGACAGATAGATGAGCATCATTTCCGGCAAGTGCAGTTTTGTTCAAAGCGATCAAACAAATGGCTTTTCATTTGTATCATTTTTGTGCGCAAGATGTTTTTTCGTAATAAATCGATGATGCTGAACAACTTTGTAATTGACTTTTTCACCTATTTCGTACCGTTTTTGAGATAATAACACTAACTCCGAATTTTGCAGCCAGGTGGCGCTGTAAGAGGTTTCCTTGCTTAGCGCATGGCAACTTTAGTATACCTAGACCCCACTTTAATGAATATAGCTCTTGCCGTTCAGAAATTATTGGGGTGACAACGGACTTTATCGGGCACACTGTATATAGATTAGATTTTTTTGGCACCGTGCTTGTACAGACTATTGTATCCCAGATAGATTTTCACTGTAAGTGAATTTACTTCATACTGCTTATGGTGAACGATCATGTTGTATACTTTTTGCAATGTGTAAATATAATTAAAAATAGAAAGACAGAACCAATTTTACCTCAGAGGGGTTATCTTTCACGATGTTCTCGGAGAATGATTAAGGTTGTGTACATACTGTTTGCAACGTGTAAATATATAGATCAGATTTTGTTTGGCGGGGGGAGGGGCGCCGCGTTTGTACAGACTATTTTATCCCAGATATACTTTTACTGTAAGTGAATTTACTTCATGCTTCTTATGGCGAATGATAAAACTGTACACTTTTGCAACATGAAATTAATATAACCCCAACAGAGATTCCCCCTTTAAATGCATGTAAATCAAAGGTTTTCCAGGTTGTTTATGTTGTATATTGTTGGTACATTATTAAGACAGAGTAATAATTCTTTCTATGATACTAATAATCATACCTAGACTAAAGTACTTTAGTATTCGATGAGCGAGCGAAGCGAGCTCGGATCGCGAAGTGATCCGATTGGAACTACGTAAGCAGTTTCGAGGGTTGGCGAGCGAAAGCGAGCAGGGGGCGGAGCCCCCTAGTTTTTATTATTTTAAGATAGTCATGTGCAACACCTAACGCTGAAAAGAAGGTTGTCGACATTACTCTCCAAATTTTTCAATGAAACAAAAACATAAATGTTTTAATTTCTTCTCTCAAACCATTATGAACTATTTTTATTCGTTAATTAATTATTAATTTATAAAAATAATTAAAGAATCAAATTAGTTTTTTCTAACTAGCTTAATGAATTTCTTTTCTTAAACCAGTCTTATTTGCAAAAATGTTTTAATATATCATTACTAGAAAAAAATGACTCCTTGAAGAAACTTAGATTTTTTAAAAGAATTCTTCAAACAATTCGAAACTAATCATTTTTACGGGGGGGGGGAGGAGAAAACCTGTGAAGAAAATAGTATTTCAACTGTAAAAGCGTTATGATATGCTAGACTGGGAATCAATAAATGAACAGACAACAAAGAATTTCTGCTCTGAGGGTTAATAAAGAAATACTACTACCCTTCAGATATATAAGCAGTACCAGACTGATTGAAATTGAACTTCTCTAAGAAAACATATTCAGAACAGTTGCATCACTCTCATAACTTCAGCTATTCCGATGAATTTCATTGCTCTTTCATTTTTCATAAAAAAAAGTTATTAGTTTTTAAAAATGTTGGCTTTGTTTTCTTTTTTAAAACAATAGTTTACTTTTTACGGAAAGGGAAAATGAACGAAAAAACTCATAGTTATTTAAAGAAGTTTCATTCATTTAAAAAGAGAAAAGAATGTGTAACCATCCGATTTGTTCTCCCCTCTACCTCGTTCTGCGCTAAGTTTCGTAACAGTGAAAAAAATGGAGTACGTATTTTGTACCTCCCCCCTTGGCCTTTTGGATCCAAAATTCGATGCAAATCTATAATTTTAGTTTCAAGAAAACATGCCGAATTTCATTTCTGTAGCTTGTTGCGTTTCCGAGTGAGCTCAAGAATAGACCGACGACAGACAGTCAGTCATTGAGCGGGTTTAGTCCAAATTTTGACACACGCCTACATAGCGTATTGTGATAAAACTGAATGTCAAATTTCATCCATCTAGTTCATTGCGTCTTTGACTTATAGTGGTCACATGTCCACAAACGGAGAGATAGACAATCTTACATTAGGCGGATTTCATCCGAAATTGGATAGAAATCCACAATTTCAGTTTAACACTGCTGAACACAATATATCGTCGTTCGCAACACCTGTGAAAAGTTCTAACGACGATACATCGTTGCGTATGCAATGGAGCCCTACTGTACGTATTGCCAGAGAACTCTGTTTCAAGATAAATTTATAAAACGCTTTAAATGGTTTTATTAATATATTCTATTTATTAATAATATTCGATATTAATATTATATATTAATATTAATAATAATCGATTAATATTATATATTAATATTAATAATATTCAATTTATATTATTTATTTATTTATTTTATTTTATTTATTTAAAGAAAAGCACACTACAGAGAAAACTCCATTTACAGAGTGCTATAAACACACAAAGAACAAAAGCTTCAAAGAGTAAACACAAAAAAAATGCACTAGAAAACAAAAGGTTGAATACAGAGAATACACAAAATCATAAAACTTTTGCAAACGTATAAATAATTAAAAACGAAAACACATAATCACAAAAGCACTAAAACACACTATGATACTAAAAGTCTTTTTAAAAAATTAAAAGACCGCTTCCAAAAGGCAAGGGTTAAAAAGTCAAAACACGCAAGTACCGAGTCTTCTAAAAACACAGCAGGAGTTTAAAAGTTTTAAACGTAAATACACACTTGACATAAAAATAAATTGCAACACTTGAGATAAAAATAAATTCAAACACGGCGCCAAAAACAGAGTACAAAAATTAAAACCTATAAAAGACATTAAAAAATGGTCGATTACATAAGAACACGGAAAATTAAAACGCATAAAAATCTAAAATGTTGTAAAAAGGCAAAATAAAACACATGTATTTAAAAGATGCAAACATTTCGATTTAAGAGCACCAAGAGACATATTAAAAATGTCAAGTTCATCAGAGAACTTGTTAAAAATTTTATAAAACCTATATAACGAGAACTTGTTAATATAATTAAATTTTGAATATAAATTTGGAAAGGAACTTTGGTTTCTTAAAAATCTGGCGGGCACAGCGAAATCTATAGAGCTCATTATATTATTACAATCAATTGAACCATTAATAACTTTGTAAAAGAAAAGAACTCAAGAAACATCTCGTCTGAAGCATAAACTGGCATATTAAAAATATTACGTGGGAGTGAAGAAGATTATATATTAATATTAATGATATTCGAGAAATATCATAAGTTAATATTCGATTTTTCTGTTTTTCATATTGTTTTATATTTATGTTATTCGTATGATTTTCAACAAATACTGAAATATAATTGGCATTCTCCCTTTATTTCGTAATATGCTCTTTTTTGAATTGTAAACATCATTCGTATTTTGTTTTTTATGAGCTTTTTCCAAAACCTTAGCAAATTGGTCCGGCATTCTTCGCATAGGTACGATACTTTCGGTCAGCACTAAAAGGGTTAAAGGCTGCATATCAAATTTCATTCGTCTATCTCGTTTCTTTTTTTTTTTTTTTTTGAGTTATAGTGTTCAGGGGCACACAGACAGATAAACATTATGACAAAATGTTTTTTCAGTTTCAGGAAAATCTAAAACAAAGTCATTAATGGAAATCTCGAAGTCGAATTTTTACTGGATTAATACATTAATACCATGATTATTGTATTAATCCAGTTTATATGAAATTGCATAGTATTAAATGTAAAATGGAAATTTTTAAGTTATGTCACTGAATTTGAAATAAGATTTATAGAGACATAATATCCAGAAATGCTTAGCGGAGTTAAAAATATTATGGAGATTCATCAAAATCTTAAGGTTGAATTTCTTCATGATTACAGATTTTACATAATTTCATGATTATTACTTTTACATGAGTTCATGATTACTCTTTGTATACTTCGTATACAAGAAATTGAAAAAAAAAAAAAAACACCATAAGAAACGTCTTCACACTAAAAACAAGTGTGTCCGAAATATTTTTTTTATATTTTTCGAATATACGACTTCTATTTTGCCAAGAATCTGATTTTTCATTCAACTCCATTCATTGAGTATTTCCTTACTCAGCTCCTAATACTAGCTAACATCGGAAACCCTCGCAGGCAATACTATTACGGCTCCTTTCCCCAAATTCACGTCAAAGAATCCAGAAAGATAGGCAAATATACCAGTTTGTCACCCCCTCCCCCGGTCGAACTTGATATATTGCACATTTCGTCTGCCACCTCGGTGCATTTTGGCGCCACAGGCAAACTCTTTTTGCCCCCTGACTCCATTTGCGGTGGGATCCCATAATTCAGAAGTGTCCCGATTGTATATATACAGTAAACACTGCGGACAACTGGCAAATAATCTTTCTAATCTAGGTCAACTTATCGCAAAGTCAAGGGATAGCTAGATCTTGCTGGATCGGGGATAAGCCCGTCTTCCAGGTCTCTTCGAGGGGCTAGGCGCCCTATTAACCACCATCTTAACATGAGCCCTTCTAATTGGTCCTATTGAGCAGCACTGCAAGAATAGGATCCTCTCCCAGTTCTATCTCTCAGTTGCTAACTAATAAAAGAGATTTTCGAATGAATAGCATTGTCTGATGTCACACAGCT
The DNA here is from genome assembly GCA_013235015.1 of Araneus ventricosus. Classification (NCBI taxonomy): domain Eukaryota; kingdom Metazoa; phylum Arthropoda; class Arachnida; order Araneae; family Araneidae; genus Araneus; species Araneus ventricosus. The sequence continues at coordinate 7,322,919 of BGPR01000002.1, read as the reverse complement.
CGAGAAAAAAATTAATTAATTAAGAGCTATACTGGATCAAGTGTTTGAAAATTTCCCATCTGTAAAAAGGCGCCGGATTATCACAGTCGATGCCGTTCTGAACGATTAAAAATGTTTCTATGTTTTTTTACCATTTAGGCTTTAGTTAGCTACGATGAGTTAAACGCGTCTTATATCCGAGAATTCTACTAAATAAATAGTAAAATAGCTAATCAATTTTAAATAAAGCAAAAAATTTTCATATAAAATTTTTCCAAATTATCTCCGAGAGTCCTATTAAATGAATTAACTGGCTAATTGTCTTCCAGATCGCTCACCTTAAATTCTTTCCAAAATACTTTAATATTTTATTCGAATTGCGAATTGAATCCACTATTCCAAATTCTAATGTGGAGGTGCAAGTGAAACTTCTCACGACGCTGAACTCCGTAAATTAAACATCGCTGCCGTTTATATCACAGTCTTTAAAATCGCATTAGCTACTAAAATCTACTACTTTTGTATCCTCGCACAATATGTATTAACACAGCCTCTTCCATTTCACAAGAAAGTCCTTTTATTATGCATATAAATAAGTGGTTTTCACATTTCTAAGTCAAAAGCCCATTTTACTTACTCAAAGCAAATTTTGAAAGAAAGATATTTTGCTATGGATAAGAATGCCAAAACTTAATGTGATATTTAGGTTTTCGAGAAAAGGACTGAAATGTATTAATTATTAAATACCAGCTGATATACCCGGTATTGCTCGAGCTGAAAATATGTTCATGCCGTTTATGCGTAAAAAATTATTTTCGGATTAATTGTCACGGAACCTTCCTTATGCTTCATTGCAATTATGAGTAAAATTTGATGAAAATCTGTTCATTATTTTGTATTTCTACAGTATACAACATATTTATGAATTTTCACTTTTTATTTATATAGATATATTAAAATTCACTTTCCTGACTTTTTACTGTCTTTTTAAATGGTGTAATGAGTTTTCTCGTTGAGGAAAATTCTATCATGAGCAAAGGTTTGACTTCTTCTGTATGAAACAGTGCTAAAATAAGTAATTTTATTCCCTTCGGAAAGAGAGAGAATAAAATATCTATTCACATTTTGTATTCATGAAATATTCATTATTAGAATAGTTCACATTGTAAAATATCCTGAGAGTGTTACTTCCGCTTTCTTTCATTTATTTGTTCAAATATACGCAGTTATTTTTATTATATTAAATTATATTAGCAATCTCTTTTCGGCAGCTCAGTAAAATCTTTTTACTGAAGTTATTTCATGAATCAAGTTCATTTAAAACGGATATTTTTTATCTGTATGGCTACAACTCTTAAGTGGAGTACCCTAAAGCACTAATAGAATGAAAAAATTAGTTTTGCCCCTTTCTTTCAGAATACTTTTCTTATTAACAAACAAAAATAGTTATGAAAATCACCTGTATTTAAAGCTCTTCATTAAAATTTGCGGAAGAAAAATTTTGATTTTAATTTCCTTTTCTTATGATTTGTTGATGCTTTATTTTCTTATCATTTGTTAATGCTTTATTTTCTTATCATTTGCTAATGCTTTATTTTCTTATTTATTTCCCATTTTGGGGTCATCGTAACAGATATTTAATAATAAACAGATGGGTTTTCTGGAAAAACCCTAATGAAAGTGTCAATTTTAAATTAATATTGAATTTTTCTAATCAGTTTTACAAGAAAGGAATAAGAGCACGTACCTTCAGCTGTCAACAGACAGGGCAGAATCTATATATTTGTGTTCAAACTTTGAACGAGATCGTATAATATAATCTTAACATCGCTAAAAATTCACAATCCGTGATTTTGTGAAATTCTTCAATATTATTAGCCTTCGGCCACCTAATCTGTGAGATGAAGCACCCTTATTTTTTACCACGTTTTTATTAACTCGCTTTCTTGTCTGTCTGTCTATCTGTTCGGTACAAATTTTGCAATCGATTTTAAACTAACTTCCCGATGAGCTGGAGACTTGAAACTTTAAACATAGCTCAGAACTAGATGGCAATGCAATATTAATTCGCTTTCTTGTCTGTCTGTTAATTTTTTATTTCATATTTCGTGTTTTACCGACCCAGAGCTTCGATAGATGACGCTGTCCAGGCGTCACTCGTGAATAGCGAGGAAGGGGAATCTCGAGTTTGTAGGATTCCAAGAAATCGCGGGGAACATCGAAGAGTGGATTGAAGTTCGGAGGGGAGGGTTTGCTATACCAGAGTGACAATAATTTGTTTGCCGTGAAATTCCAGAGGGGGGGGGCGCGTAAAATGCTGTTCGGGTGCTAGTTGTTTTCACGAAGGTTTCTGCGTCAGGTAACTTAATTTTTCAGGAAAATAACAATTTTCTATTTATGATCAGGTGAAGAGAAACTGAAATAAACCTGAAATTTGTCACATGTCTCCATCATAATCTCATCAAGATGATTAAAATCGATTGCAAAATTTCACACACAGAAGACTAAAAAGCAGAAAATAATTATTTAAATAAAATAAAAATTTTAATATACCACGTTTTTAAAACGGACCAAAAAGTAAAAAATAATTTTTTCTAGCCCCATACAGATTTATAACCCCATACAGATTTAAAGCGAAAAACGTGGGGCTCATGCAATATTTAATAGTAAGGAGTGTAGGGAGTAGCTGTCGTTGAGAAAACTCACATAACAGTTCATATAATTTCCAATGCAAAAAAATTGTTAGTGACTGAAATAAACTACTTATGCATCAATTATTTATTGCATGCGCCCCACGTTTTTCGTTTTAAATCTGTATGGGGTTATAAATCTGTATGGGGCTAGAAGAAATTATTTTTTACTTTTTAGTCCGTTTTAAAAACGTGGTGTATTATTATTTGTTCCAAATTGCTTATTTTACCGAGAAAGGGGTGGGACCTCTGGTACATACTTTCTCGTATCAAATAGAAAGTATTGTAATCGTCAAAAAATTCGAACTCGAGATTTTGGCGAATCTCCACATTTTAGACCTCCCTGAGTCCGAAAAACACGATTTTGGAATTATGTCTGTTTGTCTGTCTGTCTGTGAACACGATAACTCAAAAACTATTGCTACAGGGATGGAATTTAGTATGTAATCCTTAGACATAATTTGCAGGTTTCTATCAAATTTTGGACAAAATCCGTCACGGGAAGTCGGTCTGTCCGTGTCCATGTGAACACGATAATTCAAAAACTTAAATAGCTAGAGAGATAAAATTTGATACACAGTTTTATTATTGTTATGAAACAATGAGTAACAATAAGCGGTGATCCTATTATTTATAACAGTTAATCCTTTAGGACGCATAATCTTCGTAAACCTGGCGCTATTTTACTTACTTGGCGAATTTTATCTCGCTTGCATTCTTGGTCTTTTCATATTGCAGCGTTCTGCGAAGACACATCAATAACACTCGTGGCACTCCGCAATTTTTAGGCGGGGTGTCGGATAGGACAACTTTGTTAGAAAGTATACGGGAAAGTTTAGGGGCGATCACTCCCGCTGGTTTCTCCAGTGCTCTGTAGGTGTGAGAGAGGGGATCGTCAATCTGGTAGATGAGTTGCGCTCGATTTTTGATTTCCGATTTTTCAAAATTTTTTTCAATATTTCTTTTAATATACCTGCAAAAGTTCGTATACCTATGTACCAGCCCCTAATTCAATGATCCTGAACGTTTTTTCCAATATATTGTTTCAAAAATGTCGCATTATTGCAGCCTCTCAAGGAAAACAGTTGTCATTGATAGGAACCTCACAAAGAAACAAGCGTCTACTCCCTCCTAAATACGTGGACACCAATTCTACAGCTGTAACAATAACTTTCTTGGATTTAGTAACTTGTGTCGTATGTGCTTGTAATTTCAAGTATGCAAAATAATGTGACATAGGAAAATCCCAAATGATTTTGGATTACAATACTACCAAATCTGGAGTTGATGTAGTTTTTAAGTTGCGCGCAACCTTCAATGTGGCAAGAAATGTACAAATGTAGCCCACGATGACCTTCTTCATCCTATTGAATATCTCTGGTGTAAGTTCAGAAATGATATATGTTTCAAACGGTGTTTTGTACTCCAGACCAGTTTTGTTCAAATTTTGTTAGTTGAAATTGCAAGGAAATGGAAAAAAAAAATTATTTAAAAACGCAAATGTGGCTTTGTATGAGTGAAGAGATCAGTTGGATAAGCTTTTCCTTAAGCCTAATCAAAAATTTAATTTTTAATCTCACAGATAAGCTGCGCTCGAACATGTTAGTATTTATATTGCGCCCGACCGAAGGTTAAACAATACAAAATAACTAAACCTTCTTATATAAAACATTTCATTAGAATTTATTTTAAAATTCCATGAAAATTTTATTTTATTTATTTTACTTGCAAAGAAGTCTTTCACTGAAAATTGGACAGCAGTGACCTGGTGGCATGGTGTATGATTGGAGGCGGGTTCGAAATCTGATTCCATCGAAGGACTGCAGTGTATATGGGACTTGTGCACGTCGAGGTTGAAATGCCTTATCGCTGGTGTGGTGTGGAAGTCTAAAGAGGAGGGTGCCTGTTTAGTTGTTGTCCTCGTCATTTAAACACAGAACAAAATCGCGATGTTCACATCAGCAAATCAATCTATGCAGAGTTCAGTATATATGTAAAGCTGGTCACAGATTTTACGTTGTTCTTTTGGTACATTTTCGCTTGTTTCGAAAATCTGGATGTCATTTCGGAGTATTAAAAGTAAAGGGAGGAGTGGAGAGAATCAATGGTTTCTTAAAACGAAGATTGAAGTTGAAGGACAGCTAGTAGCAGTGTTTTAAGTGATGCACTTTAAAAATAATTAGAAATTTAAGTTTCTCTTTGAATTTACGAATAATTTTTTGACACGGAAAAGGCGTTTGGAGTTAAAAAAGCCTTTTAATACCATCAAAAATTGCTTATCTGCACTTTTCTGATTGGATACTGAAAAGTAATATGTATCTTTCTCCAATTATTAATGTTAAGCAGGTAAAAGTCTTTACGTCACTAATTAAATAAGAAATGTTGTCGCAAAAGAAATCTATCTAGAAATACAAAGTGGTTAAAATCAAGTATCTCTATTTAGAGCAATTTATAGGGAGCAAAACAAAATTTTTTTAGAATATATGGGAAATGAATGACGCCAAAAATAAATTAATGAATTAAAAAAAGAAATAAATGGCAAAATCGACCATTTTTTGCTTTACCGTTTATGGGAAGTTAAATAGGCATTTGGGTATTTATGAGTGTTGTTAATATCTAATGCGCTTCTATAGCACTTGCATATCGCAATAATAATGCCCCGCAATTATGATTAAATTATAATCCCTCAGCTGGAACTTTTCCATCACGTTTATGTAAGGGACTACTCCTCTCTTCCCTAATCGTTCATATCTTTTTGAGACCAAAAGGTATAATTTCGCCCAATTTGAATAAAAAACAGATTAATACTCTTGATAGAATTATATAATACTATACATTAATTAATATAATTAATTAACTAATTAATTTATGAAATTAATTAACGCAATTAATTGTATATAATTATCAGATACAGCACGTGACTATCCAAAACATTGGAGACAGGGATTAAAGGGCTTTGAATGGAAAGCAACTTTTTGTAAATAATGCACAAATAATACATTCAAATGGATGCGACGACTCAAGAGGATAGCCAAAACTACTTCGCTTCATCCATTCGTTTCCACACTTTCTGAAATGCAAACTACCAGCAATTGTTGTCACTAATTTATTCCCTACAGCGTTCGTTCTTAATAGCTATACTTTTATTGCATTAATTTCTAAGATTGCGCGAAAGTTTTTTTCCCACGAAAAAATATTTGAATCCATTAATTTATACAAATGATTGTCATATTTTAGTCTGATTTGGCTCTTCGCGATAGTAGAAACACTGTATAAGAAAAAGTTTCCACTAACATGGCCGTCTTAACAAATTCGAACTCCCTGGGCTAGAGTAATATAGCTCCACGTCAGATCCGTTACTAGGAATTTCAGCACCTATGGCCGAATCAAAATACCTAAATAATAAAATAATCCGGGGGGGGGGGTGGAAGCCAGCCACCCGTATTCTGATTGGCACATTACAATTTTGAAAGTCGCCGTCTTTTCAAAATAGGATTTTGCAAGTCAGTTTCCGCCACTAGTATTTGCATTTATGATTAATTTTAACTGTTATATAAAAAAAAGTATTTTTCTATTCTATATATTTTTTAATTCAAAAATACAGTAATATACTTAATATTTTAATAAATATAATTGGATCGCTGATAACAGAAACCACGTGAGTCAATGATATCAAAATGCTGAGAGTATTAAAAAACACCTTATTAATTTTTTCAATCAATATTTAATTATTTACCTAATAGTTTTTATATGCTTATAATCTGAAATTGCTTGATTCTTGTCATTTCTTCACTTATTATGTAAATACCCCTCAAGAATGTGAAAACAGTACGATCGCATTAAAAAAAAAATTGACTCATATAGTATCTGCAAGTAACAATTCAAATAAACATATCATAAGTCCTTTATTAGATTGATACAAAAATATGCATTTTAATTTATAGTATAAGGTATGCATGTTCACGTAAGATCACAAAATCGATCACTATTAAGTTACAAGCCTTAATCATATTTTGACTTTCAACATATTTAAAAGTATAATTAAATAAATTTTTGATCCAAGATTAAAATAAAATCATTATAGCAATTTTTTAGGCGAACCTTTCATCGGTGGCGCTCCTGGGCTTCAACCTAATTAACCCATTCAATAGGACGGCCTTGCCCCAGTGGCGGAAAGCAGGGGGGTCACCCCCTTCTTTTCGGGGAAAAATTATGTTTTTTGTTTTTTAAAGCTGTTTAAAACTAGGAATCATAGAAAAACAATAGTATTCGGGAAAGCTAACTAATTTTATAACAAAATTTTTAAATTTTGTTTTACTTTTAGATATCAGTAAATTCCCCCCCCCCCTCTTTTTTAACCCATTCGCCACCGCTGCCCACTAAAAAGGAAACTCCTTTTGCTCTCCACCTATTTAGCCCCTTCGGCGAAATTTGCATTGTTAAACTGATCAGGCGTTGACAACTCTGGACTCCGCCCCACGCAAGTAGCTATTTCCTACCAAAAAATATTTATCGTGTCTCTTTCCGGGTTGTGTATTGCTCTCTACAGATTTTGAGTTGATAAGTACAGTTTAAAATTTTCCTGAGTTACTGATAATTCTAACGATATATTTCCATCTTTTGGTGTGTATATAAAAGCGCTTTTGATAAAATGTTGTTATGAGTTAATACCCTTCTTTATATTAATATTTTATATTATTTAATTTCCTTTTTTATATATATTAAACTTATCTACTTAATATTTTTGACATATCTAGTTTGAAATCCTGATCTTTTTTTTTACAAAGTTACCGATATGATAGATTGCGGTGACATTTGAAGCTCTATACATTTTGCTACACCTCCAGATATCTCACATTCAACAATTTGTTTCAGAATGTGTTTGCGAAATTTAATCGTGTAGATAAATTTCTCGTTACATAAATTTCATAACATTTTTAACATGTTTACTGAAGAACTTGAAATTTTTAATTATGTTCTTTGATATTTTTAAGATGAAGTGTTTACAACTTTTAAATTCCTAATGTGTTTTTTTAATGCTTTTATAATCGATTGTATTCAGTTTTAAAACTCTTTATGCGTGTTTGAATGTTCTGAGATTTTTATATTTTCTTAATATATTTCTTAATGTTTTTATGATTGACAGTGAATTTTCAATTTTCTACTATGATTTTTCAGCGATATTTTGATGAATCTCCACGTTTTAGACCTCCGAGTACGAAAAAGAGCATTCCTGTAATTATGTTTGTCTGTCTGTCTGTGAACACGATAATTTAAAAACGTAACGAGCTAGACGGATGAAATCTAGTATACTATTGTTGCAACAAAATTGTAATTTCTATCAAATTAAAAATGGAATGCATCAATGGGAAGTCGGTCTGTCTGCATTTGAACACGATAACCAAAAAAGAAATAAGCTGGATAAAGGAAATTTGGTAAACAGTTTTATGACTAATTATAAATGTGAATCAGATTTTAGACCAAAACATCGCTAGTCAGTGGCGGCGTTTGGGTAGAAAAAGTAGGGGAGCGGGGGCAAAAAAATTATAGCCATCTAAAAGTACCCGGGGGTATAGGAGTAGACAACAAAATTTAAAAATATAAATACAAACTTAGCTAACTTTCGCGAACACAATTGTTTTTTTTTAATAATTCTTAGTTTTAGGCAGCTAAAATGAAATCGAAATTTAATTTCTTCAGTAAAAAGTAGGGGGCAAATGCCCCCCCTACTCTGTCGCTAGTTGTTAACTTTTCGCAATCAATAACGAATATTTCTGAATTTTTTAACACATAATAAAAACATGACACCGCATGTTCCTACCAGATGTGAAAAATTTCAGAAATATTCGTAACTGGTTTCGAAAAATTGAGTTTTTTCTTCCTCTTTGAGATTTCAAAAAATTGATATGGGTGGAGTTTCAAGGAGTTGAATGTCTGTCTATCTGTTGATTCGTGGGTATGTGATCGCGGTAACTCAAAAAGCTAGATAGGCGAATTGTAATGTATGATTTTTAGACCGAAAATGTAGATCTACGTCTCAATTTGGACTAAGTCCGTCAATGGATAGACTATCTGTTTCTATGTCTATCCGTGTATTAAAACGATAACTGAAATATACAGCAAGCGAGATAAATGAAATTTGCTCAGTAACGGTTGTCCCAAAATTATAGATTTGTATCTAATTTTGGAACCAATTGGCTGAAGGGAAGAGATCCAAAATGTGCGCCTCTTTCTATTCATTATACTAAGAAGCTAAAAACAAAACTCGCTGTGCTTAAAAGAGTAGGAGAAAGTTGAGGGAAGAACACTCCCGGTTGTGTATTATATAGAAACTGAGAAGGAAGTATATTTGTCGACTGTTTAAAATATTTTCGCAGAAATTTAAGGCTTTTTTAAACGAATTACGCACTAAAAAAATCATACACATTATTTCTGCGACAATATTTAATTTAGCAAGATTTACTCATTAATATTATGTGTTTCATACAGGTACATGCTCAATGAAACAACCTTAAATTTGCTGTACGGCGTTACTGAAGTCCGTTTAATCCCATGCACTCGATCAGCAGAAACAGGTAAGGAGCTAAACTCTTGATCTGAGAGGACGGACAAATTTATTCCTATGCTATCCCCCTCTGAAAGACTTCTCTTTCGGTTCGTCTTCAACCTGCTAAAGGAAATAACTCAAGGAGGGATTTCTTAGAGAAGCTTCGAACGAAATTCCTCTGCCATCGTGTGTTTACGTACTAGATTCAACATACGATAAAGCGAGGAGGCAGTTACTGCTAAATCAAGAGAGCAATTTTAACGGGAAGGGTCTTTTCTGGCAGAATGAAAGATGACGAAGGGGGACTTGGAACTGCCTCGCATTGACGACCTTTGAAGGAACGGAATACCGCGAGGACGCGAAGCGTCCGATGCATCTCCACATCTAATTAATGCATGGCCTTTTAATTAAATTATCGTTTAAAAATTTAAATATGAGATTTAAAATCAGATGAATTAATAAAGGGGAGCTAATTAAAGCTGGGGAAGCAATTGCAATTGGAAAGGCGTAAGAATTTTTAATGGCAAACACTACGAAACGCTAATGCGGTGTGGAATTTTGGAAGAAAAGGGTTTCCGTGTCCGTATCCGTATTTTCATTTAATTTACAGTGCTGCAACTAGGAAAGATGATAAAAGAAGTAAGAAAAGGTCTAATAAGACGGAGAAAAACGAGATTTAGCAAGAAAATGGTGATGGAATTGAGTTATGAGCTCCCGGTAATAAGCGCGAGATTTGCACAACATAGCGGTTTAGTGAGGTCGAAACGTAAAAATTTTGAGGATTTTACGGGTCCAGATTCGCATCGACTGTGCTAACATCCCGTCGTCTTTTTATTTTCGGGAAATTTTCATATGTGTAGTCCAGCATCGATCTGGGTCTCTTACGAGAACTCGGTGGGAATCTGCTGTAATTTTTCAAAGAATTTTTTTAGTAGTAATTTTCATAAAATCCAAAACAGGGTCAATTTTGAGGTCTTTATGAATGAGTTTGTGTCTGACGTACCAAGGAGCGTCAACAATCCTGACTAGCTGCTGATTTTGGAAAACTTGCAGTTTTCTCAGGTTTTTAATTGAAGTAGTGCCCCAGATGGGAGAGCCATAGAGCAGACGGGTCTAAGAATGGCTTTACAGAGCACAGGCTTGTGCTTAATCGCCAGTGCACTCTTTCGAGCAAGTAGCCTTCCGAGTGAATAACTCATTGTTTTGGCTCTGGACACTGCTTTTTGGATGTGGGAATCAAAAGTTAATTTTGTGTCCAGAATTAATCCTAAGTATTTGTATTCAGATACAAAAGGGACGGGCTGGCCAAAAATTTGGATGGGTTTTAAAATAGGCATTATAAGTTTTTTAGTGAACAAGAGGCAAGCACATTTACTCGGGTTAACTTTAATTTTCCAGTCGGTGAGCCAGAGCTGTAACTGAGACAGGTAATTTTGGAGGCTTGGACAGCAATGTCGAGGTGTTTCTGCTTAGTTAAAATTGCAGTATCATCTGCGAAAATTGAAAAGGTGACAGCTGGGGATTTTCGGGATGTCGTTAACATAGACATTGAAAAGGGCAGGAGGGAACCCTGTGCGCAGCCGCTAAGTATTGGTCTCAGATTTGATAAAATATTATTAACTCGTACTCTGAAATTACGTGAGGTCAGCAAAGAGTAGGTAATTTTGATAGATTGAGCCGAACAGCTAAGTCGCACGAGCTTAGCTAATAAGCCGTCCTGCCAAATTTTATCAAAGGCTTTGGCTACTTCCAGAAAAAGAGCACCTGTGGTTTCGAACTTCGCAAAGCCATTATAAATCAGTTCATTAACACGCAGTAGCTGGTGACTGGTGGAAAGATTTTTTCTGAAACCAAATTGTCCAGAGATGATAATATGATTATTATCAAGGAACTGATTTAGGCGTTTGAGAAGAACACATTCGTATACTTTGCTCAGACTTTTAAGCAGTGAGATGGGACGATAATTTTAAGGCAATTCCAGATTTCGGTCTGGTTTTGGAATAGGGACAACCGCAGCTGTTTTCCAGCATTGGGGAAAATAACATCTTTCAAGCATTAAATTTAGAATAAGAGTGATGTAAAGAATAAATTTAAGGGGGACATTTTTAAGCAAGCGATTTGTAATTAAATCGAGACCAGGGGCTTTATTAGGTTCTAATTTATTAATGAAAAAGGTGACTACAACTTTTTTCGGATGGGTTAGGGGTCATTAACATGCGGTTTGAGGAGAAATTCCCCTACTCCTGCTGAATGCTTTTTGTGAGGAGTCTATTTTCGACGTCTCTATTCGGTTCGAATTGGTTTTGAAGGCTGTCTGCGATTACGTCTGCCTTTTCAATAGGGCCGATTGCAACACTACCACCTGCTCCCCTGACGACCTTTGACCGTGGCATTGAAAACCCTGATTCACTTCGGCCAACACAAATCGGTATGTGTGTGTGTGCAGGCAGCTTTAGGATTGACATCGGTTATTAAAATACATTGATTATGCCAACATTCAAGCCACATTTGATTTTTTTTAAAGAAAGCTTAAAACTGAAAAGGTGAGATTTATCTTTTGATGAATAAAAAATTTCGTGTTTGTTTGTCTGATTTGGAATTATAACATTAATTATTTTTTTTATTCAAAAATAAATTTTCCTTTCTTTCTTCCTTTAAGGTGCACTTAAATATGATATACTTTTGGGGTGCTTTAGAGCAAAAACACTTATAAAAATCTTAGATGGAAGTGACTGTGCTTTTCTGTTTAACTGTTTTGTCTGTAGGAAACCTTCCTCTAATTATTGTACCTGCGTAGTTAAAATTTGATGAGGAAGTAGGAAGCAAAGAAAACACACTGAAGTGAAAGTGAACACTTTAACAATGCCTGAATGGCACATATAACATAATATACAATTTATGTAAAAAGAGATAAAAAAGAAAGGAGGCTATAGAGCACTATTTCCCAACCTTTCATGTGCCATGCCCCATTTAACCCTATCTAAAATTCTTATGCCCTTTATTATTTTTATGCATTCTTATTACCGGCGTTATAACGTCTCAGCTTTGCTCTCATGTTAAAAATTTTTTATGTTATAATTCACTTTTTTTTCACCGTCATGTTTAAAATTTAATTTTTTTTTTTTATTTATGAACTTTTTCCAAGAATTCATGTAAAAAAAATAGTGTTCTTTTAGTGAGAGAAAATTTTTGAGAAATATATAATACTTTTCGAGATATCGTCAAAAGTTCCTAAAATTCAATTAACATGGGAAAGGCCATTTTACAAAATCTTATAACTCTCAAAATTTTAATCAAAACTCTATAAAATTTTCTGGAGAGGCTAATTTCATGACGGGGAGTAGATTCAGCGAAAAAAATTTATAGTCGTAATGGGAAAATTACGATGCAGCTGTTAATTAACTATGTTAATTAAATCGGTTAATCAGTTATTTGATCTGAATAAACCTGTCCTCTTGAGGTATTAACATGGACATTAGTTTTGTGAAGACCCGATAGTAAATACCAGAGTTACAGAGGTGTCCCAATTTTTTTTGTTGGCGACTGTACATCATTGCTTTATTATATTACCAACGGCATCTCTAGATACTGAATCGCCATTAAAATCTTGCAAGGAAATATCAAATTCTGTACAGGATCTTTTTAAGTCAAATTTTGGACACATTTCTGAGTTCAGTTAGAAACTTAAATAATGTTTTACAATTAGAAATTTAAATAATGTTTTACATTTGTTTAAGGGGTTAAACTTTTAATGAATGGAATTCAAAGCAGTATCCACAACGATTAATTGCAATTAAAATAACACTTAAAAATTTAAATATTGTTTTGCATTTGTATAAGGCGTTAAAACTGTCTTAAATGGAATCCAAAGAAGTATCTCCAACTGTTAAGGAAAATTCGACTTTAAATAATGATTTTGGATCTTCCGTCTGCAGATCAATGCATTCATAATACAAAAGGCGAACTTTATTTTTGGGCTATTCAAAGGAAATTCTATGCTGATACCAAGATTAGTTAGTTAGTTATTAGTACTGAGCCTTCATATATTTGTTAATGGCCCCATCTAATTTGTTAATAATCTCATATCAAAACTGAATAAACCTGGAGGCCGCTGTGGCCTAGTGGTAAGATCTCGGCTTCGGGGCCGGTTCCATATTCTTAATCCTATCCCTATGAAGATTCGTCGTGTATGTGGGCCTGATATACGTTAAATCTGACGTCGTGAGTCAAACCTCCTCCTCCCGCTGGTGTGGTGCGGAAATTTCGAGAAGGAAGTACCAGCTCAGGTGTCATCTGTCCGCTTTTCAAAATTACGTAGTCCGTCCCAAAATAGCTCCGTGGGGCTTCAAAACGGGACATTTTTATAGTAAATTAAGCTTGAATATATTTGCACCTCGGAGGTAAACTATCATATACCAATTTTGCCGAATTTGATATTTTTATCGTGTTTGCATTATCAAGACCGCATTTTCGGATGAGTAAAGTGTAAAGATTATAACTTGAAAAAAGAAAAAAAGAAAGAAAAAAAACGCTCTCAAAAAAGGAAATACAGCAAGCTATTCATTGCGCTCTGTAATTTCTCTGTAATTCTGGCTCTCCCGTAAAATGTTAAAATTGTTACAATTGCTTACCTCTGACGTATAGAAATAAACTTAAAAGTGGTCGTTGCCCAATAAAGAATTTGCTGCTGAACTTTGGATTTATATATCTAAGCCGTCTTCAATTAGTATATTTTTCTATTATCTCCTTCAATCGAATTTTAGAGGTCTGATTTTGTTCTTGCGCTTTTAACACTAACACTAACTAAGATTATTGAAACCAACACTGAGCACTACAAAAACATTTGACTGATGTGCTGCGTACTTGAGCTCCAGAATGCACGTGCTGTGACTTGCTCGCTTTTCTTTGAAGTACACTACCAACATTCGAAGGGGGAGAACGAGCCCCTCCCCTATCCTGTGTTTTGCCCCTATGTTTGGCACCCTTCGTGCATGCACGCTCTGCACGCCCGGTAGAAACGGGCATGGATCCCCCCCCCCTTAACAATCAAATTGCCCCCCTGTGGGGCATAGGCCCCACGTTGGGAAAGACTGCTATAGAGTATTGCTTGGAAATATTAGTTACATTGCTGCATAATTCTATTAAACAGTGTTTCCTTAAAAAATAGTAACATTACGAACTTGTTAGTTTGGGAATGAAACTTTGAAGTGTGACACAGACTCTTAATATCTGATGGTCGCTCTTGTTATTGTAAATCTTAGTAATATGACAATATTCCCATTAAAAGACTATTCTAGATTTAAGAAAATAAGTTAGAAATCTCCCAGATGTTTATTTCGTAAATTTTATTTCACTTAAAAAAACCTTAATGGACTGTTGCTGTAATGCAAAAATAAGAAGTGCAACTTAAAGAAGGGAAGGCCGTTTTGTAAAGGAGGCATCAAACTATAAGCCAATGAAGTAGCTCTGTTTTAATACTGCTTATTTAGATTCAATTATATGTATTTACTGTGTATTTTATTAACTTTTTTTATTATTTAAAACCCACACCGGTCCGGCCTACCCGAGAGGGTGCGAGGCCTTCGGCAGACTGGTGGGGAAATAGAAAATAAATACAAAGCAAGCAATATGACACGACACACACAAAAGAATCACAAACACAGTACAGAATGGTTTTTTTAACAGAACGGTTTTTTTAACCGAGTGCAGCAGAGTCTCAGTTTTACGACATTCTGTTTTAAACGACGTCGGTTTCGAATTAATTAAAAATTATAAATCCATCAAATGCCTTCAGTGTTTTCACTTTCATTAAGTGGTGGGTTTTTTGTCTGCCCGCTGTGTCCCAAGGTTACGCGCTGCAGTATCACAGAGTGAGTGCTGCTGGCAACTCGAAGTCGATTGATTAGATCGTTGTGTTAATGAATGTCGTTGCAAATCTTTCGTGAATTTGTGTTCTTGAATAGATCAGCGTTCATGAATAATGTGAAGTGCTAGGTGATGAAATAATCCAGCTGGTAAAAATTGACAGGGGAGCGTTTTAACAATAGCCACACGTGTTAAGTAATGTTAATGTTAAAATGCAGATAAGGATGGGTTAAATACTATTGAAGTAGCCTCTAAATGCTCTGAACAGCAAGAGGAAATCTTACCTGATGCTTTTCATGAAATGATAAAGCAAATAGAAAACATACTTAAGGAAGCAACTTACAATCTCATACGTTTTTAATACAATTTAGCAGTTTTGTCTTATAGATGTATTTTAATGCTGCTTTACGCTTTTTATTAACACAGGCCTACATGATTAGTTTGTTGTTAACATAAGATCGCTTTTTTATATCTTGAAATACAGTATATCATGAAAGACACTAATTTTTTTAAATAGTACTGGATGTTTTAAATAAAAAAATTGTCCCTTCTGTTTCTTCCTCTATAATATATTTCCAGTACACATTACACATTTACGCCGGATAGTTAAGCATCTACAGGATTAAGCAATGTGTCCAATCTAATCGTGGCTAAACAACTAATTTCTAAACCGCTAGAGATAAGAATATTCAAGTCACTAGTCTGAGAGCCAAGAATTTGGAAAAATGCTTTGAATGACGTAAAGAATTATACTTTATGCCGTTTGAGTCCATAAATGTAGGCTGAAGAAATTACGAGAAATAATTTCTTTTACAGTTCCGCGCTCCTATTAGTCATATTTCGTAAAATATTCTTTCCACACTAACATTTTAAACACAAAATGTTCCATACTTCTGCTACTGAAACGGATCGAGTTATAAAGCTATGAATATCATTAATTAAGATCATTTCAATGGTCGCCTCGAGGAAGATTCGTCAATCAACGCCTTGCTCGAGGCTTTGTTGATTGTTTTAAAATGACGAAATTCAAAGTTTCAAAACTAGCCAGTTTTAGTCGCAGAAAAGTGGAACCTTTCTTGTTTAAAATATCATTGTTTCAAGAATATTTTGCTAAATATGACTAATAAAGACGGGGGACTGTATAAAAATTTAGATTTCGGAATTTTTTCAGCAGTACGTTTATTGACTCAAAAAAACATAAAATGTTATTCTTTACGTCGTTTAAAGCATTTATGTAATTGGAAATATATACATATCTCTAACGGCTTAGAAATTAGCTACTGGACCATTGTTGCAGCTGGCTAAGTTCTCTCTCCCCCATTTCTGATAATGGGCATGCGCCTTAGGGGCGAGAATAAGTACGTTGGGCGAGCGTAAGGTAAGCGTTGGATGTTAAGTGTAAATATTCTGTTGCTATGTTATTAAACATATTTAAAAGCCTATGATCAGCCTACTTATTTTCTGCATCCTGGAGTTTCTACAGTGCCGATAAGTATTAAGTGTACGGCCACAACCATGATTAGAATGGACACCCTATGAGGCAGTTTGCCTCATCAGAAAAAAGAAAAACTCAAAAGTTTTAGCCTGTTTTTCTTCTAAGAAACTGTATTGAGAATTCTTCTTTTTTTTATATTCATCCCTAGGCAAGACCATACAACGGTCTAACTAACCTGAGCGCAGTTAACAGCTAAGCGAGAAATTCAAAATCTTTCGCAGCTGGAGATAGTCGATAGAGATGATGATTTGATAAGCAAATAAATGATAAGATGATGATTAATTAGTAAATTTATTGACTGAATTCGATTGAATGAGGCTTTTTAACAAAAATGTTCTAATACGAATCGAATATGATATGGTCTGACTTCCGATTTTCGTATTTCATTTGTTTAGATTTTCATATCTTTTAAAGTGCTTTCTTAATAAGACAAAAAAATATTGTAGGTAACGATCTGGTTAAAATGAAAGTTGATTATTTTTTGTTGGAGTAAACCATCTTCAAAATCATGACTTATGCGATAATCTTATACAATATTAAAACAGGGTGTTGTAAAAGAAATATCATGGACATTTTTGCAAATGTTTAATGTATCAAAATTAGTAATTTTGTGACGAGTGCTTAGCATTGGACTTGAAAAATGCTAAATTTCACGCATCAAAATAGGAGTTCTATTACAATTGCAAAATATTTTAGAATGAAAGTCATCTAAGATTGTTATTTTCTTTGTTTTTTTTCCTTTCAAATAATAAGAAAATATTTTGTGACATGCATAGAATTAAATTCTGAGTTATTTCAGCTTCAGTGGCAGTAAAAATGAAGACCGTTACCATCCCCGATGTAGTCTGCGTCCTACCGGACGATGAGTAAGTTTCTATGAAGTACTTTTCTTTAAGAAATTCGTAAAAAGAATTCAAGCAATTTTCAAAAATTTAAATGACAAAATTTAGTAGATGGCTAAGTTTGACTATTCAATAACTTTTAATAGTTTTCTCGTGCTCTGTCTATCTGTGTTAATTAGTTTAAAAATTCGGTTTGGCTGACCAGTTGTTAAAACATCGATTATATGGATATATTGATTTTAATTATTAAAATATGGATTCTAAGAACTGAATTTTGAAATAATTCAATGAAAGAGAATGAAATATCTTAATACATTCGAGACTAAGAGGCCATCTAAGTACATTCAAATCAATACAATTTTTAAAAAATCAATCTTGAAAGGTTTAAAATATACCTATGTACGAGCAGTTTGGATTTCCTTTCTGGATCTAATTAGCAATGTCAATAAATAACAGCTACTTTGATTTTACGATGTAGAACAATATGTCAAAATCATTATGTTATTGAGAGTAAAGAATTGCAATAGATACCAGTAAAGAAATAAATATAATATTTACATGCAAATATTAGACGTCTTTTAAAGTTTTTAAATTAAGTAGAACAACCTTATAAAATTCTGAGGTGAAAAATGTTTCCAATGTATACCAAAAATTACATAAGTCTAAAATGATTTGAAAGCAGACGTAATTTTTATTAGAACATGATTTAGCATCGGATTTGAAATCGGACACGAGTATCAATAACCAAGACAGTCAAACTATGAAAAATCAGCAAAAACTTTCAATCCTTTATTGAAATCTTAGAGGGAAAAGTTGCTATGATTTAAAATCCAAAGCCATCTGCGTAGGCATTAAAAATGCTTGTAATTGTTGTTTTTCAATTGAGGTAAAAAAGATTCATTAATAATTTGCAAAGGATTTTGGCATTTTATTCATATTTTCTATTACAGAATATTATTTCATTAGATAAATCATCTATGAACTCTGCTTCTCAAAAAACGTTTCCCTCAAGCCTTTCCTTTAGGCTAAGCGCATACAGGCAATTCCTTCCGCAACTAAACAGTTTAGTCGGATTGCCTGCACCGCGCGATTTCACGGCGACTAAACTGTTTAGTTGCGACGGGTGCGCATACATGCGATTTTTAATCTCTTTCGATTCTCCATTTTTGGATGCTCTGGCTGTCTTTTCACGCACTGCGCACGCGCTGCGAGCTCCAAAATGATTTTTTTTTTATAGTGATACAATTTAGTTCTTCTCAAATTCATTTTCAGCTCACGAAGCTATCATTTCAATGATTAGACTGGATGGTGAACTTTCGTTTTCATTGATTTCTTTCTTTATCAAATGCTTTGATGATCATTACTAGTAATAGGCGAGTTCTGTACATAAGCCTATAATTCGAATTTATTAGGTTAATTTTAGGTCAAAACTGAAATCGTGCTCATTTCTGAATTGTTTTCGTTAGTTAAATACGTCCGTATCTTTTAAGTGCCAGCGAATTATCTTTAAGGCCTATAATTAACTCAAGAACTCGCTCTTAGCTCCTGTTCTATGTATTTAATTAAAAAATAATTACTCAATTTTTGCACTCTAGGTGCTGTACATATATTTCTTTATTTAAATTGCTTTTTTATTTATTGGAATAACTAATATTGCTTTATACATCGAAATTATTTACTGTTTATTAATTAATTACGTAATATTCATTAAAACTTTAAAATAAATCTTTATCTCTTGTGTTTGTTTTTAAACCCAATTTTTCTTAATTCGAAGTTTTGGATACATCTCATTTTCATTGTGGATCCCTCAGTTTCAAATTAACCAAATTCGAATTTGATATCTATATTCAATTTACAAATAGTTCGCGGAACAATTTATCAAAGTACATCAGTTTTTTCAGAGTAAAGTAGCCGACTACTACTCTACTGATAATAAAGGAGAATGTGTGTGTGTCTTGGCGCTCTACAGGTCAGACCACTGGACTTAGAGCCACTAAATTTGGCACAAACATACTTTGGAGGGTGGGAATGTGCACCTCGGAGCCCTTTTTAAAAATTTTAATTAGAATTTTAATTAAATATTAAGCGAAATTTTGGCGTTTTTCCTTTATAACTTCCGAAAATATTACAGCATAACGCCATCTTGAAAGTGCAAAAAATTACCTTTTCAATGATATCAATTAAGTTGCCGTACAATATTTTCTCTCATTTTAATGAATTTTTAAAAATATTTTTTGGCATAATTTACTACAATACTCTTCATTGTTGCAACGCAATTCAAACCGTTTTCATTGTTTAAACAAATATTTAATTGCGTGTTTCTCCATCATTGTTGAAAGATAAGGCAATATCTTAATGTTTAATGCTATGTTTTAATCAGCACATTTTCATCCAGTTAATATGAGGCTGGAAGTAAAATGTGCCGCGCCATTTTAAAGTTAAAATCTAATATATATTTTACAAGAGGAATAAGAGTGAAGTTGATGCCAACAATGTGCAGTTTGATGTTGCATGACACAACCAGTCACTTGACTCTATTAGGGACGTTCATGCAGACAATAAACAGAACAGGTGTAAATCTACTGAAAGAACATGGATTAAATGTCTATCACAATTTGAAATTGTTAAGGGAACCATGTATATTAAATTATGCATAAGAGATTCCATTGAAATTATATTCCCGGTGAGCAAGCTAGTCGCCGAAGATGGCTAGTACACAATGAATACGAAAAACATAGAATGCGACACGATTCTAAATATCACTAGCTCATTCCAAAAAGCGCACATCACTATAATTAAAATATTTTGTCTATTATTGAAGTATATTGAGTAAATAAATGTTTCATATTTAACAAATGTTAAAAAAAATGTTTCATAGTTTTCAAATGTTTATAGCACAGGTCACATGAGTTAGATTAAGTTTGCCCAAGTGACAGCTTCTCTTGTGACTCAAAATTTTTTTTCACTCAAATTTTGAAACGTAAAATGACTACGTTTTCATTGAAGTCTTTTAAAAAGTCCTATTCAATGATATCTCATTCATCGCTTAGTTGAGAAAAAGGGATGTTGAAAAGAGAGATAAATAATATAAAGGATAAAATTAAAATTACTGATTTCAAAGCATCTGAAATATCAACTAAGAAAATAACAATTGAGCTAATTAAAATTATGTAATAAAACACATGCATTATTAATAAAAATGGAGTAACAATCATTAAAAGTATGCAAATTTATCATTTATTTTAAAAGTAATAACTGATAATAAATATTGCGCAAGCCTTCTTTCTATACACTCAATCAATAATTCCATATCAATCCTAATAATCTCAGCCATTTTTAGAACTAAATTATTTTAAGAATAGCGCACGCTTCTTTAAAACGCCGTTAAATAAAGCTTTGCGCCAGTTTTAAAGCTTTGTGACCTTCACCCCTTGAATGAACAGAGCAGAGCAACTGTTTAGTTGAATGTATGCGCTCTCCAGTAGAAACCCATGTACTTTACGATAGTTGTGCGATTCTTTAATCAAAAGACGATCGCTGTGGTTTTACTACTGTTTAGTTGCCGAACTATAAAGTTGCATGTATGCGCACTCTAACTTGAGCCCATGGTCTTTTAACATGCAACTAAACTGTTGCCCGATTAATAATTGCATGTATGCGCATAGCCTAAAAAAAAACAGAAAATGTGTGAACTTTCCTCAGTTATTTTCACTCTGATCGCTAGTATACTTGAGAAAATAATTCAACCGAATAAAGTATATATTTTGATATTTGAAAAAAATGTTGTTGAAATAAGAAATATTAGACATAAACAGCAATGATTAAAGAACTTACCAAACGCTTTTACATAATTGATGACTAGATAAAGAAGGCAATAAATTTCCTGCCTAGAAACTTTTGGAAGTGCGTAAGGCTATGCGCATACATGCAATTATTAATCGGGCAACAGTTTAGTTGCATGTTAAAAGACCATGGGCTCAAGTTAGAGTGCGCATACATGCAACTTTATAGTTCGGCAACTAAACAGTAGTAAAACCACAGCGATCGTCTTTTGATTAAAGAATCGCACAACTATCGTAAAGTACATGGGTTTCTACTGGAGAGCGCATACATTCAACTAAACAGTTGCTCTGCTCTGTTCATTCAAGGGGTGAAGGTCACAAAGCTTTAAAACTGGCGCAAAGCTTTATTTAACGGCGTTTTAAAGAAGCGTGCGCTATTCTTAAAATAATTTAGTTCTAAAAATGGCTGAGATTATTAGGATTGATATGGAATTATTGATTGAGTGTATAGAAAGAAGGCTTGCGCAATATTTATTATCAGTTATTACTTTTAAAATAAATGATAAATTTGCATACTTTTAATGATTGTTACTCCATTTTTATTAATAATGCATGTGTTTTATTACATAATTTTAATTAGCTCAATTGTTATTTTCTTAGTTGATATTTCAGATGCTTTGAAATCAGTAATTTTAATTTTATCCTTTATATTATTTATCTCTCTTTTCAACATCCCTTTTTCTCAACTAAGCGATGAATGAGATATCATTGAATAGGACTTTTTAAAAGACTTCAATGAAAACGTAGTCATTTTACGTTTCAAAATTTGAGTGAAAAAAAATTTTGAGTCACAAGAGAAGCTGTCACTTGGGCAAACTTAATCTAACTCATGTGACCTGTGCTATAAACATTTGAAAACTATGAAACATTTTTTTTAACATTTGTTAAATATGAAACATTTATTTACTCAATATACTTCAATAATAGACAAAATATTTTAATTATAGTGATGTGCGTTTTTTGGAATGAGCTAGTGATATTTAGAATCGTGTCGCATTCTATGTTTTTCGTATTCATTGTGTACTAGCCATCTTCGGCGACTAGCTTGTTTACCGGGAATATAATTTCAATGGAATCTCTTATGCATAATTTAATATACATAGTTCCCTTAACAATTTCAAATTGTGATAGACATTTAATCCATGTTCTTCCAGTAGATTTACACCTGTTCTGTTCGTTGCATGAACGTCCCTAATAGAGTCAAGTGACTGGCTGTGTCATGCAACATCAAACTGCACATTGTTGGCATCAACTTCACTCTTATTCCTCTTGCAAAATATATATTAGATTTTAACTTTAAAATGGCGCGGCACATTTTACTTCCAGCCTCATATTAACTGGATGAAAATGTGCTGATTAAAACATAGCATTAAACATTAAGATATTGCCTTATCTTTCAACAATGATGGAGAAACACGCAATTAAATGTTTTTTTAAACAATGAAAACGGTTTGAATTGCGTTGCAACAATGAAAAGTATTGTAGTAAATTATGCCAAAAAATATTTTTAAAAATTCATTAAAATTAGAGAAAATATTGTACGGCAACTTAATTGATATCATTGAAAAGGTAATTTTTTGCGCTTTCAAGATGGCGTTATACTGTAATATTTTCGGAAGCTATAAAGTAAAAACGCGAAAATTTCGCTTAATATTTAATTAAAATTCTAATTAAAATTTTTAAAAAGGGCTCCGAAGTGCACATTCCCACCCTCCAAAGTATGTTTGTGCCAAATTTAGTGGCTCTAAGTCCAGTGGTCTGACCTGTAGAGCGCCAACACACATACACACACACACACACGCGCGCGCACACACACACACACACTTTATTATCAGTAGAGTAGTAGTCGGCTACTTTACTCTGAAAAAACTGATGTACTTTGATAAATTGTTCCGCGAACTATTTGTAAATGGAATATTGATATCAAATTCGAATTTGGTTAATTTGAAACTGAGAGATCCACAATGAAAATTAGATGTATCCAAAAGTTCGAATTAAGAAAAATTGGGTTTAAAAACAAACACAAGAGATAAAGATTTATTTTAAAGTTTTAATGAATATTACGTAATTAATTAATAAACAGTAAATAATTTTGATGTATAAAGAAATATTAGTTATTCCAATAAATAAAAAAGTAATTTAAATAAATATATGTACAGCACCTAGAGTGCAAAAATTAAGTAATTATTTTTTAATTAAATACATAGAACAGGAGCTAAGAGCGAGTTCTTGACTTAATTATAGGCCTTAAAGATAATTCGCTGGCACTTAAAAGATACGGACGTATTTAACTAACGAAAACAATTCAGAAATGAGCACGATTTCAGTTTTGACCTAAAATTAACCTAATAAATTCGAATTACAGGCTTATGTACAGAACTCGCCTATTACTAGTAATGATTATCAAAGCATTTGATAAAGAAAGAAATCAATGAAAACGAAAGTTCACCATCCAGTCTAATCATTGAAATGATAGCTTCGTGAGCTGAAAATGAATGAGAAAAACTAAATTGTATCACTATAAAAAAAATCATTTTGGAGCTCCCAGCGAGTGCGCAGTGCGTGAAAAGACAGCCAGAGCATCCAAAAATGGAGAATCGAAAGAGATTAAAAATCGCATGTATGCGCACCCGTCGCAACTAAACAGTTTAGTCGCCGTGAAATCGCGCGGTGCAGGCAACCCGACTAAACTGTTTAGTTGCGGAAGGAATTGCCTGTATGCGCTTAGCCTTACTTTCTCGTATAAGTATACAAAGAGAAAGTATTGTAATCGTCAAAATATTCGAACTCGAGATTTTGACGAATCTCCACCTTTTAGACCTCCCTGAGTCCGAAAAACACAATTTCAGAATTATGTCTGTCTGTGTGTCCGTGTGTCTGTGCGTCTGTATGTCTGTGAACACGATAACTCGAAAAATATTAGAGATAAAGGGATGAAATTTGGTGACACATAAAAGATAAGAGATAAAGGGATGAAATTTGTGAACTTGACTCATAATTTGTAGGTTTCTATCAAATTTTGGACAAAATCCGTCCACGGGAAGTCTGTCTGTCTGTCTGTCCGCGGTCATGCGAACACTATAACTCAAAAACTTGAATAGCTAGATGGATAAAATTTGGTACACAGTTTTATCATCATGAATGTAGGTCCGTATAAAATTTTGGGCCAAGTCCGTCAAAGGGTTGACTGTCTGTCGGTCTGTATAATTTACTTTTGAAGATAATCCATTATCTCCACGCGCATGCGTACTGGAAGCAATCTTCTTTCCCCTCGAAAGGAACGGAATTTCATTACGGAGTAGCGAATTACGTCAGTTTGTCCTCGAGCCGGTAAGAGTGGAAGTGTGTGATACATGCATTTTATTCGGTACGCATCTCTTTGATTTGATTCTTTACCTAGATATTTTTCAATCACTATAATGAAAAACCTTCTGATAGTCATTGGATTCTGGGCAACAGTAAGTTCGAATTTTTT
Source organism: Araneus ventricosus (assembly GCA_013235015.1). Lineage (NCBI taxonomy): Eukaryota > Metazoa > Arthropoda > Arachnida > Araneae > Araneidae > Araneus > Araneus ventricosus. The sequence goes on along the minus strand of BGPR01000002.1, from coordinate 7,298,184 downwards.
TAGCCACGAGGAGGGAAGGGGAAACTGCAACTTTTTGGGGAAGTATACGAGAAAGTTTAGGGGAGAACACTCCCGCTGGTTATACTTATTTTCTTTCATGTTCGAATTGGAATAGATCCTTTAATAAAGAACACCAACGATAGCAATTTTTCTTAAATTTATTTATTCGCATCATATCCTTAAATAATTTTATTTAATAGATCAAATTTAATAAAACAATAATTAATCTTTGACTGCAGAAACCACATGAATCAATAATATCAAAATGCTGGGAGATTTAAAAAAAATTAATTTTTTTAAATCGGTGACTAAAATTTTTTTACCTAGTAGATTTTATATAACAAAAATGGGATTTTTCTTGATTCTTGTCATTTCTTTCTTCATTATGTAGGTACCTCTTTAAAATGTGAAAAGCGCATGAAGACGATTTTGAAAAAATAAATGCATAAATAATAATAATAATAATAAAAATTAGAAAAAATTGGACTCGTGGTTTCTATATTCAACGATTCAATTCCGAAGTTCCACTCTAGTGCATGGGGCCAAGGTGGCCTCATGGTAAGGTGTCGGCCTTAAGGCCGGAGGCCCCCAGGCCCGAGATCAGAGTAGTTCAAAGGGCCGCCGTGTAAGCGGGTCGGGCACACCTAGAAATGCTTGGGTCAGATGCTTTCCCAATGGCTTGGCGCTGAAGGTTGCAGAGGCGGTGGAAATTAAGAAGTCCGTACTAAAATAGACTTCGAGTATCTTCAATGCGGGTTGTAAATTTAATTAAAACAGAAAAAAAAAGCTAAACTGAACTATTGCGTTAGTTTCAAAACTTACAATGACAGAAACTGTTTTTGAAATCGTAAGACAATTGATTATTTACTTCTTTTGTTTCGAATTTGACCAAGGTTTTGGATTTTTTTCCCTTCTTTTAAAGATACATTTATGTTAAAGAAAGCTAATTTTCGGGAATTAATTTTGTTTCTCAAATGCAATGAACACTTTACCATTCCTCTAGTCCAGGCATCTACAATCTCTCGAGACAAAAGAACCATACCCGTTTTTCATGACAATTAAAAAAATATTCATAAACCATAAATATTTTTTAATAAATGAAGCAATTTTATATTATATTCTAAATACGTAACAGTATTAATTATATATTTATTGATAATTTGAAAAAAAGGAATGAAAATTTATTCTTATTGGTTTTAAGAAATGTGAGTTATAAGTTTGTAATTTCTGAGCGTTTCTGTATCTCCGGTTTATAACCAGTCGCATTTAATTTCAATTTCATGTACAATTTCGATTTCACTTCAATGCTTTTAAAAAAGGCTAAATTAAATAGCAATCATGTTAGAAAAGGATTTTTTTATATAAAATAAGCAGGTATGAAGATAATAAGAACAAAAGCTGTACACTTTTTTCTTTTTTTTTAATTTCGAAGGAGATATATACGAAATATACAAATAGAAAATATTGTGGTCATCAAAAAATTCCACTTTGATTTTTGATGAATATAGTGAACGGTTTAGACATCATCGAGTCCGAAAAACACATTTTTGGAATTATGTCTCTCTGTCGCGCGATAACTCAAAACTGCAATGAGCTATAATGCAAAAACGTAGTGATTTAAATCAGGGATTCCCAACCTTTTTTCCTTATAGTACTTCTTGATTATTATTTTTGTTTTTACGTCCCCCTACTGGGTATTTGCGTACATGTCATTGACATCTAATCACTCGTTTATAGCTCAATGGCAAGAGAGGTTAGGTAGTGATTATTGTAGGTTAACTAAATTTTATGGCTGTGGGCAAGGATATTTTGCGAGCTGATAGAAAAATAGAAAGTTTATCTGGACATATAAGCTATTTTGAGAAAAAAATTCTTATTTGTATTGTTATAGGTACATTATATATATATATATATATATATATATATATTAGAAGAAATAATATTTTTCACGATTTTCATCATACATTTTTTAGCTAAAATTATTGAAAAATCTATAATAAAACACTTAATATGGAAATTATCTAAATTGATCTAAATTTCACCCAACAGCATGCCAAATTTCGCCAAATCTCGTGATTGTTCAATAAATAAGGTTCAAATTGTTGTAACCTCTTCCAAAACTTTTTCATATCAGTCATGAAAGATCATTGATCTATAGTTAATAATATGTACGCGTCTGCCACTGTACGTGAGTGCCACACAATCCCCCTACTGTAATATCCAAATCCCCTCTAACCCTCCATCTAGGCAAAGAAGTTTTTATCAATAATGTTAAGTACTTAGGTTAGCTTAAGAGTGAAATGACTCGAATTAATAACATTTGTAGAACTTTTTTTTATTTAAACATTGTTCCATTTTTAAAATAGTATTAGTTCAACGCCAAAGTAAATGAAACCAGTATTGTAATAATTAAGTATAGCTAAAAATTACAGTTCGTCATAATCTACTACTCAAGTGGTTATAGTTATTGAATAGCAAGTATTCACTTGGAGAAACAAAATTAAGAACTTTTTCAAACTCTTAAGTTTTCTTGATTCCGCCATTAACAACTTTGATTTCGAGTACCTCCAACTGGTCCTTCGCGTACCACAGGTTGGGAACCTCTAATTTAGATAAATGATGTATATGTTCTTGTAATTAACATTGACATTATTGATCTGTGTCAAATTTTTAGCTCAATCGGTCGAAAAAAAGTTGTACAAAATATGTACTCGTGTTTTTTGGGGATTTTTTTTTATTATACAGGGTGTCCGAGAATTATTGGACACATTACAAAAGTTTTCAAAAAAAAACCCCCCTAGGAACAGTAGCGTTGTCCCGATGTTTCCTTTTACTAACATGGCTCCTAAAGTTTTGTTCCACCGCCTTGTTTATTCTCAGAATCCGATATATGATGGAGCTAGGCTAGAGAAAATAACTATCCTGCCCTATTTTAGTTATTTAATTTTTTTTCATTGATTGGGTGTCTTTAACTAGCAAATTTTCTCTATTTCACAAGAACCCCTGAACTATTCGGTAAAAAAGTTGCAACATGGTTTTCTATGTCCTTGGGCAAAATCACTTTTTTAATCTTTAATTATCTGTAACTATTTGTTTGTTTTAGGTGTCACTTTCAATCAGAATAGTCAAAGACAATTTTCCTTGCTCCTTTTTTACTACTGAACCTCATTCAACTTAATAGGCCCTCCTTAGTTAATAGCGCGACCAGCGAAGTTAGTTCAGTTCGAATAGTACGGCCGATTTTCGAAGGTTTTATATATTGCTTAATGATTAAGATTTGAATTTTGAGCAACATGCCCTTTCGGTGAAAAGAAGTGAAGAGAGGAAAACCATCAAGGGTTTGATAGAGAGAGGTCCATCAATCTTCGAAGAACAAATTAATTAATTAATAATATAATGATAGCAAAGAAATCATTTTTATTTCTAAGCCATTTTCACGAAAATAGTACATTAAGTATTGCTGTTTTCTCTTTTTCAATTCAGATTTCCCCTTTTTCGCATTACGCCTGTATTATGCGAGTTTTAATTACAAATAAAGACCGAATATCTGTTTGTTTATCCAATAACGTAGCTACGTATTCTCCTTAAGATTTCCGACGTTTCTGAGTGTTTTTTTAATGTCCTCTATTCACATTTGACGGTCAAAGTTTCCATTTTACTTCATTTCCTATCCCTGACATTGGAAATAACTGAAGGAAGAATTCTTTAAATACTACTAAGAATATGAAGCATTAAAAACGCACCACAAGTTTTTGATTTCTATTTTCTCTTCCACTTTGAGATAACTGACAGGTACTTACTGCGCTTATTCCACCCATTCCAGCATATTTTCTTAAAAGGAAGTTTCTTTTCCCCTACTGAAAACTTCATCAACTATCGTCGTTGTAATACGATCGCCACACAGTCATGTATTAGTGCTGTATCAGCATACAATACTTGCCGGGACCGGCCTTTCATATCGTTTTGATTTCATAATACTATCCTTAGGAATTTTCGAACATATATTTTTAAATTTGCTTGCAAACCAATGTTGTCAAAATTGTCTCTTACATCTGGCTGGCACTTTTTACTTTCTCGTATACGAAGTATACAAATAGAAAGTATTGTAATCGTCAAAAAATTCGAACTCGAGATTTTGACGAATCTCCACGTTTTAGACCTCCCTGATTCCGAAAAACACAATTTTGGAATTATGTCTGTCTGTGTGTGTGTCTGTATGTGTGTGTGTCTGTGAACACGATAACTCGAAAACTATTAGAGCTACGGGGATGAAATTTGGTATGTGGTCTTTAAACATAATTTGTAGGTTTCTATCAAATTTTGGACAAAATCCGTCAACGGTAAGTCTGTCTGCCTGTATGTTCGGGGTCATGCGAACGCTATAACTCAAAAACTTGAAAAGCCAGATGGATAAAATTTTATACACAGTTTTATCGTCATGAATGTAGGTCCGTATAAAATTTTGGGCCAAATCCGTCAAAGGGTTGACTGTCTGTCGGTGTGTATAATCGCATACTTGTTCAGTTTTGAAACTAACTCCCTGCGCATGCCTACTAGTGGCAATGCCTGTGCAAGGAAGGGACGCTCCGAAACTTGGCAGTTTGCCAAAAACAAATTCTGGAGTGATTTTGTAAGGAAGCAAACATTTAGGGAGTCTAGCCAGGTCCTGTTGCGCAAAAGAATGAGCAAATTTTTTGATTTGTTTTGATCCTTCAAACCACGCGTGGTTCCAACTTTGGTTTACTTGCGACGGAAGTTTATTTGACGTCTTTTATTATTCTAGTTTTCTCTACATGTGTTAGGAGTATACGAGAAAGTTTAGGGGAGACCACTCCCGCTGGTTTAGAAGTCAACAGTCGTGGCCAATTTTCCAAACTGTCATAAAAAATATAATTGTAATAGAAAGGTAAGAAGTATTTAGTTACTTATAAGGCATGCCGCTTTTTCATGGACAAAACAAGACTTGGCAATGACACTCACACCCCAACCCTAAATCAAGGGAATGTCATTGTTTTGTAGAGAGGACAAGGCATTTTCGTTTCTTTTCTGTGAAACAGGACATACAGCAAGTTTAGTAAACCGCGACAGTTTTTGACTGTCCCAAAATATTGGCAGTTTTTGAAGACAGCCGGCTGAACCTCGTAAAGTGTAGAGACACGCTAATGTAGATTTGCTTTTAATTAAGAAAACAATTATTCTCAGTCAACATATTTCTTTATTAAGTTTTCTTTTAGCTTATTTTGAGATAAATAATCAATACTGCCTTTTCTTAACATCTTCTAAAATTAAACATTATTAAGATTATTTTTTAAAATTATTAAAATTTTTGACAATAAATAATATTAATTTATTTATCAAAATTTCATATTGTTTATTTATTACGTATTATTTCTTAAAACTTAAATATATGAGGGTTAATCAAAATTGTTTCCAACCTAAGGCCTAATCTATCTCCTAAGGCCGGCCCTGGTACTTGCATACAGGGGCAATCAGTGAGAGTGGCCCCGAACGTCCTGCAACAAACTTCTTGCCCCTTGAATAATCGCTAACCAACCAGATCCCAATGACCCCTTTGGATCCGCTCTTGTTAATGTTTGAATTATTTTAATAAATCCAATCAGAATATCCGAAGATAATTCACAACACACCTTGAAAAATTTCAGGTATGCTTCTTGAATTTATAAAAAAGATAAAATTGAAATATGAAATTGAAAATCTACACAGCATGATAGATTTTATTTCCAAAAATTCAAAAGTGTTTGAAAGCATCTCTGAAACCGATTTGTTAATTAAAATAAAATCTGGATATTTAATTTTTTGAAATGAATTGCAATTACATTAAAATTGTTAAACCAGACCTTGTATAAAGTGTAGTGTGGTAAGTAACTTAATTATCATTGCATAGAAAAAGGGTTCAATATTGCATTTCAGGATTTTTGTAGAATTTTTTTAACATGTTCTACTGACATTTTTGGTGTATACCTCTATACTAATCTTTGTAGTTTTATGTGCATGAACGATACAGTGTAATCTTTCAGTAATGGGTGACATCATTCTGGTGCTCACTAAAATTGCTATGTTTATTTTCTGAGGAAAGGAACTCGAATATGATCTCGCAGCAATTGAAAAAATATTTGAGCTGCATTTTTGGAGAACGTCCAGGCAATTATTATTTCTTCTCTATAATAGGTATGTTTGAAGAATTTGTTTCAATACACGTCTTAAATGTATTTATACTTCTCTGTTTCCAAAAGCAGTTATATTCACACTGCTTGTTGAATTTAGGTAACTTACGGGATAAAGTGAAAAAGTCCCCAATTTCTGCAGAATCCAGGGTTTTTCTCCCATTCCCTGAAATTTTTACATGTTCTCACTGGTATTACATTAATCTTTTTCTTTTCTCCAGAATATCACAGAATTTTTGAAACTTTCATATTTTGAATTTCCCATACTGTTGTCTTTTGGCGGAAGGTACTGCTTTCTTCTTTTACTAACCTTATAATAGAAGTCATTCCGAGGCATGACGAAAATAGCCTAATGTTCTCTATATTTTCAGAAGAGGAGATATCTGCAGAAATGCTGAAGAAGAGCCTAAGAAATTTTTCAAGATCAGGTAAATGATGTTCGTCATTCATTTTCTACATCAAAATTGCTCAATAAAGTTGAAAAAGTTTTAATTTTGGATTGAAAAGTTTTCTCATTTCAAAATCTTCTTCTTTTGCATTTTTAATACAATTGTATTTTATTATGAAAGTATCAAAATATGATAATGAAAGCAATGAAACTATATTACAATTTTCAAATGTATGTATTTATTTATCTATATACTAGAAGATTTGTGCCCGTCTAAGACGGGCTTTTATCCTGCAAACCATATCTCAGAACTGATTGTAACAGATTTAGTCAGAAAGATGTAATACAAAATTTCATGCACGTTGGCAGAGTGCTTAAGAAATAAATGAACAAAAAATGAAAAACAGGATTGATGAATCACTTGGCACTAACTTTCGTTTTGTTAAAAATTTTACTATTAACGATTACTTTCGTATTAGCCGAGTAAAAATAATATAAAGTTCACTAACAGAAAAAAATGCTTTACCAAATCTCTACTAATAACAAAAGAGAATGTGTGTGTTGGCGCTCTACAGGGCAGACAGCTAGACCTAGAGATACGAAATTTGGCACGAACAAACTTTGGAGGATGGGAATATGCATCTCGGAGCTCTTTTTCCGAACTTTTGATTAATTAAAAATTAAGCAGAATTTTGAAGTTTTTCTCAATAACTTCCGAAAATCTTACAGCTCAAAAATGATTTTTACGCCATCTGAAAGTACAAATATCTGAAGTACAATCTGAAGTACAGTACCTTTTTAATGATATCAATTAAATTGCTTTACAATTTTTTCTCTTATTTTAATAAATTTTTTAAAATATTTTTGGCATGATTTACAACAATACTTTTCATAGCTGAAACGCAATTCCATCCGTTTTCATTGTTTAAACAAATATTTAATTGCGTGTTTATCTTTCATTGTTGAAATCTCAGGTAATAATCTTATACCACCATCGATTTGCTCGTTCAATAATGACGTAGATAAAAGGAGCGGGGTAATTTTAAGCTCCGCACAGCGTTAGGGATATCTCTGGACAATTCTATTATAGATATCTGAAAAATGTAATATAAATTTTAATGATGAAAATAACCTAAAGTTCTCGCCATTTTCAAATCTCGTTATGAGTGTTACTGAAATGTTGAAGAAAAGTAGACGAAACCACTCGAGATCAAAAAATTGTTATTACTTATTTATATTTGCATCAGACTTGCTTATTGTTTTTTATATTTGTCAAAAAGTTTTCACTCTTCAGAATTTTTCAAATTCTTTTCCCTTTTACAATTTTTCAAATAACTGCATTTATTACCAAAACTTTAAAATATGCTTAATATGAAAATTAATAAAGACAATTAAACTTTCTTGCAATTTTGAAGTGTGTATATGTTGTGCATGTTCAATGGTGGTTCAGTGGTGTACTTCAATTATTACGCAAATTTAGGTAACAATAACAAACTTTAATACACGACAATAACAACAGCTTAATTTCCAACCGAGATTGAATCTCGGTTCTTGCCAGTATTATTAGGGCTGGCGTCTCCCTTCCATCCAGAACGTCGTCTGCCTCAATTCCATTAAGGCTGCCGTGCACACGCCGCCTACAATTTCAGAACGTAATGTTATCCTATGGAGATATATGCTTACACCTTTTCTAGTTTGCTATTGCGTTGTTTCGGATGCAATCAAGTGCATTCGATAGAAGAAATAAAAATTTCGAATACATTTCATATATATATATATATATATATATATATATATATATATATATAACTATATATCTCTTTATATATATATATATGTTAACGTGAAAGACCGAAATTTGGAGAATGTCGACTTTCACCGGTGAAAGTCGACATTCTCCAGTTTCGGACTTTCACAGTAACATATATAAATTTTTATTCTAGGCATTTTGTATGTAGAAAAGTTTATTAGTCCCTCTAATTTTCTAAAAATTTTCTCACTCCCTCCTCTGTAACTAATTTCCATATAAAATGTAAATTCACAAGGAAAGATGACTAGAAACTCGTGGTGCCCTATATTATTGTTATTAGTAATCAGAAAATTTCTTTTCACTAGTATACCAGCAAAAGAGAGCTTCTCCCTACCAAAGAGAAAACTATTACAGATATGGTTTATTTGTAAAACACCGCCCATAAAAGTTGAATGTCAACGTAAGGAAAATATTTAGTGCAGTCTAGAATCAAACAGAATCGTATGCAAATATTTCAATTATTTAAGAAATTCTTGATAGGTATGTTTATTTATACTGCATATGTAACAGTTTTATTTTATGAAGAATTGATGTTCACCAAATTAGTATCGCTGTTGGATGCAAATTTTTCCAAAGTAAAGTAATATAAATTGTTTCAAATCGACCCAGGGTCGGATTAGGCCTTGTTTAAGAATTATAAAACAATATTAGAATATATTATTCCCAGCTAATTCGAGATATTAGGTCATTTTATTCAAATATGTATCAAAAAACTTTTAAAAACGCTCTATAAATACACCAAAAATCTTTTTCTGTTAAATTTCAGTATGAAAGCCAGTTCCTTTTTTTCTCGGCTCAGATGTATATAAAAAATTCCTGAAGATGCGTTTGTAAATATTATTTAACAAGCGCACAGTCAATGCCATTATTTAAAGAGTGATATTTATTTTAAAATGTTAAGCTTTCTTGCTCTAGTTTTTAATAACTAATTTTATTGTTTAATTATAAGAAATAAACCTGTACCAAATCTGCCGAATAATTAGTCAATTATGCTTTCGTTTAAAATGTAAAAGTTCCGTTGACTACCATGTCTCCTTCTTAGACAGGTTAAAAATTTTAAAACTAAAAAATAATAAAATAAAAAAAAATAGAAAACTTGACCACTAATATAAGGTTATTTATTAAGCTTAAAGGGAAACGTCCATACAATTTTAAAAATTTGTTTGCATACTTTTGTAAAATAAATTTTTTTTCAGCTATTTGTACCTTTCTCATGAGAATAACACAAATACTGCCTTGCTGCTAATTCCAGTATTCCAAGTTTATAAAGTGGTTTATTTCTTTTATTGTATTTAGTGCTGGGCGCAATCGAACATATTTATCTGTGAATATTTCAGCTATTCAAAGAATTCATAATGGATATCTTTATTTATTTATTATTGTTATAGTTTTTATTTTCATAAAAAAATCCTAAATCAATTGTAGACACACCCACCCCAAAAAATAAGTAAAACCAGAGAGTATATTTGTAGTTTTTCTTGTAAATACTTTGTTTATAATAAAATGAGAGAATTAAATGTCACATCCTCAACTCTTCACAATCTCTCTTGGTAATCCTACGAGAAACGTGAGTACGTTTATTAGATGAAATATTAAATTAGTATATTTTTTCTAGATGCGCAGATTTTATCGAAGTAAATGATATATTGTTTGAAATGAAACTCGCGCGCAGCGTTAGGATTAATCAGAATATACATTTTCATTCTCTGCTTCTTGTATGCAGAATAATGTAGGCTTCCGTAATACTAAGAAGCCATTAAACTGTTCTCAAAATTTTTCGGGACAAATTAGAAATGTTGAGATATTACAATATTATAAGTTCATAAAAACTTCATACAATTTTCTCTAATGTAATAAAAATGTTAGCTTTGGATTCTGAATTGGGACAACCACAACCGCTTGCCTGCTTTTGAGAAAATAATAATTATTCGGCAATATTTTTAACAAGAAATTTAAATCTAAAATAACGGTTTTCACAGATTTTGGAATCTTTTCGTCAAACGATTTGCAAACACCCGTCTCGAAATTCATTCTCCGTTCTCCACCAATATTTGGAGTGTAGGTTGACTAGCGGGTCGGGTATCAGATTACCCTTACAAAGGCGTAAAGGGAGTCTTCGAGGGACAAGGCATGACCTTGGGACCCCTCCCTCCGTTTCACGACAGCAAAAAAATAATCCCTAGTCCGCGAGTTCGCTTCTAGGCTGTGATACGGCTTGTCAATTAAGATTTTAAGACCGCCTCTTCACCCCCACCGTTCGAGGACGCTTTCATCGACACCGGTTTTTCATTTAGGTACACGGCAGCCTTAACACCCCCGAGTCCACAAGCGGGGGTTCAGAGGCCATCTGGTTTTTATTACCAGGGACATTTTTTCCCCTCTTACACGTAAACAAACTCCCTGTTACTTTCTTGGGCTGCATAGCAGCGCCCTCTATTTCACGCTTTTCAACAGTATATATATATGAAATGTATTCGTAATTGTAGTCGTTAAATGATTAAACAGGCCGAGTTAAATTCTAATTTTCATTTTATTACGGGAGAGTGACGGAATGTACGTACATCTTAGTATAAGGTTTCAAGCCAAAAGAGAACAGAAGATCCCTGCTTTTTCTCAGGTAGGGATTTAACAGATAGACATGTGATCAAAGTGAAGGGAATAATAGCTATTTTTAGTATATTACGTAAGTGTTTTAAGGAAAATGCATGGCGGCAATAAGTCGCTGATTTCGCGAGTTGTGTGCGCGTGGAAACGATTAAAATATTCTTTTAGTAATAAATATGCCAAAACGAGAGATTTAATATACCTCCAGAGCGGGAAAGGAACGAAGCTGGAGTTTCAGAAAAGTGATTTTGGAATACATTAAGACTTTAAAATATATAATATTAGAATTTGAAATAAAATTAAGTGAGATTATTACATATATACGTTTGAGATCAATCCAAAATTTTTAAATTTCTTTTTCTCCCGCAATTTTTCCAACAACTGCATTTTATTATGGCAATATCAAAATATGATAATGAAAACAATTAAATTATTTTACAACATAAAAAACTATATTTTTATAGTAAATATATCGAACAGAGATAATAAGTGAAGGGCTTTCGTAGTACATATAGAAGTATAATAGATCACTCGTAAAATGATTTGAGCAAGTTTTGCATTTTCCGAGAATTTTAGAAGGAACTTAATAATGCTTGGAAATTCAAAATAATAATGAATATTTTTCATTTATAAAAAAATACCTGTGACGTTATTTTAATCTAGAATAAACATTGAATATAGCTTCAAAATAGGATAGACTTTAAGGGATTGAAATGCAAAGGTGGTATGAGAAAGAGCTTAATGTGATGCAATATTTCCCCTCCTATACAAATCAAGTGAGTTTGCGCTACAGAATTAAATCCCCCACCTAGCGGTGATAAGCGGAACTCAGGGATCCTGTGTTGAAAATGATTTGAGACATGGGAAATAAGTTGAATTTCTTTGTCTTTATGCTTATTTGGAACGCTTTTTGTCTTCCTTTGTTTTTTGTATGCAGCGGCATATTGCGCGCTACTAAAACATTGTAATAATTTTGTAATATTTTTTGAAATTGTTTGCGTTGTTAATTGCATTTATTTGATTTTACTCTTTATATTGTGGGAAATAAGTCATATAGAAAGTTTCTCATTGTCGTCGGTATTGCTCCGGCAGGAGCGAACGATTTGTGTATGGCATTCTAATTTTGCTTAGAATAACTGCTCTTTATTTTTTTGTTGCGACCATGTTTCAATAGTACACACACTTTAAATTTTCTTTCAGAGATTCTTTTCAGGCCACAAAAATTGATTAGCTTGAAATTTACATTTATTTATTAATTGTAAGTTTTCTTGTTAAGCAAATTCCATTTAGGAAGTCTTATCTGCTGGAATGGCTCTCATGTTACCAGTTGCGCAGCGAGAGGGTTATAATATGTATTATTTTTTATCTTTCCCAGGTTATAATATTATTTTTTTCAAACTCTCATTATATTAAGCAGTGGCGAAGAGTCTGAAGAAAAAATTAAATTTTTATTTCATTTCTCAACTTATATTTAAACTGTATATTTTAATTCTCCATCCCAATTTGCTAAGAGCATTCCAAACTTACCATTTTGCAGCAAAAATTTTAAATTTTACTATCTACCCCTCCCATACGTCCCAGTATTTTTAGTTTTCTCCAAATTTTTTACCCCCTACTTATGACTCCAAATCGCCGCTACAGATATTAAGCTTTAAAAAGTGACAAATACGCACTTATATTTTTCTTCTGTCGTCCTTTAACACTGATTACTCTATCTCTCCATATGCCCCTTGCATCCCAGCCACTGCACGCAGAAGACATTTGCATTGGAATTTAACCCTCCGCGAACAGGTTGATTTTGATACATTCCGGTCCTGAAATATGGAGCATTTTTGTTTTGTTTGTTTTCTCTATCTTCGTATATTACTATTCACATCTTTATAAAAAAATTTAATATAATGCAGGAATTTTAATAGTTTTTTTAATATTTAAAATACATACAATACGGTTCATGTGATTTCAGCGTGCATGGAATAAAATTATAAAAATGCACATCATGTTTTCATTGGGATAAATGTACATGCTAACTAATTTGTTTTGAACATATATAAATACATTTTCCAATAAAACAAATAACAGATAATAAAAATTGTTAAAAAAAAGCAAACAATTTGGATTTATACTTCAGAAATCACCGACACATTTTTGTTAATCATTTTATACCTGCTTATTTTGATATATGCTATTGATCTTTAGATATACAGCTAATAATATTAATTGTATTTACTTATTATCCAAATTTGTTTTGAGTGTGATAAACTTTGAAGCATGGCATGGCTCTGAACATAATCCAACTCGATAATCTTCGCACAAAATGCGAGCCCATGAATAACCCAATGACAGTGAAATAGATTTGTAGCGCCATCTAGATGCAAAGCAAAACGTGAAGTAATGACCTTATTGAAAATATGGGAAATAAACTTACGCATACTACTTTCACGTCACCCGTTTTGGGAGACGGGTTTTGTATCCCGTGGAAATCGCGGGAGCCGTACGTGGAGGGTTAAAATTGGCAACACCATCTCTCCGTAATCTGGTCAGCATGCAGTGGCGCAGCGAAGGTAAATGGAACCGGGGCATAATAACCTCAGTAGCAAGGGAGAATGGAGCCTGGGACATGGCGATATTATTCCCTCCTCCCTTCATGGTTTATTTTTAAAAAATGACATAAAACACACTAATGTTTTGTCCCGGGGCATCTATATATTATCTCAATTTCCCACCTGTTGCAATTTCCCACCTGTTGCACCAAGTGGTGCCATTGCATGACACCACTTCCGGAAGAAACAGAAAAGGAATCTACTTTAATAAAAAGGTTCGTCTTCGGCTTGTCGACAGGAATGTTTCTGGACCGAATGGAATCAATGCAGGCTCACCTGGTACACTTCAAATGCACTACTCCAGTTTAATTTTGTTTTCTATTGCTCATCTTTCCGGAGGAAAGAAACATTGAAGCCGATGCACAGTATAAGACAGTGTAGTTATGTTAAATAATATTCACAGTTTTTGCCGTGTGTCTTTGATGTCGCTTGAATTGAATTCATTTCTATAGACAATTTCTGTCGGTTGATTCTAGAAGTTGGTTAAAACATTATCCTTTCTTCAGTGATTCTAGAAAAGCTCTGTTCCGTTATACGCTAAAAATAACAAAACGTATATATAAAAATGCACAATTTTTGACAAAATAAATTTTTTCCTTCATCATAAACATCAAAGAGAAACTTCACATATAGACAGACTTTTCTTTAAATTCAATTCAAAACCTAACTTTATTTAAGGATAAAATGTTAGGCATGCTTAATTTTACCACCGTTAGTAGAGAATCTAAATTAATATTTTGTATATTAGAAATATAATAATTGTAAAAATAACTTAGTCAAGCAGTTACCCCTCATCAAGAGTGACCTTCTTAGAGTAAGAATTCAGTTACACTCCTTGATGAGGGGTAATAAAATTTAAAAACAGCTATATTCAATTTTCCGTGAATTGGTTTGTAGAAAATAGTATCTTGTCATTTAATTCCTTTGAAATCAGAAAAATTGATCCAAACTTGCAACGGATATATTATCGGTCGTGCAACCAAATGACGTCGCCTTCCCTTTCTGAAGACGTAATAATAAATAACAGGTCGCGCACCCTCCCTCTCTCTCAAAAAAAAAAAAAAAAAAAAGGTGAGCCGTTGACATGCAGTTTCAGGTTTTGCCGTTCGACTGGGCAAGATGGTTATGCTTCTTGCATCGTAAATAATAACTTTATAGTTTTAAGTTTAATAACATTAATGTTGTAACGTTCATGGAATATTCTTTCTTGTCAACCAGACATGCACAATGTAATTCAAGCCCTGGACATCTAATTAAAAGTATCCACGGACCTTAAACTGAAATTCTTTGAGCTTACATCTCTACTGCACACATTGCTGCTGCGCAATGGTGGAAAAATCTTGCCTTCCAGACCAAAGGGTCACGGGATCAATACAAGAATCCGACAGAACCTTCCCATGGCGCATGCTAAATTCGTGGGGGTCATAACAATCTCCAACTAGTTTAGTGTGGAAATTCGGAGAGATTTCGGGTCAGATATCGTTCACCTCATCTGACCACCGTTGAAAATTATGATTCCATTCCTGATATAACCTTCGTGAAGATTCAAAACATAGCATTATTCAAATCGTTAACTTAATCGTGTAATATTCCAGTTGAAACTTCTTTTGGTTGAATATAACATGCTTTTAATGCCAAGAAGTGTTATTCAAATGCCTCTTTAACATTAAATAAATGTGTAACATGTGGGCCAGTCTCTAGCGTAAATTTCTCACACGCATTCTCAAAATATCAAGTTAAATGAATAACTTCCCTAAATAAGCACTCACAGAATGAAGTGTAGACCCAGGTTTTATTTCACTTTGCGAGAGCCGAAAAATATCACACCACTCTCGGCGGCTGCTCGCAGAACACTAAATTAACACGTGACCAGTCGGGAGCGCGCATGTGCCAACATCCCGCCCGGCCTTGCCATGTTCACATGCAAGAACTTACAAATTTTTTATACTTATTACAATTTTCATGATTATTTACACAACCAAACGTAATACAAGTATTTGTACAAGTAAATAAAATGTTATACATCCATATACCAATATGAATACACAATAAACGTTTCTTATACAATTACTTTTGGATGGAATGATAAAGACAGTTCTTAAATATTTTTTCAATTAATATTCGATGTAAGATTCTCAGTAAATAAATTTAAGAACACAAATAATATAACAATATATATATAGAAAATCACAATAGTAAAATGCAATTTGAGTTCAATAAGTAATACAAACTGAATACATAGAATAAATGCGATTGTTATTTTCAGAAAATATTCAATTTTCAATAGGCAGTACATTCAATTTGTTGACGGACCTTTTATAAATGCCTTTACTGGTTTTGACATCTTCAACTCTTACTTTATTATCCTGTCCTGGATATAGAGCTATTACACATCCCATTAACCATTTAAATGGAGGGAGATTTTCTTCCCTGATTAAAACCATGTCCCCGATTTTTTTCATTATTAACTACCCATTTTTTTCTTTGTTGCAGACCATTTAAATATGAAAGGCTCCATCTTTTCCAGATTATTTGTACTGACTTGTGATTCTCTGCCAAACATTAAGGCGATTTGTTTCAAATTCTATAAGAGATGGTTCAACTATTGCCGTTATCGGCCTTCCTATTAAGAAATGTGCTGGTGTTAGTACTTCCAAGTCGTCAACATCGGCTGAAAGTGGCGTAAGCGAAGGCAAATTTAGAATGATTTCAATTTGGGTCGTTAGTGTTAGCAGTTCTTCGTAGCTGAATTTTGAATTTCCTGCTACATGTTTGAAATGGTATTTATATGCCCTCGATATTTGCCTCCCAGAGTCCTTCCCAATTTGGACTTCTAGGGGGAATGAAGGACCATTCAATGTTTTCTTCTGCAAAAAACGCATATAAAGACACATTTCTATCTCTAACCAATTTATTCAAATCTCTTAATGCCCTGTTAGCCCCTACCATGTTAGATCCATTATCAGAAAAAATCTTAGGGCATTTACCTCTTCTTGAAATAAATCTTTTCAAAGTAGCTATTAAAGACTGAGAAGTTAGATCACCAATTTATTCAAATCTCTTAATGCCCTGTTAGCCCCTACCATGTGAGATCCATTATCAGAAAAAATCTTAGGGCATTTACCTCTTCTTGAAATAAATCTTTTCAAAGTAGCTATTAAAGACTGAGAAGTTAGATCACTGATTATTTCAAGGTGTATGGCTTTTGTTACTAAGCAAATAAATATACAAACATAAACTTTTATTTCAGGACCTTTCCTTTGATATTTATTTATAATTAAGAATGCTCCACATAAATCTATTCCTGTTGAACTAAATACTTTATCTGGAGTAATTCTTTCCTTTGGCAAATTGCCCATTTTTTGAGAATACTCTTTTGGTTTGAATTTAAAACAAACAACACAGTTATGTACAATTTTTCAACATACATTTCTCCCATGAATGGGCCAATATTTTTGTCTAATCTGAAAAAGCAA
This sequence comes from Araneus ventricosus, assembly GCA_013235015.1. NCBI lineage: Eukaryota > Metazoa > Arthropoda > Arachnida > Araneae > Araneidae > Araneus > Araneus ventricosus. Next base: position 7,281,121 of record BGPR01000002.1, on the reverse strand, counting down.
ATGTTGGGAACCAAGATGAAAATATTTTTCATGGTAATACCTTACAATCATTTCAGTTAAATGAAATAACTAAACCCTTTCGGCGACTAGGAAGTTTGACCATTAGAGTTCTAATACTTTTAATGAGAGAGTCTAGAGATTCTATACTTTCTTTTTTTTTCATTTTCACCGGAATTCTCATTCTTATTTTCAGAGTTAGATTCTGATCTTAAGGGAGCAAGCTCAAGTTCAGCTTTCACTCTCTCCAATTTAATTTGTTCCAAATTCATCTACCCTTGTTCTGCTTCAGCTTTCTCTAAAACAATTTCTTCAAGATGTTTACGCTCTTCGATTGTGGAATTCACTAAACCTCCCACAAACTCGAAGTCTTTTTTATAATAATTGCCTTTTTGAATTAAATCTATTAATTGAACAATCGTAACATTTTATCAAAGGTTAAACCTAACTCAGTTGCAATAACTTTTAGATCTGCTTTGCTACAGTTCTTCAACATTTTGAAATTTCTTAACTAAATATCAGACTTAAAGTTACTAACTTTCAATTGAAGATAATCCACACTTTCACAAGTTTCGTTTTAACCCTCCGAGTAGCGCAAACGTCTTTTTCCGTTTTTCATGTTCAGTTCAAAAGCAGATAGCTCGTATTTATATGTATATTTTCTTAAACAACAATGGATAAGGTGTTCTTAAGATTTCAAAGACATAATTAAATACGAAAAAAGATCGATTAATTTCCTTTAAAAGCTAAGTTTTCTAACCTGATAGCTAAAAGTTCAAAACAATTGGGCGCTCAGAGGGTTAAAGACGCGTGTCTTCACACACATGACACTCATAAGTCGCACAGTTTCGGTTACTCCGGCTCGACGGACCAACAGTGGACTCGTCTCTAGCTTAAATTTCTCACACACATTCTCAAAATCTCAAGTTAAATGAATAACTTCCCTAAATAAGCACTCACAGAATGGATTGTAGACACGGGTTTTATTTCATTTTGTGAGAGCCGAAAAATATCACACCACTTTCGGTGGCTGCTCGCAGAACACTAAATTAACACGTGACCAGTTGGGAGCTCGCATGCGCGAACAAGATGTTTTAAACGGGTATTTATAATATTTTTATTTTGCAGAGAAAAACCAGAAGAGAAAATTAGAAGAAGAAACCAGACCAGAGGATCAACATCAGGTGCCATTGTGGTTTTATTATGGTGATATGAAAATACTGCCATTGGAATGAAATTAAAATAATCGGGATTGTAGTATTGTCTTAAATTGGGGCATTGTGTTAAATCGTAACCACGTTCAAAATCTTCATAAAGCAACGCCTCTTAAACAACAGCTCATAAACCTACACGGAGAGACGAAAAGTCTGAAAATAAATTTTTGAAAAAAAAAGTAGGGAATTAATTAAGTAAGTCTAATTTCAAGGAATCCTATTTTCAATAAATCAAGTAACTTCATTCAATTAAAAACTGTATTCCCTTTGAAATTAATTGTTCAGTTGATAATTGTGTATTTCTGTTCATCTACTCTACACTTAGATTTGCGAAGGCTTTTTTATTATCTAAATAATGTCATGAGCGAAAAGTCAAAGAAAACTGATTGTAAAGAGACTATTGAATGCTATATGAGGAAAGCATAATTAATTAATCGAAGAAAAGTTTCTTTTTAATTCAAGGTGCCTGAAAACTCTTGCAACAAAATAATACAGCAGATTTCAACTAATACTTTTTTGAACTTGTTCTTTTAGGAAGCACCTGTGAATCCGCAGAAAATTTTAAGTAGCACATTTTTAATTAAATCAATTGAAGATATAGATTCTCCTAAACTTATAAGTGTATTTTAGGTGATAATAATTAAATTTCTTCATCTAAAAGCTACATCAAACAGTAATTCTTAGCCCTTGTTGGACTTTCACATTTAAAATTTTATAGAAAATATCGCAACTCAACTGTTTCTTAAATTTTGGTGTTGGGGTGCTTTAATCAAATAACCTTTAAATCATTGATATAACTTTTTTGTTTCTTTTACTGCAGATATATCTGAGGAAAGAAAAACATTCTTTTCGAAAGATAGATAATATTAATATCTCTGTATCCTTTAAACCAAATTAAGTAAAATAGCGTGTAGTGTCTGATTCTAACAATTGGGTCTATGTAAGGTTTTCCTCAATTTTCTGCTGTCAGGTGAGTATAAATCTATTATAAAGAATCAGCAACAGCAAACACTTCACATACACGCAAATTTATACTGGGTGATTCGAAAGTGTTCCGACAAACTGTTCGTATTAGTTAAAGCAATCCAAAACAAATCAATTGTGCAGAGACATGGAAAGGTGGCCTGTGAAAATATTTTTCATTACATTCTGAAACCATGTTCTTGTACATAATCCCTATTTCTTCATATTGTATAATATGCATTTCATCTTAATTAATGTAAATTTAAGCTTTTCAGTTATATGTTCCTAGTTTTTTTCCTCAACCAAACATGATGTAAATTTAGGGAAATCGTTTTGATTATTTTGTAAGTAGTTAAAATGTGTTGTGAAAATGCTGTTTTTATTCGATTTTTTTTACTTATAATCCATTTGAGATGTATTTTTATCTTTTACCTCACTTTTGAAAACTAAATAAATATGGAAAAAAAAATCTTTTTGATCAAATATTAGACGTTGCTTTTGATTTTCATTTATTATATTGCATTTGAATGTACTTATTAAGATTTAACTTTTTTTGCTTTATCTTTTATGTATGTATTAGAATACAATTAGTGTCTTATTTTTTAGTGTTGATACTTTTTCTTTCGTAATTCAGATGTTTGGTTTTTCAATAAAAGTATGTTTGAACATTTCACTTGTCTTATCATTTAATTATTTCTGAAACTTGAAATTATTTTGATTTTTCGAAATCCGAATAGCTGAAATTCTAGCTTCATATTTCTTTATATAAATATATAGACTCTAAGTCTCAATATGAAGGCACGAAGGCAAAATAATGATTAACAAAATTCGCCTTCAGATGTAAAGATCTGCACTATGTTTCGTTCATTGGAAAAATTATAAATGAAAAATGTAGTAACCATCTGCATCGTGGATGTCGATGAATCTAAAGAATATATATTTATGACAAATGCCAAAACTTTTAACTATCTTTACTTTAACGCATTTTGTGTACTGTTAATGTATTGTTGCAAAGATGTAATGTCGCTTTCCTGTCTCGCTAGTCTTATAGTTGGGGAGGGAGTTTTACAGGGGTAAGTGACGGCATCGGCCTTTCCGGAACCCCTGACCTTGGCGACCATTTTGGTGACGAATTTGAAGACCTTGCCGACAAATAGATGATTCCAGAAAATGCGACCCTTTTCTCGATATCTCTATTAGGATATTATCTTGAATATGCGAGAATACTCCATGTGACGTCACTGCCTGTCGGAGAGAGTATATAAGGACCGCGTTCGGATAAGAGGGAGCAGTGTTGATCCACTAGAACTACTTTAGAGTTTCGTCTGCAGTGCGAGCTAGGAAGCGGGTGAGCTGAGCGCTATTGAAAGTGCTGTTATTGTCGTTATTAGTTATTTGCTGACTGTTTGTGCTGCTAAATATCAAAGTGCTGACCTGTTATTACCTGTGAATTGTTGTCTGTTCACGTTGCTAATCTGTGCAAGATATATTGTTTCCTGTTACCTGTGCTACGTGTTTTCCTGCATATTTGTGAATAAACCTTCATTCTCCATTATCCTGCGTGTTGGTCTGTTTACACCATACACCCACAGAAAGACTTTTGTAACAGTATGTATGTATGTTTTATTCAGGTAGAAACTGTAATCGACATAATTGGAAGGCAAGTTAGTATAAGATATTTTCTTTGAATTATTCATATATTTACTATAATGAATAATGTCTTTAAAGAAACATAACTTTAAATTTATAAGGAAATATTATTATTGATTAAGAATAGAAATATAAAAATAACTAAGTATGTAACATTGGATCTGAGGAAAAAAATCTGTAATCTTCAGTTCCTTAAATTAAAATGATTAAGACTATTTATAGTGGAACATACGTACAAGAAATAAGTAAAAAATTACAAACAAGAAAAAATCTAATTATCATTTTACAGCGGGAAAAAATTAATTGTGTAGAGCTAATTTCAGCGAAAACTTACTCTTGTCATGGAGTTCCAGTGGCGTACCAACATAAAATGGCGCCCAGGGCAAGTACCAAAAATGCGCCCCTCCCCAATTTTTTTTTTTTTTTTGAAATGTGATAATTTTTTTCTGTACGCCTGGGAGTGCAAAGAAACTTTAATATACAAACATTTTTGAGATGATGTGATGTACACATCTTAAATAACTTCACGGTGGTCAATATATACGGGCATCTGTGTAATCTGAAAGGTGCCATAAGAAAAAAAAGGAATAAAGAACAAACTTTATGAAAATAATTCAGAAGTTTTTAAAGAAATTTTGCTTAACTTTCTGAGAAAATTTTATTCATTTTAATTTTAATCACTTAAATAGGGCTCATATAAGAAATTCAAACAATTGTTTTGTGTGAAACTTTTAATACATTAGAAATATATGAATAAAAAATACATTCCAATCATCTCGTACTTGAAAAAAATGTAAAATGTGTAGATATCTCTTAATTCATCGATAAAAAAAACCACAGACACATAAAAATAATAATGAAAAAATTATATACATTAATTTTTTGCCTATGGGCATTATATAGAAACTCAAAATATTGAAATAAATCTTTTGTTATATTTAATGATATACAGACTTATTTCACACGTATCTTTAAATTTATCAATCAAAATTTACAGCCAGTAACGCTTAATATTTTAATAGAACATTATGACAAATAAAAAAATCATTGCATAAAATTAGGAGACATACTATTGCAGGGAAAAAAAGCCGATTCCAACATGAATCAAAATTATAACGTTATTAATTTATCTATGACGTATAAAATTTCATTTCTTTATTATTTATATAATCATTATTTATGTACATACAATAGTATGTCTCCTAATTTTATGCAATAATTTTTTTATTTGTCATAATGTTCTATTAAAATATTAAGCGTTACTGGCTGTAAATTTTGATTGATAAATTTAAAGATGCGTCTGAAATAAGTCTTTGTACTCCTAAAAAAGGATTTATACTCCTGAAAAATTTTTAAGGCTTTATGGTGTCCGAAATGTTATAAATTCACCTTCCTAGCTTCTAGCGAAGCAAAAGTGGTTATAATTTCATTAAAGTCAGTTTTTTCTATTTCTACTTTCTCTATACTCAAAAGAGATATATTACAGAGTATTTTTTGCCCCATTCAAGCTCTGAGGTATAAAAGTATCAGCTTTAGTTTGCTCATGTTTGCAACAGATGCTGCTATCATCGAAAGTGTCTGCAAATCTATTCGGAAAGACACTTTCATCTCTATAACTGACAATGAATTGCAATTTGCACAAAAAATAGGCGGAGGGAAGGGGCAATCTGATGGCAAAGTTATAAGTCAGCTTGTTGGAATACAAATGGTCAAATCAGGCTTCTAAATGCGGAATGTTTCACAGGCAAAGACATCAGTCTACACTTAATCGAGTCGATAGATTGAACTCCATATTTTAAGAAAAATAAAATACTGAAATTGAAGTAATTTTAGTTCAAAATTTAAATTCGGAAAGATTTTTCAAAATATTTGTTTTGTACTTTTATTATTGAAATAGAAGAAAATATATACATTATCGACATCATATTCAGAAGAACTTCATGATTGGACGCGATACATTTCTTAGAATTAATTATTATCATTATAATAATAATAACCTTCGTTTTGTCTTTTTTTTTTTTTACTTTTTTGGCAGAACACTGCTCCCGGCTTTTGCGAAATAAAATTTAAAATAAAGTACTACAGTATTTTCAGCATACAGATACGCAAATATTCAGTACTGAAAACAATGTAAAGATATCAAAGTAATAGAGTCAACTTACATTTTTCAAAACTGCTGGAATGCTTTTGCACTATGTCAAAATAATTGAGATATTTTTCCCTTTTACACTCTCTGCTGATTGAAAATAGAAATGGCGCTTTTTTGCTAATTATTTGACACGAACTTCCAAAGAAGGCGATATCGAATCAGTATGAATTCGCTACCGTGGGAAACCTTGGGTACTTAATGGATTCCTGTATTCCCTTATCTCCTACCCTCAGCGACACAAATTTGCTTTCCTTTGAAATCAGTATCCCCTTTCCTAGAAGAGGCGTGTCTCTAGTAAGATAATACTATTTGTTATTTTGTCGCAGCTTGAGTAGTTTCTTGTTGTAAATAAGGTTGTAAATATCCTTTAGGTTTCCACACACTTCGGCGAAAGAGTTTAGATTTTTAAGTATCTTGGAATTAGAACTTAAAAAAGCGTACATTGCTTTTAAATACCACTTACTGATTCCTTAATTTTGCGCCCAGGGCACGTGCCCTACCTGCCCCACCCTAGTTACGCCACTGTGAAGTTCTTCGTCATATTTATCACAGCCGTCTAGTGATTTTGAGGAAAAGTTACAATAATGATTTCATGAAGTCTCTTATTTTACTATTTTAATTCATAATAATCAAAAAAGAAGAAGGAAATTTTTTTTACAAGTTATCCAACTCTCTGTAGATAACGAAACATCATTCCAAAGCTTATTTTTTTACTAATTTTATTGCGCTTTCTGTTTTGAAGGTGTATCTGAGCATCATTGAACAACACATGTAGTGAAAGCAGATTTTTTCAAAGTGAAATATTTATTCCCATCTTTTTTAGCATTTCATATAATTGTGCATTAAAATTTCAGATTATAACAATTACAAGAATAATTAGAATAGTAACCTATTTAATTTCTTAATTAAGAAAAATATTCATTGGTCTCGGTTGATATTTTCAGTATATCGCTAATGTCAATTAAAATTTTGCCAATTAGAAACAAAATTTCGAAAAGCAGATTATTTTTCATCTAAATCTGACCAAGTGTAAAATTGTCTTCTTCTAGCAAAGATCAATCTCGGGAAAAATTATCTAAATACAAATATAATAGTGTACATGATTTTGAATATGTGTGAGCAAAAAGATGAAATAAATTCAATAAAAACACACTTTTTATATATATTAGTATGCTATAAAGTAGAATTTTTTGAATTTTAATTATCTCTACTTTTTGAATTTAATTTATAACTCATTAATATAAATACTATGGAATCTTGAAACCAATTTTTTCTCAAACTTTCTATCAGTGAAGCGGCTAATATAGAATCAATATTTAATTCATTTAATCGATTAGCTGATAATTAAGTTCTGAAAATATTAAAACACTGTATTGTCATCGATATTACACAAGTTTGCAGAATTTTAAAACTAGCCCATCAGGAAGAAAGTGGGAATATGATTACAAAATTCCATCTTTGCAAACACAAATCAAGACAAGTTAAATAAGAGTGTTCAAAAAACCGAGCGGTCCATTTGATTTTGAGACATTTCATATGAGTTTTAGAGAAATATTTGTTCTTCCACCTAATTTTTAATAGATAAAATTATTAAACCTTACAACTGACTAAGTATTGTTTATGAACTATGTCAAATGCATAGCAAAATATGCTTTGATTTCACTTGAAATTACATGAAATATATAAGCTTATAGCAAAAGCTGCCATCCTTCTCAGAAAGCTCTCAAATGACAATTAATATAGTTGTCGTCATCTGTTAAAGCAAACAGTGCCACAAATATCAGTTTAAAACGTTTCATTTATAACGTTCTTTACTGAAAAATCAAACAGCATATTTCGACTTCTTCGTTCAACCTCTCAGTTTAAAAAATTGCGAGCGTGAACCAAATAAATTTTAAATGGGGTCAAATAACGAGTACGATATTCGAGGAAACATTCCAATCTTTCAATTCCAGTAAAAACTACAGAGACTGTCTAAATTTTATTCATCAGTTTTATTGATAATCATGAAAAAGTTCCATTCCTTATAATTTGGATCACCATACTTCCCGGTTTCCCGGCTCTTCAGTCGGAATGATATTTTTTCCGAGTTAATCATGAAACAGTACTCTGTTACAGAAATGACGAGTTTTTATATTTTTATAATTTTAAGAGTGATGAGTGAATTTACAACTAAAAGTTTAATTATATGCAATGTAAACACAAACACACACAAGATTATGGAAATGAACATAATTATAAAAATTAATGATCTGATTTTTCTGAAATTAAAAAAATACCGATGCTTTACAGAAAATAATTAAGCTAATGATAAATATGATTTGTTTCAATCCTCAACAAATAATCAGTTTTTTTTTTGTTTTCTTCTATGCTATTCTTTCTTTTGGGATTTCTTCTATGATTTCATAATAACCACAATTAATGCGTTGAAAAGTTATCTGCTGATTTTCATTTGACCCAGTTTAGAAAAAAAGATGTACGTGGTAAGCCTATTTGTACTAATATTTTTAACTTGATTTTTATCCACACTATATAAATTTCTCCCATTTTATTTATCAAGTAACTGCTTTATTCCTTCTAAAGTATTATACTTAAAAAAAGATTGATTCAAGGCTTAGGAAGGTTTTTCTTATGAATAAACGTAAGTTCTTATGTTTCCCAAATTCATTCACTCATAATATTTTTTAAACGAAAATATTTCATCAATGTTCTCTACAAGTCCAACACTTTAAGATACGGGGAGTCCATCCGATTTGAGCACGTGATTTAGTAGGACAACAGAGTTATCTACACTGTTGATAAACGGTTGCAAAGATAGACTCACGAACATACGTTTCCGGCATTAATCTAAAAGACCACCACTCCCTACCCCTGCGCTTGCAATCATTACGATTATTGATCGGGGGGGGGGGGGGGGTCAGTACTGAGTGGAAGAAAGCGCTAATCTGTCAGCTGCATATGTATGTGCGTTGTCTATTTTTCATATCGACACTCTCAATCATAACACGTCTTCGAGTTCCAGTCGTAGACCGTTGCTCCTAAAATAAATACATCATTCTCCCTGTACGAAAGCAGTATCTACGAAAACAGCAATCTCAGGCTGTTAATCCATCACCATGATCCTCATCTGCTCTACCCATACGTATGAAAATTTTAAATAACTACTCAGAAAGCAGAAGAATTACGCATGCAGTGATATGTGAGAATTAATTAATTGTAACTTATGCAATTTCGAAGAAGATTCCGCCATTCGGAGTGGATTTCTCAAATAGCTCAGTGGTTGGGGATTTGAATTCGGAATTAATTAGAGGAAAAAACTGGAAATGGTTTTAGTCGATTCAAGTTTAGGTCTGGAATGAATATACTAAATTTTCTCCCCCTACTGCTAGGTGAGCTTTAGCCGCTGGTACAGATTTGCAGTCGGAATACTTCAACATCAAAATAATTGAAATCGACTTAAAATATTTTAATGTATTTAATGCCAATTCAGATACGTTAAATAATAAGCGCTAAAATGAATATCGTTGTTTTCTTCACCCTTTCAACCTTTGGTCTGCTGTGGCTTCAGTCGCTTGATTAGCGATTAAGGTAAAGTTTTGAGATACAATTGTGAGTTTAATTTTCAATGAATATTTTAAGTGCAAGTATTCATTTTTTTCAGAATGTCGAGCTCTACAAAGTTTATACGAGCAATGTTTTTGATAGCAATCAGTTGTTTCTGAGATATCGCTAATTTAATTCAGAAAAACCTATTTTCGGACAACAAAACTGTACTCAGCGGCTGAAGCTCATCTAGTAGGAAGGGGAAACTTAGTATGTTCATTCCAGACCTAAACTGAAGGGATCAAAACAATTTCCAGCTTTTCCCTAATTAATTCCGAATTCGGTTTTTTTTTTTTTTTTTTTTTGCTTACGAACCACTTTACAAATTCGAAAGAAAAATGAGATTGAAAACGCTTTCTGGTGAAAATATTGTAAAAAGTTCTCGAAGACCGATGTGCATTCATCGCTTTCTTTCAAAGCTTATGGAACTCATCTGAAAGCGGGTTTAGGTTGATTGTGTTCTAGATTTGGAAGCCGAAAAGCTTTAACAAATTTGAGTATCCAGCTGAAGAACATCTTTTTAATCCTTCTGAAACAGAAGATAGTTGTTACGAATCCTCTTTTAACCCCGTAAGATTCCAGTGTGCATCATGTAAAGGCAAAAACAGTTCCAAGAAAGAACGAATTCTGCTAGAGGGCCATCGATATAAAGTGAATGGGAAATTAAGATTTCCAATTCTTGAGTTTTAGAATAGCAATAAATTTAGTTTAGTTATTTTATACTAACGTCTCGTACTAAAGCTACACGAGGGCCATTTTGTGACAAATGTCGTAATCTGAACGGTAGTCAGATGACGAGAACGGAACCTGAGCTATAAACCCCTCTTTAAAAATTTCCGCATCACACCGATGACTAAACGAACCCCATAAAAGAGATATTTTAATGGTGGAAAGTGCATAGGCTCATGATTCAAAATAATGAAAATTAAAATCTAATCTGATATCTTTTAAATCATGTGGATATTGATCGAGAGAGACATATCCACAAAGGATTGCCACCCCTGTAATTGAACATAAAAATTTCTACTAGTTTCTGGAAAGTATATAACCTTTAAAATTGTTGTAAAATTCGATTAATACGACTAAGGTGATTAGCCGTAGTTTCAAATAATTCATGGGAAAAAAATTAATATCTTATAATTTCCTAGACAGAAGCGAAATGAGATATTTTTTTTAGTATTTGAAACATGTAGTTATTACTGTTATATTATACTGTATATATTACTGTTATCAGCTTGGTTTTCGCAAGTTTCAAGAAAGAAAATAAAATCGACGAAATTTCAAAACAAAAAGAGCAGTTTTGGAAGCTTAATACTTCGGATAGGTTCTGAAAATCAGGCCCATGCAGGATATTGGCTTGGAGGCTGTATGAATGAATGTCTGAATAATCAGGAACTGGGGTATATTTTGAAATTCTGCATGCATAATTTTACCTTTTTCTAAACACTTTTACCTAACTTCAAATATTTCATGTTTGTAAGGATGGAATTTTGTAATCGATTTTAAATTCACTTTCTGATATACTAGAATTCGACAATTTTGCACAGTAAATACACTATTTTAATAATTTTAGATCTTTTAATTATCAATTAATATGCAGTAAAGCACAGTTTATACGTCTTTCAAGGTACTGATGTAAAGCGACGCACAGAGGAAAAGACGTATAATCGAAATTTTAATAAATAAGTTTATTATGACAAATTTAATGTTATTAACGCATATTTATTTTAAAAAAAGAAGTTAAAGTTTTTTAAGACAGTACTAGTGTAAAACTACATAGTATGGAAATCAATAATTAAATTAAACATTTATCATAAAAATGAGAAAAATCATACCTTTATTGCATATCTTGAGTACTAATTATACATATATTAAACGATACTTTAATACGCTCATAAAAGCATTTTTTTAATATTTATTCCGATTTTTGTCAAGAAACATTTTTCCTTTCGTTATAAATAGAGGTATGATAAAGGAAAGGAGAACCTGATTTTGCATGATTTGTGAAATTTCGTATGCCTACAAAAAAAAAAAAAAAAAACCAGGAATATATTTATTTCAGAAATTCCGCTGAAAATAAATTCAGGTACGGCATTTTTTTTTTAAATACGCGTGTGCCTTTGAAAAATTAATTTTATTCTATATAGTTTTATATTACTCTGCTATGAAGAATAAAAATTATTTCCTTCGTACAAGTATTAATTTTAAGATATTAGTTAAAAGTAATTAATATAAAATATACGGTAAAAATAACTTATATAAAGAAACCTCTTCATTTATAATAATATTCAAACACGACCGAATGAGAATAATCTAGGAATTTAAGGGCTACCATGTAAACGACAAACCCTAGATGTGCGGTGAGATAAATTTATCTACCTTTTTACAATTGTAATAATTGATAAGTAAATTGACTTTTTGAAGACTGATTTTGATTTGAATAGACGCATTGAATCTAAATGATTTATTTTGCATCAAAAATTCTGTGAATTATTTTCTTGCACTACAAATGAAAACGATTTTCATCATCAAAAAAGTCATGAATTTAAACTTATATAAGCAGTAAAATAACAAGAGCATGTTTTTTTTCTTTAAATCTTAAAGAAGTTGGGACAGCCTCTGCGTCACCGCCCTTCAAAGGGTTAAAATATAAATTCCATGTAATCAAATAGAAGGAAAAAACTAATTAAATTTAACTATTTGTTTCAAAATTGATAATTAAAATCTCGCCTTATACTTATATTCAAAACAAAGAGTATATCGAGTTAAAGGCTGTTTTTTACTGTGCTTCGTGATATACAATTTTAATAGATATAATATAGATAAAATACTCTTCGGATGCCGTTATAGTTATATTAACACATTTAGGAACAATACAATACAATACTTGTATCTTTCCGACATTATTTTATCTGATGCGGTAGTCGGAAAATATAGGAAAAAAAGCAAAATCTTTATATAGCGAGCGAAAGGGAGCTCTCCCCTGTTTGGGCACATGTGACGTCTTCGTGCCAAAATGGATAGTTTTCTCTGCGTCATCCGAGAGGCGAACTTTGATTGTAAATATATGTATGAAAAACGATGTATAATTTTTTTAATGTTATTGTTCATTTTGAAGCATTTTCAATCGATTAGAAATTTTTTTTTAAATAATGCTTTTGACTTCAGCAAATAAACTTACGAAATGAAGCAAATGCTTTCTAGTCGAAATTCATTTTGAGAACAGCCTTTTTCAAATAAAAATTTTTCATTTCAGACCTTCTTTTGACCCAAGTGCTCAATACTAAAATTTATCGATTCGATGCGGCCGAACTCGAGCACTTGTGAACTACAAAGAAAACTATGTTCCCCTTCCTATTGACGTGGCAGATACAGATCCCAGAACATACGTTCTAGACACTAATCTGCCAGAACCTTGTTTTCGTATAACCAGTCGTGTTTGTGACATGCGTGAGATTTGTTGCTATGGAAGTTGGTAGACTGTTCAATTATTACAAGTGTTCTTGTAACATTTGTTATTTCGGAAAGAATTGGTTTTTTTCACCAGATACACACAAGCTGAAATAAGCTGTTTTGCTTATTTCACACATTATGAAAAACATTTTTATTTATGCGCGAAAAAGTATATTTTTTATTTCCATTATTTTCTACCTTTTAGTATTTACTTTATAAATCATTATTATAAACCGCCAGATGGTGTCACTCGTATGGAAACTAAGTTTAGTTAAATTAATTAGTTAATTGATAATTAATTTCTGAAAATATTAAAATAGTATATTGTCATCGAGAATACAAATGTTTGCATATTTCAAAACTCTAGCACATCAGGAAGTGAGTGAAATATCTATTACAGAAATGGATCTTTACAAAAAGTGAAACAGTTTGCATACTGATTATTTAAGACAAGGGGAAGACACTTATGAACTTTCTAAGTCCAAAAGTTAATTAAACAGTCAGTTAATTAGAAATTAACCGAAACAGGTTTTCCGCCCTAACTTCGGAGCAAATTGTTCGACAAAAATATTTTTATACCATCTTAAAGTTCAAAATTTTGCCTTTTCAATTATACCAATTTTATATCTGTGACATTTTCCTTCAATTTTTATTAATTTTTTAAAGTTTAATAATTGTTAATTACGTGCAGAAGATTTTGAAATAACGCAAATTTATAGCTACTCCGTTGCTAGGCAACGGTAAGACTTTGAACTTATTTACCTTTATTTCTGAAATTTTTGCTTATTTTTATAAATATGTTTGATATAAGAAGAGAGTCTACCGTCAACTTTTAAAAGGCCCAAATCTTATTAAAATTTCAGTTAATTGAAAATTAAGCAAAACTTTGGCATTTTCTGTGATATTTTTCGAAAATATGTATTATGTAACAAAAACTATTTTTACACATAATAAAAGTTTAAAAGATTAACTTTACATGACACAACTTTCATTTCCATTCAATACGTTGCCCTCATCTTAATAATTCTTTAAAAATTAAATTATGCATAAAATTTACAATTTGTAACACTTTTTTTATTGGTGAAGAACAAGAATACATAAGAACTGTTGCTAGATCACATTAGAAGAATTTTGGATAAAGACGAATTTTATTTTTTTTATTCATATTTTTTCTAACGCTTTTTCTCAATGAAGAATTTACTTTGTAATTGTCCCAAAACATCCGTTAAAATCTTTCTTATACTGCAAGATTTATGAACAAAATTTGAAGTACCTATGCAATAAATATTAATAACTTATAGAGAAAATTAGCTATCAGCGGTTTTTAAAAATCATCTGGTTCAACTGATATTCTCATTTTAATTAAAAAACATTTCAGATTATAAAAGAATTTTGGGTATTGTAATTTTTACATCAAAAATATTAGACATTAAAGTATTTTAATCCCGAGCAACGCCGGGCATAACAGCTAGTATATATATATATATATATTGAAAAGGCGTGGAATTTTCTCACATCACTACTAGTGCATAAGAGTAGAGCTGTGTTTTTATTTTTTTCATAAGTAACTTCTTCAGTTATAAAATATCAACACCTGAAAAATACCGTCTACAAGCTTTCGTATCGGGGAAATCCGCGAAAATAAAAACACAGGCTCCACTGCCAACTTTGAAATTCTTTTTTGAAAAATCAGTTAATTTGACTTTATTAAAAAATTAGAAACAAAATTCGATTTCCTGGCACTGGTTTGGTTAACAGAGACCTCGGTTGATCGAGGACCGGATAATCGAGGTTTAAATGTACTTTAAACTTCAATCGTCGCTGATTGAAAGAGATCGATCTATGGCCTATCTCATTGACCACTGACCATAGAAGATAAATAGGATGTCTGCCATTCTCCCCACTTGAGAAAAAAACTGATTTTGCTCTGTATCCATTTAGCCCCTCTTGTGTGTCAAACCAATCAGGGACCGACCCCAGATGACCACGCCTCCCACGAGTGTATGTAGTTTGTCATTACAAAAAAGTTTCGGTGCTATATCCTGATTTCCTCTCTTCCTCTGAAATGAATTTGATTGGGTAAGTAAAATTTAAAAATTTCCTGATATGCTGTCCATTCTGACATTTTGTTTCATTTGAAAAAGCTTTCCTCTATATTTTTTCAAGAATTAACTATACATATATATTTTATAAATATTTTCATTTTATACTTGATTTTTTTACGTTATTTCTTTTAATACTTTATAATATATTTTCATGAATTAACTATACATATATTTTATAAAAATTTTATTTTATACTTGATTTTTTTACTTTGCTTCATTTTATACTTTATAATATTTTTTTCATGAATCAACTCTACATATATTTTAAAGATATTTTTATTTTATACTTTATTCAGGAATAAGTGCAATAACAGCGGTTTTTAAAAACACACTTTTATTAGTGTACTAAAAAGTGGAATTTTTTATTTTAGTTATTTTATACTTTTTAATCTTTAATTTTTAATTCATTATTTTAATATTATGGAAATTTGAATTTAGTTTTTTCTCAAACTGAGTATCAGATGGTTGCACTCATATTGATTAAAATTTAATTTTATGAATCGATTAACTGATAATTAAGATCCAAAAATATTGTAATAATGTATTGTCACAGAGAACGCACAAGCGTGCGAAACCTCAAAACTCCAGCGCATCAGTTAGGGAGTGAAAAATTGATTACGAAATCCCATCTTTACAGACATAATGCAAGTCAAGGTAAATAGAAGTGATTAAAAATGAAGTTTCTGAGTTCACTAAAGAAATTTTGATACAAAAAAATGGTGTTAAAATTCAATTTCATCTTCGTTATTCAATTTTCCCACAGTAAACATAGTTTCATTAGTTCCATAAACTTAGAATCAATCAAGCGGAACTGAATATTTTTATTTCCTGGCCTATACTTTCATTGGCCTATAAAAGTAATTTTAAACCAATGGATTTTCCACGCTTCTATTGAATTAATCGACGTAGTTATGCAATTAAAAGAACTAGCTAACGCGCTATATGAATTTCGGATTCACAACTGAAAAACTGTTCCTAAATGTATGGTTTGTGGTCCAAAATCGAATCCTTTTCAATTAGTTGCACAATAGGCTATTTAGAATGCAATAATAATTTTTGGAAATGAAGCTGTAGAATTTTTTTCTCTAACGCTTTGCTAAAACAGCTATATTTCAAAATGTTGTGAATTGAAGTTGGTTCCTTAATAATTGGCGCAAATAATTTCTCGTTCTGAAAGCTCCTCTCTCATTCCACACTTAAAGAACAAGTGGGACGAAGAAAGCAAAAAAAAAAAAAAAGTTGATTTTATCAAGATTTTTTACTTTCTGGGTTTAGCATAAAACGTTTTCTCAGCAACTTAATCTTCTCTAATATCATGAAAATACTTTTTTTTTAATGATGACTACTTGCATTTTGAATAAATCATAACAAAATTTAATTTTATATATTTGAGGAATAAATTATTTTTTGAATTCACTCTATTTCATACCAATCAAAACATGGTCAATACCACGAATTGATACCATGGTCAACGATTACCAAGAATTGATATTATTAGTTGAATTATTATTATTATTAGTTAAATTTTGAATAAAAATCATTAAAAAATACAATAAGGCTGATAGGCATTTGATTGTTGGAATTCCAATTATAGGTTGTCTTTTTTCATAGCGTAATAGTCTTTAATCAAACTATCGTTTGTATTTCATTTGTATGATTATTAATAAGGTAATTTGATTTTAATTTCAATTTTTAGATTAATATTTGTGTATATTGAAAATATAACACATGTTTTGATTAATTGAAATATTTAACTAAATAAATATATATACAGGTTATATTTTGGTATACGGATTATGAAGAACTGATATTATGAAAGCTGTCGCTGAAAATATATCTAAGAAGATTCCAAGAAATGGGAAGGAAAGGAGGATGGATAAAAAGAATCATCAACAAAACATCTTTTTGAGTTACAGCTGTTTTTGCACAACAACACAGAAAAAACCAGCGGGAGTGGTCTCCCCTAAACTTTCTCGTATATTTTCTAAGTGGAGATTCGTCAAAATCTCCAGTTCGAATTTTTTTGACGATTACAATGCTTTCTCTTTGTATACTTCGTATACGAGAAAGTGAAACAAACAAACCTGAAATCAAATATCTGTTGCCACGTTTAAAAAAAAAATATTACTTTGAAGCAGGTGCGATAAAATAGGCAACGCAATGAATACTAAAGCGAAAATTCTGCTTTGGAATTGAATTCCCAAGAAAACAATTTATACTACCACAACCGTAACAATTGCAAAAGCGCGTAAATAAAAGATTTGCTGAAATAATGAGATCGGTTTGAATTTCATTTACAACAATAAAAAAATTACAATACATGTTTGAAAACATTACTTATTGTTGTAAATAAAATTTACAACAATAACAGATTGCTACCAGTACGCATGCGCATGAGAATCGGATTAAAAGAAATTGAATATGCAATTTAAATGCCTCTAATTGACGGATTTGGCCTAAAATTTTATACGGACCTACATTCATGACGATAAAACTGTGTACCAAATTTTATCCATCTAGCTAATCAAGTTTTTGAGTTACAGTGTTCAGATGACCGCGGACATACAGACAGACAGACTTCCCGTTGACGGATTTTGTCCAAAATTTGATAGAAACCTACAAATTATGTTTAAAGACCACAAACCAAATTTCATCCCCGTAGCTCTAATAGTTTTCAAGTTATCGTGTTCACAGACAGACACACAGACAGGCATAATTCCAAAATTGTATTTATCGGACTCAGAGAGGTCTAAAACGTGGAGATTCGTCAAAATATAGAGTTCGAATTTTTTGACGATTACAATACTTTCTCTTTGTATACTTCGTATACGAGAAAGTAATTATAATGTTACATATTCCAAAAGTTAATTATTGCATTATAAGCAGTGCTATAGTTGTACTTAGCTTGATTCCGGACGGCAAAATGCGCATTTAGCTATAAGTTTCGATAAGAAATCTTAAATCCATGCGTTCCAAATTGCGTAACTATGTTCAGTTATATTACTATAAAAATTACCGAAAAACCAAACCTGCTTTGTTTCGGTAAATTAACATTTTGTTTTGAAGGGCTATTCTGTGACAGTCCTTGCAATTTTGCGATGATCAAGAAAATACCTTGGCCTCTCCAAACTTCCACATCACGTCACGGAGTGGAAGTGAACATCTTAGCTTGAGGAATCGGGTCTTTTACTCTCCAATCATGAAGCCGCGGCTCTTGAGGCCGCGGTGGCCTAGTGGTAAGGTCTCGGCTTTGGGGCCGGAGGGCTCCAGGTTCGAGACCCGATTCCACTGAAGATCCGCCGCGTATGGGGCCTTTTGCACGCTAAATCATACGTAGTGGCCAAACGTCCTCCCGTTGGTGTGGCGTGGAAGTTTGGAGAGGGGGTTGCCAGCTCAGGTGTCGTCCTCGTCATCTGACCGTGGTTCAAAATTGCGAGGTCCGTCCCAAAATAGCCCTCGTGTTGCTTCAAAACGGGACGTTAATACACTAACTAGCCGCGGCTCTTCCACGAGGCCACCGGGGACCAGATAGGTAGCTTAATGTGATCAAATTCTGTTGTAGAATATAACTTGTTTTCAAATAAAAAATATGCAAAATTGAAATTAAGTACAATCTTCAGTAACACGATTTTTTTTTTTAATTTGTCGAAACAAAATAGGTTTATCTAAATTCGAACAATGATAACTTTTAGCTACCTCAGACAATATCGCAATTTGAAATCATACCACTTAGAATTAATATGTTGCACAATATCTTATTTTAAATTATAGCTTGAAGTATGCTTAAAATTTCTAAAAATTTTAATTCACCATACTTTCAAAAGCAAAGTTCAAATCCACAGAAGAATTAAAAAATTGAAAATTTATTTCAGAACCCCCAAAACATATTCACTTTCAGAACATTTAAATTTCTTTTAAGATTGGAATAGAAATCCTTTCCAATACACCGTATGACCAAAGGCCAAATAGGGATGGCACTCACAAATTACCAACTGTTTCAGAAATTGCGAAAATCGTCTAGTTTCTCCTATGATTAATGCTCCCTTACATTTTTGTAAATGCTAGCACGTGCTGAAATAAAAAGAAAAGATGGCACATGCGTAAACCGACTAGTCAACTGCAAGCATATAATAGAGGCTTAATTTTGCTCTTGTTCCAAAGTCGCTAAAATCTTGTATATATTTTTAGGTAATAAAATATTTTTGATCGGCTCTTTTTTCATTCATCGTTGTCTTTCTTTGAATTTATATCAATATGTCATGCGCATTAATAATCCCTGAGAAGGTTTGTTGCATAAATATGAAATATTTCACGGTCTAGAAAATGTTCTGTAAATAATGCTTAGAATATTTTTATATAGTTATTTAGTTATTTTTTCATTTATTAATGGCAAGTTAAAAATTACATTACCATGTATTTTGTATAACGAAAGGGGAGAGAGATCTATAAATATTGATATATTCGATTTTTTTTTCTCTTTCTGCTTTTTGCAGCAATTATTGATCGATGTTTCACCAATTTGTAAAAGAATTCCGAACTAATAAAAATCTTTCTTAAAACTGAGACCAACACTAGATATTACATAAAAATCACTGGCAATTTTATAGTGCTATGTTCTGTTATAACTTGTCACTGTTAAATACACCCCGCAAAGGATACACCTCCTATAGATAAATGGAACATGTTATAGGAAAGCATGTACTCCTTCCCGGATCTTTTTAAGTAACGAAAATCGCTTATAAAGATTGCAATGAAGCTAAACCAGGGAACTACAGAAAACATTTCGACAGTATTCCATTTCACGGCACAAGGAAAATTCATATTTTCAGCAATCAAAAATCTTAAAGATAGTATAGTTTAAATGTAACCCAAAACTAACTGGACAAACATTTCAAGTTGGTAACCGCCTTGAAGACCAACAAAAAGAACTGAAGAATATGAAAAATGCTTCGAAACTAAACCAGGAAACAGACCAACAACATCAAATGAAGAATAAGAAAAAACCAGGAAACTATGGAAAACATTTACGAAATATATCACCTCATGGCATATTGCAATTCATATTTTTCCCACTCAAAAACCTTAAGGAGACTATAAGCTAATGCAGACGAAAATTAACTTATTGGACAAACTTTTCCTAATAGGAGCTGCCTTGAAGATCAAAAACAACTGAAGAACAAAGAGAATCCCGAAAGAAAATTATAGGATCATGATTATAATAATCTTTATTATAAACATCTTAAAAGTTTGCAATACAAGATTTATAAATTCATTCCTGTAAGAACTTCAATTATTTAACATAGTAAGAAATACCGTTTTGACATATTCCACTTAAAGAAGCATTTCCAGGCTTATTTAGAGCTGAAACAAAAATTCACCCTCATTTCCTATTACACCAAAGCTAAAATGAATATTAAACCCACCTATAATTTTATAATACTGTTGTGGCTGATTATTACAAGCAATGCGTAAAAGGGTGCCTCTTCTTGAGAAAAATAGTATGTGTTATTGGCTAGTGTGTATTCATTTTTGAGGAAAAGAGTCTGATTTGTATCTAAAAGCGGCATTGTATGTTTATACTCATACGGGATATTATTCACGAATAATCTTCGTTTTAAAATGACTGTTACAAGTAAAACCAGAGGACATTTGACTAAGAATTTTCTATCCTATTGTTTGCATTCATAATTTTTTTTTTAAATGGGGTAAAACATTTATTTTTTAATGTCCTCCTTTGTTGACAATGCATTCGATTAGACCTAAGTTTCATAATTCGAAATAACTGAAATTCCAATGTAGGTATTGAAAATCGATAATCTAAGAATAATGGATAAATAATTACTGCTGCTAAATCAAAAATATAACCATTGTTTGTGAAAGGAATTAAAATGTCGAAATAGTTTGAAAGCAAAATCCTAATGAAAAAAATCAGTATCTTCCGATGTAATAAAGATTTCAAACAATATGCAATTAACGAAGGCACTTCGTGTTGAAATCTCTTTCCAAATTTCTCCATTCGACTTTTGAAATTAAAGTCGCATCTTCTGAATATTTATTTTATTTCCTTGAAAATTCTCATTTTATAGCAATTTCTTTTTTCACTTTCTTATCCAGTGAGTTAGTGTCTTCAGTTTAGATGACATCACGACTTGGGTATATATAGGCGTCCACATTGCCCTTCTGTCTTACAAGACATTTGCGCTACTTTGTGCTTGTTCACTGCTGTACTAGACATTTAAGCTACCTTGTGCTTGTTCTGAAAGCAATTTCTGACAGGTATGTATTACACTCCTTATTATAATTTTTTCTTAAATGCTTTTCTTTGCTAGTTTTGATTTTTTAGCTCTTTACTCACTGTATTGTTTTTTTGCGTGGTTAATGAATAATAATAAAAGACTGTTACAGCAGAAGTGGTAAATAAAAGAAACTTAAACTCTCATTGTCTTTTGATAAAATTAATTCTTTTATCGCTGTTATTTGGTAGCAGTAAATTTGGGGATACTGCTGTTTAATGAACCGTAATATTTCATAGTACATAGTGATGTTTTTGTAGATCCTCACTGCAAATTAACAAAAAAAAATGATCCAGAGAAACAACTGTTTCCTTTAGACCCGAGATATTTTCATCTTACTGTGCTAACCAACACAAATACATAATTGGTTTTTATTTTAATTAGCTATCAACCTGTGTTTTTGTACTCTGTCAGTGAAATTTTATCTATAAAGTGCTAGTTTCAATTTTACAGCTCTGACTTGCAATGAGTTCGATGGTTTTGGGTTTTATCGAACAGTTTGGTCTGAACGTCAGAAGCCTTTGATTTTTTTGCGAAAAAAATTCAGTGACGAAATCATGTGAAGTTTTCAATTCATACAATGATAAAGGGTTAATTTCATACATTAATGCGTATTTCGCTCCTGTTAGTTTGATCATTAACAATATATTTTCTCAGAATCTGATTACCATATGTAAATAAATATGCTCACTTTGCAGTGAGGGAGAGAAAGGCTATGACGGAAAGGTTAATCAAAAGTCATATTGCGATATTTCGCCTTCTGATGAGCAATATTCTATGATATTCTTTCTTATAATTTGTTGTTTCATTCTCGTTTCCCCATTCTCTTGTTGACGCAGCTTATGCGCGAAACGGAAATTAGTTTATTTTCTCTTGTATTTTTCTTTTATTCGGATCATGTTTCCGTAATTTTCATTTTTATAGTTATTCAGTTTTTGTCTTTGCATGTTACATATTTATATATGTATATACTCGATTTCTATGGAATCGTCGTTGTAAGCGGCTTTCTTCTTTAGAAGAGTGAAGTTTTTTTAGTGTGTATTTTGTGCTGTTTATTTTGCCAAAATTATAAATACCTTAGGCCTTAAAATATACAATTATTAAGGGCTAACAGCAACTGTAATTGAAGAACAAGTGGAGTTGACAATTCGAAGAAAGCTGAGCAGGGCCGCATCATCTCTGAATTATATTATACGTCTTACATCGCATTCTCTACGTCTTAAGGATGTAGAAAGAGTTCCCAGACATTTTGCAACATTCGATTTCAATGTAATCTTATTACTCAAAATACCGTTGATTTCCGCTTAAAAATAACTTCAATTTAAACGTATCAATTACTTTTAAATACATTAGGATCCTTTACAGGATTATTTAGCTGGCTACAGTCATGCACCGTCTAACATTCTTCTTTCTGACAAGTTAAATTGTCTTTGACTGCGAGCAATATCTTTAGCAAACTTACCAGAAAAGGAATCACTGAAGAAATGTTGGGCGAACTATACTGTAACACTGATCAATAGCCGCGTAGGTATGCGGAAGAGAATCGAAGACTTTTTTGTGCAAATTTTGTCGTCTGCTGAATAAAATATAAAATGCCAGCAAATGATTTCAAATAAATTTCCCTTCCCGTGGTTTCATAATGGTTGAGCAGTTCGTACAATTATAGAATGCAGAGCTTCCTAAACTACGAGTCCCAATCCCAAATGGAAACATAGATAGCGAGTGTTTCTGTCAATTTCTTCAATATAAACACGCAAAAACAGCTCAAAATTCATCTCGATTCAGGACATTTAAAACATGTTGTATAAAACATTTTTATCTAAGCTTTGTTTTATTTATAGCGAATCAATACGTCATCACTATATATTGAAAGGAAGTGTATGCAGCGAGACAGAGATAAACCTGCAAATAGCGAAAATTTATTTTATTGAAAAGATTTACGATATTTATTCTATGCATAGTAAAAGTAGAAATTGAGGCTAATTCAAAAAAATTAGATGTAATTATGTTTTAAAAATTCTTTAAGACATGAAAATTATTATATATTAAGTAAACTAGCTTGAGCGAATTTCCCGTCGATATTCTCGTATACTTGGACAATATGGCACATTTGATTATGCGTTTTAAAACAGTATCTCTTCCTTTTGATCGATTTGGTTCAAAATTTGATATTGGTGTACATTTTTGATGTAAAGATCATATTCTAAAAACCATACATTTAGTTTTGCTGCGGTTTCTAGTTACAGCGTTTACAGATTCAAGAATGTACAGACCAACGGACTGTCAACCCAATGATAGGTTTAATAAAATCGGACACATATCTACAGTTCTGGTGATCAAATCATATTCCTAATTTCATCCATCTAGCTCGTTGTGTTTCAGAGTTATTGAGTTCTCATGCCAACGGAACGGTAGACTGTCAGTCTTCTCGTCCAACATTTGACAGAAATCTACAATTTTGGTATAAAAACCACGTACCGAATTTGATCTTCTGAACTCATTTCATTTCTGAATTATCGTGTCCACAAACAGATAGACAGTTTTTCGAACTCGAGGAGATCTAAAACGTGGAGATCCATCAAAATCGCGAGGTCGAATTTTTTAACGATTACAATATTTTCTTTTTGTATACTTATAGTGCATGATGAAATAAAAATGTATCAATCCATGATATTTTATTCAAAATCTAGACTGATTATAATTAGTCATTATCTGAGAACAAAAGTTTTATTATTAGCTGGACCAAAGAAAGCAATACATGAATTTTGAGTGTCTCTTGAAAATGATTTGTAATGAAAGGTGAAGTTCAGTCGATTTTTTACTCATTGCATCTATCTTCCAACCAAATAAAAAAATCAATAAGCATTAATCGTGGTATTTGAATGTTTATTGTTATTACTTGGAGTTCTTTCGTGTTTCTTAAATCTGATGCAAATTAAATTAATGCCACTGCGTTTAAATGAGCCATTGTAATAAAAAATTCCATAGCGTTCAGCCATAAATTCAATATTGCTTTTTTTTCGGTTAAATGTACCAATAGTCAAAAGAAGCAACTTAATTTCATTTCATTTTCAGAGATACGAGACAAGTATGATTCGTTAGACTGAAATGTTAGTTTTTGAATCATTATTCTTTTAATTAAAGAACAAACTTTTGGTTTAAGAAAGCTACTTGTTGGTCTTGGATAGTAGTCGTTCGTGTTTAGTACGATTAATTTGACTTTGTCAAATACGTACCATTAAAAATCTTTCAAGTATTATTACTTTGAAATTTTTCTAAATTGTTTTGATCTTTAATAGATGACATACGTGTACGGTAAAACATTGATTTTGTCAGTAGTTGCATATGATGCCGAACTGTGCCAAAAAATAGCGTTTTTTAAAAAACTATTAGTATAGTGCTATTCAAACGCTCCAATTTATTATTTTTTTAAAAAAGTTGCCATATGAAGAACTGATAATTTTTTCTCTCGGCAACGAGAATAAAAAGAGCAAATGCGAAAACTTTCAAGGATTGATGCAAGGAAAAAATCTCGTGGTAATGATATCTAACTTCAACATTAATTCGTTTGTTTAACTAGGTCGTTATGCAATTCTCTCTCTCTCTCTCTCTCTCTCTCTCTCTCTCTCTCTCAATTTCACAACGTCTAAACTATACATCTGAGCTTTGGTCAACAGTTCTGTCTTGAAATACCAGATATGAAAAGTTTTGCAGAACAAATGTTTCGTTTGAGTTTCATTAAAGTTGGATTTTTTTAATGCTTTAGTTGTCAGAACTTAGGTAGGAAAAACAATGGCAAACAAGAAAGTTTTCTGTAATTTTCAATTAGTGAACGCGGAATATAACTTAGCGGCTTTTCTTGAATGTCGGTTTCAAAAGAATTGTACTTACAAAAACATCAAAAGATAATCTCGCCAATTCCTCAATTTCGCAAACTGCAGAGCGTTAAAAATTTTTCATTATGTGTTCTCATAGCTTTTTTTTTTTGTGAAACCGAATTACACGAAAAGATAGATGCAGTAATTACACTACAAAACTTTAGCATCCATTTTTATTATTTTTATACACTTTTTAACTTGAATTGCTATATTTTTGTGTAGATGGAATTTATCCCACTTCCTAGTGTGCTACAGTTTTGAAATGCTGTATACACTTATCATTGCCAGCTTTCCCATAAAGCCAGCATAGGCCATGACCTAGGGCGCAGCAGTCAGGGCGCGGATATTCAGAAGATATAACAATAAAATATTTATATATTTTCAGTATTATAATGAGAATATCATATAAATTGCTATTTTTTTCAATCCACGTCCATTTACATTAAGTAATTTAATGACTTATATTTGCGTTGCCTATCACTAGAGTAGTGGTATGGGCACTAATTTAGAAAGGGAAGAACCCGCACTATTTTAAACAGAATAAACAAAATAGCAAACAGTATTATTTTACAAACACACAACTGCTGTGCAAGACCTGGGGCGCCTCAAGAACTCAGATTTTTATTGCTCTCGGAGACCCAACAAGGTTGACATCCCTCAATGTATAAAAATTGCGATCATTAGGAGAGGGTTGGCTATGAGATGTTCTTTTATAGATGACTACTATTTTTGCAGTTGCATTTTATTACATCTTAAGAAATTTGAACACCCTGAGAACCCCTTCAGAGCCTTAACTAGGAATTTAAACGCCTACAGACCAACGAAAATATCTCGACCTTATAAAATAATTAAGAACCCCCCCCCAAAAAAAAAAACCAAAAAAACTCCTGTTCTTTCATTAGCGCTTTATACTTTTGCAAATCGACACCTTGCCAAAATAGGAATTTGTGAGGTTACATTATAAAAAAAATATTTTGTATTCTATTCTATATATTTATATAATAAAAAATACAATAACATACTGTAGCATATAATAAAAATATACATGCAAGTCCAGAGGCAACAGCGGTTCAGCCCGATAGAGCATACGTGGGCAAACATACACACCTTTAATATTAGTAAGGATAAACATTCTGCCTCTTATTTAACACTTTTAAATTTTTTTATTTAATTGGTGATTGATATAAATATATTCAATTTAATTTATAAATTTTTATGGCTCTTATTTGTGGCAAATTCATCATTAATTTTGGTTTCTTCTACATT
The DNA here is from genome assembly GCA_013235015.1 of Araneus ventricosus. Classification (NCBI taxonomy): domain Eukaryota; kingdom Metazoa; phylum Arthropoda; class Arachnida; order Araneae; family Araneidae; genus Araneus; species Araneus ventricosus. Next base: position 7,254,550 of record BGPR01000002.1, on the reverse strand, counting down.
TTCTAATATGCCGTATTCTATGGATGAAATGCTTAAAATATTTTACTTATATTACCCTAACGACGGTCTTAAATAATTCTTTATTCTTTGTAGTTGTTATTTTGGGAATGTGCATTCTGTTTTTGATTAAATTAATTTAAAAAAACGCTCGGTTCTTGCCAACATTTCTGGATCGGCAATTAACATTATGCATTATAAATGTGAACATTCTTCAACTAATCCATTTCTAAATCTACTGAATATTTCTTAATCAAAGCTGTTGCTTTATTTCGAATTATTTCGTTGTAGTTATTTTCTAAATTTACTATAAATCCAAACTTGGAGGATATTTGATTAAATGCAGATATTCTTTTAGATATTAAAACGTATTAATAATTCCGTAAAAAATATAAATATGAAAATCTGAATCTAAATTAAGCCATTGATTGATAAATTAGCCCCATCAAATTGATTATTTTCTCTTTATTCTCACAGTTTTAAATTTCGATATTATTTCGACTTTCTTTAAATAATGATACGCGTTTCTATATTGTGCCGATCTTGAAGATGAGTTTGTAACAATTGATTCAAAATGAAATCAGAAAGGTGCAATCATTTCTTAACAATTGTTTCAATTTCTATGTTATTATTTTGTTCCTTTTTGTGTGATTAAAGGACTAAATCTGATGCATTACTATTATCTCGCTAGTTGTATTTGTATGAAATTTTTTGATGTAGGAGGAGTTGGGGTAGACTGATACGCGGGAACATTGATACAGTCCATAAATTTTGATGATTGGAATGGCTGAAGATGTTCACATCCCCTCATATATATGGCACTGTTACCCTTAGCACACGGTATATTTTTCGGCCATGCTTAGTCAAAAGTTAATTTACAAATTAGTCAAATCGCTAATCTTCTCGTCTAAGTGAATTTTACTCTAAGTATGTGTTGCGTGATTTCTTTAACTATTTCCGTTTCCCTGCCAGAGAATCTTCTCCAAACGTAGAAGAAAAGAATTATTTTTCTGAACTATATTAAGTTTTGAGGTTGTCTAGCATTGTTTTTGCGTGACCACTTGTTTTAAGTAAAAAAAAGGCTTTTGGGGGCAGAATGATACAATTTACTCCGGGGCACATTGATACGGTCTTCTGTGTGTATCAGTGTGCCTTAACAGCAATTACTTTCCAAAATCGCCTTCAGAAATGGAAAAAACGTAAAAATGTACTATCTAAGAGAAACACGCAATTAAGTACTTGTTTAAACAATGAAAACGGTTAGAATTTTATTGCAAAAATGAGAAGGATTGTTGTAAATTAAGTTTAACATATTTTTACGAATGTATTAAAATTGGAGAAAAAAATAGTACAGAAACTTAATCAATATCATCAAGAAGATAATTTTTTGCATTTTCAGATGGTGTGAAAATTATTTTTGTGCAATATTATTTTCGTAAGTCATCAAAGTAGAAAGCAAAAATTTCCTTTAGCTTTTAATTAATTAAAATTTTCAAAAACGGCTTCGAGGTAAAAATTCCCTCCCTCCAAAGTATTTTCACACACACACACACATTCTCCTTTATTATTTATAGAGATAAATTATTATCTGAGGCATTATTGTTTCATTTTTCCAGTCTCATTAAAAATGTTGAATTTTGATTAAAATAAAAGTTTGTTACTTTGTTAAACTTTTAAACCTTGATTTAGAATACAAAGGTTATTGATAGAACAAATTTTGGTTTGATTCCAAACCAATTAACCATCAATATTTTAGATATTTCAGTGTGTATCAATGTACTGCCCTAGTATAGGGCAGATTGATACAAATCCGTTTTTAGGAAAAAATGTGTAATAAGTATTTTATTATGTCATTTATGACCAAAACTCGACTGAAATCCTATATTAGATTAACAAATGTATAAATATAGCATATTAATTCTAATTATTACCATTGGTAAAATCATTTTTTAGTTTTCCACAAAAAAGTGTATCAATGTCTCGGCATTCCCCCTACATGTTATGTAATATTCCAAATCGAGTGTAGTTTCTTTCAGAGGTTTTAAAGATGGTATATATAAATAGCTTGCATGTTTCAAAAATAAACTGTTACATATTTAATTGAAATATATAATAAAGCAACTTTTTTAAGGGAAGGATGCACAGAATTGTGCACTTTGGCCTAGGGCGTTGAAAGGTATAAATCCGGCACTGACACTTATGTATACTTGACAAAACATTTTATAAGAAAAAAGACTAAGAAACCATAATAAAAAGTACTATTGGAAAAAGTAGAATAGAATCCCGCCTTGCAGACTTCATCAAGGGTCACCTGCAGGCAGGGATTCTAAAAATTGGATCTTTTTCTGTAGGGCTTGACTTTCGTCAGAACGAAAACCTCTCGTGATCCGAAACATCCCAAAGGAAAAGAAAGACAAAAGAAGGGCTACCGATAAAAAAAATTTTACACATCACCAATAAATATACCGATAAATTTTAGTTTCAAACAAGATTTAAAGAATAAAAATCATTAGCCATCAGGCAATAAAAAGCCGTCATAATAATAAAACATTCACCAAAGAAAAAGTATTCAACTTACCCTTAGCAGAGAACGCAGCAAAATGGCTGCTCACAGAATCAAACCAACACTTTCCCGCCCAAATTCTCAGAACTGCACCCTTCCCATTTTACCCAGAAAGGCGAATTGCCTTTGATTACTGTGCCATCTACTTAATCCCAATTCACTATTTTAATATTTTCAAAATTGAATTAACATTTATTTGATTGATTTAATTAAATTTTGATTCTATAAGTGTAGCACCACTTGATAATGAATTCTTCTGGTAGTTGATTCCTCAGCTCGCTTGACTCGTCGCCACTGCTATGGAGCCTAGCCACGGTGACCTCTGAACCATTAAAATTACTTGGCAACAATCTAAAATATCACAACGATTTCTGAATTGTCATTCTATCATAAATTTTCAAAGAATGAAGTTCAATTTCGACAGTTTTGGTTTAAACGGAGTTCTGGAGATAGTTTTTCATTTTTGATATGAAAAAGAATTTCGGATTTTTCAACTCCCGCCTGTGACTCCAAGTCAGGTTTGTCTTTCGTCGACTCTTGTCCTTTGAAAAAGCCATTTTACCCTCCTTCTGGCACCATGTCATAACGTTTGATGACGTACTTCAGTGTTATCCAACGTTATGGAAACGTTCTTTTAACACCTCAAAGGTTTGTTCTTTCTGCCAAAGAGGTTTGAGCTAAACGTATACTCCAATAATTTATCAAGTTCGACATTGAAACGTGTCTCAGAAAGTACCTTGGGATTAAGCATGGCAGCGGTTTTAAGAATAATACTTTCAATTTCAAAATCACTGGGCGACAGACTTCTATGCCATGTGTCACGGCTGTATTGAGAATGTGAAATGCAGCACACTTTTGCTGAAGTTTCATTTTATTTTGTATTCCATCTTTATATAAAGTTTGAAGTTATGTCGAAGTTCGAAATACTTCCCAATCTTTTAATACCGTATGCCGTAATTTTTATGCTTACTAAAAGAACTGTCTTTACTTGCAGAGTAATGGAACACGAACTTGCTTTTGCTGAAATTGAAAAGATTATCGAAAAACATTTTCGAACCATTTCAGGTAATTAGTAATAATTTATTCTCTATATCAGGTATGTTTTAAGAATGCAAGGGGGTCATAAATTATTGGAACCATTTCAAAAATTAATAAAATAAATAATGTTACGTCTGAGTTTTTTTAAATGAGAGAGCAAATAAAAAAGTTTTTTTTTCCGGATAGGTGGCGTACCATTCCGACGCTTTAAATTTGCTACAGAGAGAAATTTCCATACTCAATGGCTACCAATCAGCAGAAGCCGATGTGCGTTATTTTGGTTTCCTTTTCTAGTTTTTCTTGAATATATCGAAAAATATTCATTTTTTTTTTAATTACAATTTATTCAACAAATTAAACATGGTAAAATTCCTTGCAAATACATGTTTTTATTTTTCTTCTAGCTTTAATAGTTTCGCAGAAAATGGCTCTCAAAAATGAGAGATGTTCAATAATTTAGGTCCACCTAGACCACCGTAACGGCGCGTTACCTATCTGAATAAAACTTTTTAAAATGTGCTCTCATTTAAAAAAAAACGTATTTGTGACGTTATTAGTTTTTTTTTATTAATTTTTGAAATGGGTTCAATAATTTATGACCACCCTGTATATTTAAATCGAAATTTTACATTTTTAACCAACACACGGTTTCCATAACAGGTTATATACATAATACTAACGCGTTCTATCAAAGATCTTCTATCAGAACACACACATAACACCACAGCATACCCCCGAACTCGGAGCCTAAACCGCTCCCCGTCGGTTGGATGAGTATGTGTGAAACTTTATTTAAAAGCAAAAGCAAAAAAAAAAAAAAAAAAGCATCATGATATATAAAAACACATAATAGGGAACATAATTATACATGAACAAAGAAGAATAAAATGAAAAGCATATAGAGAGTTACAATCCGAGTATAATATACAATATTTACAAGAGGAGTTATCATATGAGTGCAGTGAAAGGGTAGAATGTATCCTTTAGTTACATTGCTTCATACAGTTGCAACTCCATGATTCGGGCTGTTAGTGTTGTTAAATGCGACGATAAAGAAGAATTGAATAATGTACACTGGTGTAAGAAATTAAGAGAATTTGCAGACTTGGTCGATTATCTCTAGAACTACTAGACCGATTTTAATGAAATTTTATATGTACATACATTGATACAAAACAAAACAAATAACCATTCAACAATTGTAATACACACGCATCATAGTGCGTAAGACTCGTTGGAGTCTGAAGTTATGAAACAGCGGTTTCAGAATAAAAAAAAAAATGGGTTAATAGGGGGTATGGTCCCCTCTTACAGATATACAGGCCTTGCAGCGTGACTTCATACTTGAAATAAGGCAGTTTATCATTTCCTGTGGCAATTGGTCCCACTCGTTTAGCAACGCTGTTTTCATTTCCTGGATGGTTCTCGGAAGGGGGTTGCGAGTTGCAATTGCCCTACCCAGAGCGTCCCAGACATGCTCTATAGGGTTGAGGTCCGGTGATCTGGCTGGCCAATCCATCCGGCGAATATCCTCACTCTCTAGAAATTCGTCGACCAGAAGAGCTCTATGTGGCCTCGCGTTATCGTGTATTAAAATGAACTCAGGGCCAATTCCACTTCTGAAAAGGCGATCATAGGGTTCCAAGATCTCATCCCTATACCTCACATCAGTCACAGTGCCTCTTTCAAAGACATGGAGAGGTGTTCGACCATCCAACATGATGCCTGCCCAGAGCATTAAACCCCCTCCGTACGTTGGAGGGTAGGTAACGGGTCCCTGGTTCTCTCCATATGAACGTACGGCGAGAATCGGTGTTTAGGCTGAACCGGGACTCATCAGTAAAGAGAACGGTCACCCATTGATCCATACTCCAATCTCTATATTCTCTGCACCATGATAAACGGACTCTCCTGTTCGTAGAAGTGAGCGGGACGCAAACAGCGGGTCTTCTTGCGAACAACCCTGTCCCATGAAGTCTTTTGGGAACAGTCACCCTTGATACACGGGTTCCTGTGGCTGCATACAAGTCACGAGAGAGCTGAGAAGCTGTAGCACCCCTGTTACGCCTCGCTATAATGGACAAATAACGATCTTCTGTGGCCGTGGTGGCTCTTGGACGACCTTGCCCAGGCTTTCTCTCGATGGATCCGGTATCCTGGAACTGTTTCCATAAGTTACACACGGCGCTGGGCGTTAAATTGAACTCTCTACAAATCTCGACTTGAGATTGGCCTGCTTCTAGCCTCCCCACCATTCGCCACCTCATTCCATCATCTAAACGTTGGTGGTTACTCATTTTTACTGTTACAATTTGAATTTTACCGATTGCTGCAAAATAACACCAAGAAATTCGGCGAGGTGTGCTAGCGAACGAAATGCGTCTTACCTTACGCGCACGTATCAAGTTTGTTTCTCTACTAGCTCCGCCTACACACACGTGTGCGCTTACTTATTTGACGTACAAGATTTGCATTTTCGTCTAGAAGCAGTGGTTTTACATTCAGTTCAGTTCTTTTCATGAAATTCAATAAAATATGCAAATTCTCTTAATTTATTTCTCTAGTGTATTACAACCGGTTATATTGATGATTATTGTCTCAACCATCCTAAAAATTGTGGGACTGTTTTTTTGTTCTGTCTTGTTATTTATACTGAGGGATCGCTGGAATTGTTACTCCAGGGTTGGCAGTGATGTGAAGGGTGAATTTTTCGAATGAATTACGGAAGAATTGATGGTGGCTGGTTGCTGTTTTTAAGCTAGTGCTGATCAACTGGGTATTCGTCGAATTTCTGGTTCTAGGAGGTGAATCTTTGGAAGTATCTATTTCTAGGCTGGAGTATGTGACGGTGTTGTATTTTGACTTTTAATTAGGTCTTCGTTAGTCGCTAGGAATGTGATTAAATTATCTATATTTCGTCTTGAGAGTTTTATGGATAGTGCGCTCTTCCACCAATGGACTATGAATTGTCGGCTTGGTTCCTTGTGGTGATAAGATAAAGTAAGTGGGCATCTCGTTGCGTAGTGAAGGGGATTTCCTATTTCCCCACAACCGCAGTAATCTGTAGAAGGGAGACCGAATCTCTTGAGGTAGCTGGGGAAGGGCCCATGGCCATTGGCGAATAGGATGCATTCTCTGAACCAGTGCAGCTGTTTTCGGTATAATTCTGTAAACCGATCTGCCAGTCTCACCATTATCCCACTCAGCTTGCCAACGCGAGAGTGAGAGCTGTAGTAGTTGTTTATGTAAGAAACATTTTGGGAAAGGAAGGCTGGCTGGAATTCCACCCATGGTTGCCTCCTTCGCAAGGGTATCTGCTATTTCATTGCCTTTTACGCCTATGTGTGCTTTAAGCCAGCCGAGCCTGATTCTGACATTTTCTAGAAGGGTCATTTGTGCCTCTGGAATGATTTTGCTCTTTACATAAAAGGATTTAAGAGCTTGGAAGCTAGACTCGCTGTCTCTCCAGATGTTGACTTCTTCGTTTGCAGTGTTGGCCCACTCGATGGCTGCTTTGAGGCTAGCATTTCTGCTTTTAACACAGTATTGGCTGGGCTGAGCTTGGCCTTCCAGGTTTTAGTGACGGCTTCGTTTGAAATGGCACAGAAAGCACTGCCCGTTTGATCGTTTATCTTTGAGCCATCTGTGTATACTATTGGCGTTCTGTTGAAAGGAGCTTGTCCACCATGTGAGATTCTATCTTCCGGGCTAAAAAGTGCAGGGTGTATTGTTGATGGTGGTGATGGCTGCTTATAGCTTTCATGGTCGAAGTGGATACCTTCGTAATCGCAATTTCTACCCAGGCGGCCTACCCTTACCAGTGTTGATTGCTTTTTGGCTTTAATGTGAAGAGGCATTAGACCTTCTATGACCTGAAGAGCCTCCGTTGAGGTGGTTTTGTACGCCCCTGTGATATTGAGCAGAAACTTTCTTTGGATAGAAGACAGAAGTTTCTCTTGTCTGGCAGTGATGATCTGGGCCCATGCTGCTGAGGCATAGAGAATGACCTTTTCCACCACCATTACATACAGCTGTCTTCTGATATTTTTGCTGAGTCCCCAGCTTGTTCAGGCTACATTCTTGAGCCCTTGGTGAAGGATTAAGGACTTGTTCTTTATTGCTGAAAGGTGAGCCGCGAAGTTAAGCTTTTCATCGACTAATACTCTCAAATATTTTATTACTGTTGCTCTTTTTATGTTGTTTTGTCCCCATTTAATTCCTGAGTACCATATCGGTCCTCATCCATTCTTGTTTATATGGAGATAATTAGTTTTGTCCAGTGAAATTTCAAGTTTGTCAGAACACACACACACAATCACTAGTATTCTTTGCTTAAATAAGTTTTGATTTTACCATCACAATTTTTTCAACTTTTGCATTTTAAATTTTACTGGTTGTGATGTCCGTTTTCTTTTAATCAAATCTCTAGAGTATATATCAAGAATATTTATTATAACTAATACTTTATAGCTATACTTTAAAAAAAACTTGATTAGAACATAAATCTTTGTGTCTATCTGTCACTATAGTTTTAATTTTTACAGTAGCACAATTATACAGTAAAATGTACTTTCTGACGTGAATGAAATGTGATAAAGTCACACCAACTTGGGATGAGAGTTAATTTTCTGTCCTCAAGGTAGAAAACTTACCTTTCAATGACTAGATCCAAAATTATCTTTGGAAACTGGTCCGCCCACTTGGCGTGGCTCTTTCTCACAAGTATTCTCTATGAGATAAAACATACTAATCTAAACTTCCGTCTCTGGCTTTATGCACAACTGCCTCATGATAATGATTTGAATACCCCAAACATCACATTTACTATTGTCTCTGAATGGAAGGTTCAAGTCACTCTTTTTACTGTTCTTTTAACAGAACTCATTAGAATGTATGATTTAAAAAAGTATAATGTTCTCTTTATTTCCAGAGGAGGAAACATCTAATGAAATGTCGAACACATGCATGGAAAACAACTCGATACCAGGTAATTACTATTCATTATTTATTCTCTACACTAGAATCGCACAATTCATTACATTTGGTGAAAGGTTTTCTGAAATCAGATTTTTTAACTCTCAGTTAATATCCAAACCAATAAAATTCGTTTTCATTATCAATTTGTCAAAATACAGAATGATTAATTAAAGATGGACTGAATTTTCATATGTTATAGTACACACTTAATCAAGTATTTTTCGTCATTGATTTTCGGGCTGGAAATGAAAGTAAAGACACTATTGGGAATTTTCTTGTTTGAAGGTAGCCAGACACACCCAGGACCTTACCGAGGGGGGTGGCGAGATTGGCCCCTCCAAGGGCTCAGTCGGATAGGGGCTCAAAAATGACCGTTAAAAAGAAAGTTTAAGAGCTAGATTTGTTCGATCTGCTGTATAAATGAAAAAGAATACAAGAGTAAGCCTTTGTGGCCGATTAAAAATTACAGGTAAATTAAAAATCTTAGAATATGTGTACAATTTGTAATATATTTTCTGTAGTGACACATTTGATTTGGGATGTACAGTCGTTCTCAGCAATGTAGCTCATTAAAGAATCATTTTTATTAAACCTACTTACAAAAGTATAAAATTTGCTAAATATATGTAGAAAAAAATTACAGGAAGGTAGTTGTTTGTAGGGGGGATCATAAATGGGTTGAAAAATTAACAAAAATGTAGCATGTAGTGTGGGGGGGGGGGCTTTGGTAGTTCTACCAAGGGAGCAGGATCATCTCGTTACGGTCCTGTCGACATTTGAGGCCTACAATGATCATCCTGGCTGTCATTTCCCAGTTGATGAGGAAAACCATACATTCAAATTTCATCTAAGGAATAACAGGATTCCGTAAGTAAATTTTCGTCACTGTGGATTCTCGTTATCTTTTTAAATTTGCAACAGTTATTCGAACGGATGGATTATTGCAGTTTTATCGCATAAGAATTCACTTTTGATCCTGTTGCGTCGGGTAATGTAGAAATCGTATTTCAGTTATGATTACAATGGGTGACGCTGTCATAGCATAGCAATTGCATACTCTCGGATGTCTTTGGACATATTCATCGAGTTGCACATACATAGTGAGTAAAAATAACCCCCTATTTTATACAGAAAAGGTAAATATTCTCCCGAAATGTTGGAGATTTAATGCATTGATTTTTAAAATGGAATTCTTGTATCATATTGCTTTACCAATAGTGTTATACCACCCCGTGTAAAATCTTTGAGGCCAGTTAAAAGTTTTGTGAATCTTGGTAAATTTAAAATGAGAAGATAAAAACTATATTTTAATATTATCATTGAGTTGAAATGATAGTGAAACAAAGCGAACAAAATGCATCTCACCATTTTATTAAGAAAATAAAAAAATATTAAAAAATATTAGCATTATTTCATTTCCTTGTAAAAATTCTTTAAGCCCATCCCTTTAAATTAAATTTATTTATAATTAAAATTGTTATTGATTACGGCCATTAAAGTCAATGAAGTGCGTCAAAGTTTTTTCTGACGTTTTCTATTGAGATTCTATAATGATACCGAAAGCAAATAAACTAATGGAATATGGAAAAGGGTGGATTCAAGCTTTTGTCTTAACAAAGGAATAAGCGACCGACTTAACGCAAAAGAAATGGGAAGATCTAAGACACTTTTCAAATATTAAATAAGTATGGGAGGAAAAACATTGGAGGCTGAAGAGATGAGACGAAAGAATGTTTTGAAATTAAATTCAAGTGGAAAATTCTCAATCAAAGAAATTATATGAATAACTGGTTTAAATGTTTGCAAAAAATCTATCTGCAGTACTTTAATACAGAGCAGAGTTGCGTCAAACTCGTTTTGGGACGACCAATACCTGTATTTTACTTTCTTTCCTGAAAAGAAATAAAGGAATGGATATTGGATCGTACTGATTGCTACAAGCATATTTGCCTTGATTTTGAATTACAGATTTTTTTCCCCCTTGAAACATCACATAAGGTGCAATTTCAATGCAGCGACTGACGAATGCGTTTGACAGAGAGGGTCAGAAGCACAGTATAGAACAGGCGCCTCGAGGATAGCAACAGGTGCCTTGAGGAAGCGGTTTCCTCTGATTGGCGGATCTTCTTCAAGTTGGTCGTTGAAATGGTATAAAATTGTCTAAAACAATGAAATTCAAGGATCAATAACTCGTCAGTTTTGGTCGTAGAATTGCAGAATATTTTTTGTTGAAAATGGTCGTGCGTCAAGATTATTTTACTAAATATGACTTTAGATTTTGTAATTTTTTCAGAAGTACATTTATTGACTCAAGCAACATAAAAAATAATAAATTTTACTTCATTTAAAGCATTTTTCCAATTGGAAGCATATGCTTTTCTCTAACTGCTCAGAAATTAGCTACTGGACCAGTATTAGAGAGGACACCCTGTTCATCACATTTATAATATCATAATAAATAACACATTTTCGCACACATGATAAGTATATATAATATGAAACCATTTGAAAAAGTTCATAATCAATATTTGCAATATTATATATAAATGATTGCAAAATTGTTAATTTTATACTTTAAACAGAATAAATTATATTAAAACTTATATTGAAACATTTCGTTAGAACACACAGCCTTCACTTTTCTGAGCATTTGCAATGACAATCATTCCCCTTTTTCAGCTGTCCTCTTTGAATTTTATTTATTTTATGTCTCATACTAAACCTAAGAAATATTTTTGCTTATGAATTGACTTTAATTATCATCTCAGAATTTTTTTTCTGTAAAGGAAAACCAGTCAATTCAGATTTTAAGTCACGAGAATAATTACACTCTCTAGCGCTGGAGAAAATTTGAGCTTCTGCAATGATGTGATCTTTTCTTTTACATTTCCAAATTTTAGGAATATCAGGATCTTTCGAAACGAACATGAAGAGAAACAGCTCTTTTCCTTTCAATTTCCGACAGCAGCACAAGCAGGAATTATATTAATTTTAAAATCTTCCTGTGAACCTATAGTATTTGACCCTGAAAAAGAGTGGTTTTTAAGCAAATTAGAAGTACAGTAGAATATCACAAATGACGTTTTTGAAAATCAAGTCATGGATGTTAGAAAGTATTTTTAATCAATAGACAAGATATATATATCTTTCTATTAAGAAATATTTATAATACTTTTCGTGTAATTCATTTATTTGTCATGAGAACTACATGACAAAACTAAACTTCCTAACCTTTTATATTTGGAGTGCAAGTAGAAGAAAAACCAAAGAAAACAAAAAAAGAATGCCAGACTAGATATAAATAAGCCCAAAATATTATAATTACAGTAAACACCTTATATAGTATAATTACGGACTGATATGGCGGAAGATTAGGCTGAATAACAACAATGCTGAATAAGTCGGAATCCTATAATTGCTCACTTCCTACCCCATCTATACCTTTAAATCTCCGTTAGTCGCAATTATTTTCACCTTTAAAATAATCGCAATGTATTTTAGGGAGAGTTTTTATAATTTTCCCTTTATAACTATAATAATTACTTAAATGAGAATGTAATTTCTATAAGAAAAATTCAGATTGTAATAGGTTATAAACATCTAATTTATGCAGATTGAATGCATATCTATAAGATATTGCTATTAACAGAGGGATAAAAATACCCTTTCTGTGTCAAAGCTCGCGCTTATTCATTGCTCTAAACTCGCTGTTGCTACAGACCAGTATTGCACAAGAAATATTTCTTAGGTACTGTACCCTTTAAAAATGTATTACAGCAAATGGAAGTCTAAGAATAAAAATATTGTAATATATAAAGATAAATTTATAATGTCTAACTTAATAGCAAGAAGTATAAAATCACTGTACAATATTAAAATATAGCTTTTAAAATAAGCAAAATATTAACTTAAAACATAGACTTTATTTTTAAAAAATCATTTAAATTTATCATAGAGTTCATTGATAAGTGAGAACACTAATGTGGAAATGCAGGCCTAAGATGAAAGAGTCAAAACTCACAGTTTAATTAAATAGTAATTGACAGTAAATTATTTCTCATTTTATTACGGAGAATTATTTTTAAAACTAGACCGGGTCGGATATTGCAGAGGCAGGATAGTCCAGAATCTTCTGTATTTATTTATCGAAAATTCTTATTAGTAAGCAGGAAAAGCAAATCAGGATATGAAAAGGCAAATTGATCATTTGGAATTGTGCGAATCAAACTGAATGAGAAGAGCCAGTAACAGTTTTCATTAAAAGTAAAAGTGCCTAACGCGGAAATCAGAAGCAATAAAAAGTATCGCCATGATGTACGATGGTGGGGATATAATAAGCAACCTTTTAATCGAGTTCTTTTACCCAATCTTGTGGCTAGAATAAATATATCTCTTTAATTTTAAACCATGTGGAATTGTAGCGGAGAGCTATGGATCAAGTCCCACAATGACGTCATGTGCAGAAAGAATTTCTGCGCATCGTGGTTGTGGGCGTTCCCTGGTCCTATTTACTTCGGCGGAGGACGAAAGGCTTGTGAAACTGATATCGCAATTTCCTTGTGTTTATGATGCGTCTTCCCCGCTTTATAAGGACTTAACTGTGCAGGACAGTGCTTGGAGTGTTATAGCAGAATTTGTCGGGAGATCAGGTAAGGAAAATTCAATCTACTCTTCGTTTATTCATTATTTTATTAGCTTCGTTCCACTTGTTATTGTTTATTTGTTATTATAGGGCTTTAAATTTTAAGTAAATTGATACTGAATAAAAAAATATGAATATGCTCTTGTTTTTTTCTTTTTTTAAAAAAAATTTTGAAAAGTGACTTTAAATTACATCTAAACTTTATATAATTTTTTTTGGGATCCATAACATTAGTACAAGGTCAACAAAATATTACTGTTTTTAAACTTAATGGAAGCTGATGTTTCAGAGGGATTCAGATCATTTTCAAATGCGACAATACACGAATACTAATGGCATTTGGGTGCAGATAACAGAAAAATTGAAAATTTCGATGATGTTGTTCTTTATTACAACAGCAGAATTACACAAGTATTAAACTCAACTTACGTTAATTTCCGTAATTATTTTATTATACGACACAAATAGATTATGAATACACTAAGCTAATATTATAAATTCCGACATATAATAGTTTTAACTTTTCATAGTATACATAAATGTTTTTAATAATAAACAGTTAGGGAGTTATAAAGCCTACTGAATTCTAGTAACGTTATAAACTTGCCAAATTGTCACCACTGAACCATAACGGCGGTTGAAGTATTGTGTAAATGAATAGAATAATTCACAAAAAAAAAAGAACATCAGCATGTGCATAACCACCACTACTAGCCAAATGTCAAAGATTTTCTGTTGGTAGGTTGTTCCATTTCACTACGCAACGACCTTCCATCTAAAAGTATCAAATCACTTTACTAAACCAAGTGAAAACCTAACTTCTCACTGATGGAGAAATATTCTTAACAACAAGTTTTCAAGACTCAAAATCATCAACTTAGTCTCTTTTTTAACAGAAAATGAAAACTTGTTAAAATCTCAAACGAACAAAATAATACATCTGGCGTAGACTCCTCCTCGGATTCGGAAATTTTTTCTCCTTCAGCAAGACAAACAAGGTCTCAAACCTCCATGATCCATCGAGAATAAATGAACAATATTTTTTACTTTTTTCGCTTCTATTCTTATAAAGGGACAATTTTTAATTATAATTTTAGCTTCGTAATACGTTCTCGTAATCCCTTTGTAATTTATAATTTAGTAAACAATTACCGCAACAGCCTCAAGTTCTGTCGGAAGGCTGCAACTGTTAACCAACAATGTATTGTGTGTGTTTTAGTCATATGTTTGTAATTTTTTAAGCCTTTCTTTCAATAACGGTTCACGTATACTACCTACCCAACCGACAAAGAGCCGTCATGGCTCCAAGTTCGGGGGTATGCTGTGGTGATAATGGTTGGTAGTTGCTCATTTTTGTTTAGTTCATAATTTTTAGCGCTTATTTTTTTCTATAAATGTATTTCTGAACAAATTGTGTAATGAGCAAGCAACAACAATCAAATAACCAGTCGTTTCTGTGTGGAGGGCAGAAGAAAAAAATTATTTGTAATTATAACAAAAAAAAAAACCTGATAATGCAGGAGAAAAAATCGCACATTTTCCGTCAATAGTCCCGATGCAGTTGGGAAACTGCCATTTTTCTTCTAATTCTGCTCAGCTGAGATGAGATCAGTAACAAAAATGTCAGCAACATTCCCCACCCCCTTAAAACTGACCCTATGTTTAATTTTGGAGATGTAAGAAGAAGGTATTCTGAATGCGGATGCCAGTGGTCTGAATGTTTCTCCTTCATCACCTAAAATCAAAATCAAAATATTTCTTGTTCACCTAAAATCAAAATCAAAATACTTCTTTTTCACCTAAAATCAAAATAAAACTACGATGAGCGCATATGATTATTATTATATAACAACAATAACATCATACATAATCATTGTGTTGAATTATTTGATTCAATTTTTTGTTTTAGTGGAAGATTCTAAGGAAAGATGGAGGGGCATCGAAGACGAATACCAAAAATGGCAAATAAGAGAGAAAATTACTGGAAGTTCCGCCGCCAGTAAAGGGCAAAAGTGGCCGCTGGCAGATTCTTTGGTATTCTTAAACAAAGTGGATCACGAACGGAAGTAAGTCATCATCCAATTTTGTCTGTTTACCAGGAGTGGCGTTAGAGTCCGCCCGACTGGGATACGACCAGCTGTACAACGGAAGGGTGTAATGATGACCCTCTCAAATATTTGCTAGATTTTTTATTTATCTATTAGTTAAATGGCCCGTTGCGTGAACGGGGTACAAATGCTTGCCCCGACAGGGGGGCCCTGGCTCCCTCGGACACCCCACTGGCGCCACCCCTGCTGTTTACCTAATTTTTCTTTTTTATTCAATTTGATTTATTTTATATTCCTTTTTAATTTACTCTATAGAAGCGTATCAAGCGTTCAGAGTGGAGAAATCCAGAGTAAAGAAGAGACGGTGAGCAGACGAAGATCCCCCACTTCATCGACTCCGTATTCCAAAGACCTTCAGACACAAAACGTAGAAAGCACCCTGATATTCAAACGGCCCAGGAAAAGGGCAAGGAAAAGTAAAAAAATTTTAGAATTGTTGGATTCTCCTCGAATGGAGAGAAAGAAAACACATAAAAGAATGGCCGGAGATAAATATGTTGATGATGACATAGATTTATTTTTCAAACAAATCGCTAACAGCGTCAAAAATTTGAGTCCTGAGTTTATCTATGAGGCCAAAATGAGGTCCTTGGAGATGGTAATAGATTTGACAAATCGTAAATTATTACTCTTTAACTTTCCCCAAGAACATTCAGCTTTGGCCAGTACTTATTCACCCTCAGTAACATCATCGTCATCAACTGTGGATAACACATCATCATCAACTGTGGATAACCAAAGAATAGAAGTTTAAACGCTATAGAACTCTAAGAAGTATGTATGCAGAGAAGAATTTGATAACACTCAATTTCCAACTACGTAAATATTCGAGTCAATTTTAAAATTGTGCTCTATATCATACATTTCATATTGTTTTTTATACTCTGTTGATTTTTCATACTATGTAAATTATTAATAAATCATTAACGCAATATGATGAATTTTAATTTTATTTACCTCATTGTTACAGCTCGTTTTCATCTGGAATTTCCATCTAGTTTTTCATCTGTGTTTCAGCGTTTCTCTCGCATAAATAAATGCGATATCTTCATTTTCTCCAATATCTTCATCTTCAACTTTTCTCCTAGCATTAAATATAACTATTAATCTTGCTCACTCATTTTCGCCTCCTTCCATTACCAAACACGCATATTGATTGAACCCTTATAGGAAATGCCTACTATACACCTGCCACATTGTGTCAGCAACTGCATAGAAATTGCACCTTTAATTGGTTATGATACAGTGCTTTGAGTTCAGTGGAGAGGGGACTCTTGGATTTGTTTCTGGAAAAATGAAATCAGGGGTACACAGAGGCAATATACTGACCATGTTTTGCCTGTTGAAACTTTTTTGGAAAGGCACTAGCAAATTAATGGGTCTGTCCGCACAAATCGTAGTACAAAGCTCTGGTTCCAGACAAATAATATTGGATTCCTATTGAAAACTTGTGGGGTTATCTAGCAATACAAATTTATAAAAATTTGTGTCTATGAAAAAAGAGGCATTAATCCTCACCTGCTTAACTGATCCATTAGCATTTAACTACTTCAACTTTATAATAGTATTGAAATGAATTTTCTATCTTCTAAGTTTAAATTTATGAATAATCTGAAACATTATTACTGGCAATAACAGTTTTACATGGGGTGTACAAACTTATAGTCAGAACACTGGTATTTTGTATCTAATCTTACTTTTGAATGTAAGATTACCAAAACCAAACTAAATTTTTATTTCCTCCTTTCCTTAAGTCAGGGAGATATCTTGAGTACAAGGATGGAGAGACATAATTAAATACGTGATTCCCTTTCAATAAGAAGGAGAATTACTGAACGAACATTCGATGTGAAGATATCTTGTGTTGTTATTTATTATATCAACTGATTATTGTTATTTGTTTCAATCAGCTCTCTTAATCTTCCATGAAGTGTTTTGGGGCATTCAAATGTGTATTAGGGGGAACCATTACTAATCACATAATATTAAAAAAACATTCTTGCAATGCATAATAAAAGTAAATTAATGCTATCTTCATTTACAGAAACAAAAATTTCGAAAACTGATGTTGTACACAAACAAGAACTTTCCAAATATAAATAAAGAGAAATCACTTCATTTTTCTCTTCATCAATTGCTCTCAAGGATGCATCTTTTTTCAGATGCAACCCAGGATCACGGCCCAGACGTACTCGAGTGATCCAGTCCTTTCAATTTAACCTTCACTCCCACCGTGTTTTCTATTTTTGCTTCCTCTCTTCTATCCATTGCTTGGATTGGCGAGGTCATTCCTTCAGAAATTGTCGACTCTCTTTTAGTTTCCTTTGGAGGTGCCCCCCACGTGTTGACAGTGCAATGAAAGGGAATTGTGGGTTCTATCTTTGGCTCCTCCTCCGAGTCGTCAGTCACACTGTGGTCTTCAATGTATTGATTGGCTGGTAAGTTGGCCACTTTGGTGGTCAATTTACGAGGAATCAAGTGAAAGTGTTATAATTCTTGCCCTTGATGATAAGAGTAGTCAATGTATCTGGAAGTGACCCTGGGCGTATAGGTCTCACCTTGTACCAAGATAAGTACTGAGGTTGGGAATGCCCAGAGTCGGCAAGTGCCTTCCATACTTCAATTCATTAATGCTGTGAGAGCACGAATTTCTTTTTATTTCGTATGGGTCTCTGTAAAGCTGCTCCTGTTGACTGACTGCCTCAGCTAATACCTCCTATTTCTTGTCGTCTCATCTACTGATGCAAAAAAAGTGAATCTTTTTATATCCATTTTCAACTAAAAAGTGTCTCCAAATATTCGGTGATTATCTTAAATCTCTTAGAAATTTGAAATCAGGATATTTGTCAGTTGAAACAAATTCTGATAACCAGACAGTGTTATTTTTACAAACATATACATTTGTTGATATGTCTGGCAATGTTACCCCTTACAGTACTTTACATTCGTGATATAGGGTTATATTGGAAAACAGAACTTTTAAACATATAGGAACGGAAAGCGTTGACTCCCTCTCAGATCAATAAATGTATTATGTTAAACGAATTCTGACTAAGAAAGAGAAAAAATTATATATTTATTAACATTTAAAAATGTAAGTTATCTAAAAGCCAATAGAAATTTTTTCCATGCTCGTCCATATATACCAAATACAGTTAACCGTCACCGTCCGGACCAGGGCTGTGAAGGATAACAAAAATCCCTTAATACATACAGGGTGTCCCAAAAAAGTGGAACAAGCTTTTATTTCCTTAAATATTGATCCTAGACATATACTTCCATTTACAAAGTTTAATCAAATAAGATAGGAATTTCTATGAAAATACATTGATATCCAAGAGGATTGATAATAAAAAGTTACAAAAGTTAAATTTTTATACGTCCCACGTAGAGCAAAAAATGTCACTTAGTAAAATGTTTTTCTTACATTCTTCTATTCACATACAAAGTTGCACGCTTTTTTCTGCAGAACTTACAGAGATGAAAGAAGACAAAGTTATTTACTTAGACCACTTCTGGATACCTATCACTGCTGTTTCATTCAGTCTTTCGATGTACATTTTAGGGATAATATACATATTTCGAAAAAATATTTAAAGGGCGAAATCAGGAAATAACAACGTATTTTCTAACTTTTATTAAATCTAAAACATAGCCAATTAATTCATTAATTGAAAGTATTTAGAAAAATAGTTCATTTTGTTAACCTTCAAAAAATATCCGCGGTGACATATCACAGTGAGGCTCAACTTCCTAGAAACAAGCAGTGCTATAAAAATATTACTATAATACAACTGAAATACAATTTTTCAAAAAAAGCTTTAACTTCAAATAGTCCAAATTTGTTGTTGTAATTATCTAAATTGTATTTTAGAAAATTACAGTCCTTTTTTCGGTGAGTTACTTTTAACAACAAAATGTGAATACGTAGTAAACAACCAAGTTCCCGTTGAGGCAACATGAAAGTGAATCCGAAACCTAAAATCAGTCAATGAAAAAAAAATCAAGAACACGAAGGCGAACCATGGGTAAGTATGAAGATGGGGGGGGGCGAAGGAACATTAATTGGCTTAGCGCAAAGCAGGAGCATCCGAAAATACAGTTCTGGCTAAGTTCTAAGACAGAAAGAATAGCTATTCGCCCTCGTCTATTATGTCACTTTTGTAGGCAATGAGCGAATTGTACTGCTTTCCAAAGCAATTTGGTGTATAATCCCATCCTGTATCTGTCTTACTTTTTCATTCATTTTCTGTCTTCTTTTCTCGTTTTTGTCTTTCTTCGTTGATAATCGAACTCTCAGAGTGGAGAAGTAAGCAAGTAAGGAGAAAAAAACGAAAATACAAATTTTTAAAATAATTTTAGTGTGTTCTGCAATTTTGCAGACCTAAATGACGAGTCGCCACTGCTTTTAGGTAAAACTTAATAATTCGCATAACGCTAAGTGCAAATAATTCAGTATTCTTGTTCAATATTAGGCTATTTTCCTAGTTATACCATAAATTTCCATTTTCTCAAGTTGTCCGTCCATTCTTTATCAAGTCGATAGTTGCAACTATCTGCCAATGAAACTAATTAACAGTATGCGTCATTGGCAATTTTTTTTCAATCATAATGATTGGATGATGTACTACTTATTTGCATAAATATTTGCATTTCGTTGTTTTTCTAAGCTGAATAAATTTGCATTTCAGCAATAAACATTTCCATATAAATTTTTGAGCAGCCCCTTAAAATTTAAAAATTGACATATCTCTGTAAGTTTTGCATATAGAATCGTGAAACTTAGTTCAAACATAGATGAGGGTAAGAGAAACGTTTCACTCATTGGCACTGTTGCTCTATGGGGAACGTATAAAAATTTAATTTGTTTAACTCTTTATATTCAACTTCCACCGAAGTCAGAGTGTTTTCACACATATTCCTCCCTTATTTGATAAAACTTTGTAATTGTAAGTATATGTCTAGGTCAGGGGTCGGCAACCTGCGGCTCTTTTGATGTAAAGTTGCGGCTCTCCATTTCCATACGAAAAAATTAATAATTTATTATCAAAACCCTTAAAAAATAAGAATATATTTTTAAGTATCTAATTTCTGAATAGCTTCTATTTTCTTAATCGTTAATTACAAATCGCTACGCTTAACATGACCGTAATAAGATAAATTTGAACTATTGTTTTGTTCTTGGAGATGAGACTCCGTGACCATGTTTATCTTTCAGTCAATTGCATTCCATTTCCGTCTCACCCAAACAGCCACCGTCTAGAGTCTAGACAACACGTCTAGACTCTAGACGTGTTGTCAGTCAGTCATCCTCGGATAGCGCGGTCGACGTTCCGTTGCATGAGTGTTAATTTAATCGCTTTCGGCTTTTGTCAAGAATACGATTTAGAAGAGAATTATCTTCTCAAAGGTATGTACGCGTATAATATAATAAAATCAGTAACACAATGGGATTACATATCTGAGGATCGTGTTAACGAAGTAATAATGGTAAATAAATTGTTTGCCGTTTTAGATAGCTAAGTAAAATTTTAAAAAGATTATTTTTTCAGCTCCGCCGCCAGCATGGCATCTGATAAAAAAAGTGAAGAAATGAAGAAGAAAACCGAGAATTTAATCAGGATTGGACTGAGTCGTTTTCATTCATATGCAACACAGATGGCCTTCCGACTTGTCTCATTTGCCACGAAAAACTCGCACACAATAAGAAGTCAAATTTGGAGAGACACTTCACTACAAAATATGCCCAGTTTGCTGGTAAATATCCAACCTTGCGAAAAAAAGCTGTTGAAGAGCTCCAAAAAAAACAACAACAGTCAAGTTCCATGCTAAGTAACTGGGCGCAATCTTCCAATAATGTAAATCTGGCAAGCTTTGCCATATCATCAGAAATTGCAAAAAGAGGAAAACCATTCACAGATGGTGAGTACGTCAAACATTGTTTTATACGTGCATCTGAAGAACTGTTTCGTGATTTTAAAAACAAACAGAAATCATGAAAAAAAATCAAAGATTTGCGATTATCTGCTAAAACAGTACAAGATAGAACTGCTAAAATGTCTTCAAATGTAACACATATGCAAGTGGAAGACATTCGACTGGCTTCTGCCTTATCACTTGCCATAGATGAGTCTTGCGACATAAAAGACACGGCACAAGTTACCCTTTTCGTCAGTTATATGTCGTCCCAAGGTCCAAAAGAAGAACTGCTAGGATTGCTACCGCTCTCATGGCAAACTCGTGGAGAAGATATAGCAAATGCTGTGCAAAAGTGTCTGGAAGACAATGGAATCGATATTAATAAAATCGTTTCTATAGCAACTGATGGAGCCAGAAGTATGACAGGAATACATAGAGGAGTAACATCAATTTTTCAGAAAAAAATAAACCAAGAAATTCTAACGTTTCACTGCTTATTTCATCAAGAAGCGCTTTGTGCCCAAACATTTCCGGCCGAAATTGTCGAGGTCATGAACTTGGTAATTAAGATTATTAACAGCATCTTGGCAAAAGCACTCTACTATCGCCAGTTTAAAGATTTCCTTGAAGAAATAGATAGCCAGTTTTCTCACCTACTTCTGCACAATAAAGTGCGATGGCTTTCCAGAGGTAACGTATTGCAACGTTTTGCTTTCTGCTTGAGTGAAATAAAAACATTCTTCAATGAAAAAAGTATTGACCATCCCGAATCGGAAGAAGACAAATGGCTGCAAAAATTCATCTTCATGGTAGATACCACAATGAAACTAAATGAACTAAATCTAAAACTGCAAGGAAAGGGCAACCCAGCCTACGCCTTGCTTGAAGAAGTAGTTTGTTTCGAAAAAAAATTACTTATTTTTGTTGAAGACATGGAGAGCGGTAAATTACTTCATTTTAAAAATCTGAAGTAATATCGCGATGAGACCAATGCAACTATTGACACGAATTACTTCAGCATAGCTTTAAAAAACGTGAAGGATGGATTCGCTGAGAGATTCGAGCAATTCAAAACAAACAAAAGTACTCTTACGTTCATAGTAAATCCTCTCAACACAAATACAAATGAGATCAACATTGAGCCATTTGGAATTGATGCTGGATCGCTTCAAATGCAATTGCTGGATTTGAAAACCAAAGACTTGTGGAGTGGCAAGTTCACAGAACTCAAGAGCAAGTTGGAAGAGTTGGAGGTCCAGAAATGCATGCACATCGCGCAGCACAAGTGGACAGCTCTAAAAGAAATTCCGCGAGTTGAGGCCCTCATATTCGGCGCATGGAATAGTCTTCCAGAATGCTACAGTGAGGTAAAGAAGTTGGCATATGAAGTGCTGACGATCTTCGGGTCGACATATTCGTGCAAGCAAGCGTTCTCTTGCATGAATATAATAAAAAGTAAAGTTAGAAGTCAACTAACAAATAAAAATCTAGAGTCGTGCGCGAAACTTAAGACAACAAGTTATAGGCCAGATTTAATCCAACTTTCAAAAGGCATGCAAAGCCAACGCTCCCATAGATGTAACTATCTATATTTGTGTTTTTATATGAATAAATATTATTTCGTATTTAAAGCCGTTTATTTTAAATCAAAAATAAATTATATATAAACAAATACTATAATATTGAAACGAAAATTTTTAGTGGCTCTTGAAAAACTGGGAAATTTTGTAAATTGTAACTTTTGGCTCTTCCGTTTCAATAGGTTGTCGACCCCTGGTCTAGGTGCATTATTTAAAGAAATAAATGCTTGTTCCACTTTTTTGGGACACCCTGTATACACAGTAACGTGATTTCACTGCTAGCTTGGGATGAAAATAAAAATAAAATCCTTTAAAAGTCAATATATACATGTTGTATTTAATTTCACAAAACGATCACTATAAGCAATATAAGAGTAGTAATGTACAGAAAGGACGGATTAGATCTTTTCAGACGACGACCGGATAACAGAAACTGACGGCTAAACGAATGACTGCTAATCGAAGTTTTACTGTACTAATATTCTGCCGATGCGATATTCTTGGTCACTCAGCCACAGAATGCATTCGAGAACACCAATACATGAGTCGTCTTAGAGCCATCCATCAAATTCTAATTCCTGTCTACTGGATCCAAGAAAGAAAAAAAAATCAAAATTTATCGTCACGCTGAATATAAAAATTTATTTCAGTACCTCAGTCATTTAAAAATATGAAACAATTCTATCCACTAGTAGTTTCATCCTCAAATATTTGTAACCCTACACAAATAGATAATGAAATAACATAATATTTTGTCCACGATTGACTCAATTGCCAGCATCTGTTAAGCCAGGTACTCAGAATCATTGTGCACCATATTTTACCATTTATATACCATAGCTAATAATTCAGCTGTCCCAACCGACCACTGATCTCAACTCCTTTTGCTTTTTCAGAATTACCTTCGTCAAGCAATTTTGATAAAACAAGACCCATTGTGATATATCTCCGGCCAATGGCAATCACACCAGACATTCGAGGTAAATGAACAAACTTTTTGTCCGCCATTGACTAAATAGTGTCAGCATTCGTTAAACCAAGTGCTCTGATTATGCCCGCACCTTTATTGACTGTATCTAATAATTCCGTGAATAATTCGTCTCAAAATGAGAGCAAAATTTCATCTTCAGATATTTGTAACCTTAGAGAAATAGATAATCTAATAACATAATTTTATGCCCACGATTGACTCATTTGTCAGCATTAAGTCAGATACTTAGAATCATTCCGCACCATCTAATAATTCAGCTATCCCAACCGACCATTGGTTTCAAACTCCATTTGCTTTTTCAGAATTATCTTCTTCAAGGAATTTCGATAAAACAAGACCCACTGTGATAGACCTCCGGCCAATGGCAATCAAATCAGAACTTCGAGGTAAATGATCAAAGTTTTTGTCCGCCATTGACTAAACAATCAGCATCTGCTAAGCCAAGTATTCTGATTATGTCCGCACAGTTATTGACTGTATCTAATAATTCCGCCGTCGATTCAACTTAAACTCCGTTTTCTTTATTCAGAATTATATTCTTCTAGCATTATCGACAAAACAAGACCGACTGTGATATAGATGAAGACTAAAGAAATATTAAATGAAAGTGAATAAAAATTTGCATTGATCAAATTTTTAATTGCCTTTTTAAAATTTGAACAGTTTTTATAATTTTCTGATTAATACTTACTAAAGAACCAATTAGGAATATTGAGGAATTACCTTAAATTTTGCACAACAACGTACAAAACAAAGAGAACAACAAATGTATGCTTAAAATAATTTATTTTTTAAAATCTTTAATTGGAGAGCTGGTTTATTGAAACTTATGCCGCATATTTAAAATACTCTTAAGACAGTTTATTTTTTATCTTTAATTGAAGAGCTGGTTTTTTCATCATTGAGCATAAACATAAATAACGGGGTCAATTTAAAATTTAAATCACGTTTTAAATTTTTATTTTCTATTTCCTACATCGTTCATGTTTAATGTGTTTTTGGCGTTTGAAATATTCTTTGATCTTACAGCTACTCAAATATTGTGAAAACATCCAAAAATATGCTGAACAACGTACTGAATATTCGAAATGCAAACGGATACTTAAAAAAATTGAATTCTATTTATGAATGCAAAAATTGGAATGTGCTCTTTGCCGCCAAGTCTCAGAGACTCTCCTATTTCCTCTTGTTGTTATTGCAATTTTATTTAGTAAGGAAATGATTTCAGATAATGAGGAATTTTGAGAAATTTTCCTGAACAACCAACAGGCATAGAAAAGCAAATTTTTATTTCAAGTAGTTTATTGTCATTTTCAATATCAGGGCTAAAATTTTCCCCACTTACTTAAAAATTAGAGACATTATTGCTTTGATAATTAAATCCCTGTTTATCATTTTGCTTCATCTATATTTGATAAGTTAAGTTTGTTATAGTTTTGACTTTAGTACTTTGAATCATCTAAATAATCAGACAAGTTGGATTATATGACATGAACTCAATATTAGGAAATTCAAATATAAATTTAAAATATGAGTAGCTAATTGTTATTTACATTTGCAGATCGGGAACTGATGATAACCGGCTCAACAAAAATTAGGTGCAATATAGAATCAGGTAATTGCATTCTTTTTGAGTTTCTGCATCCCTTTTGAAAAAAATATAGGATGATACTACTCTTATCATATATCTTAATTTAAGATGATTATTAAGAAGACGATTCATTTATTGTGCCGGGAAAAATTTTCTTTTTATCACCCGCCAAATTTTATGTTGTGATAGAATGCGATATACTGCTGCACAATTTCTTGTAAGTCAGAAAATGTTACATATACTTTTATATTCACTAACTATGATTGAAACAGAAAAAGAATAATTCAAATATGAAAAACAAATTTTACTTACATCCTTCGGTTATGTATACTCCATAAAGTAATTATTTTAAAAATGTTTGCTTTCATCGTATTTTTCTGGTTGTTTTCGTAATAAAAAAAATTTAATGTATTAAATAATTTGAATTACTCTTAGTTAAAAACTAAACTCGGAATTACTTACGTTACACACAAATTCGATGAAAGATATAAAAAAATTTACTGACACCTTCCACAAAAATCATCTTCAAAAGCAGGAAAAACTATTTAAAAAATAAATCGGGTATTGAAATTGTGTTTTTACCACGTTTTTATTAACTCGGTTTCTTGTCTGTCTGTTCGGTACAAATTTTGCAATGAATTTTAAACTCACTTCCCGATGAGCTGGAGACTTGAGACTTTAAACATAGCTCAGAACTAGATGACAATGCAATATTAATTCGCTTTCTTGTCTGTCTGTTTGTCTGTTAATTTTTTTATTTCATATTTCGTGTTTTACCGACCCAGAGCTGCGATAGATGACGCTGTCCAGGCGTCACTCGTGAATAGCGAGGAAGGGAAATCTCGAGTTTGAAGGATTCCAAGAAATCGCGGGGAACATCGAAGAGTGGATTGAAGTTCGGAGGGGAGGGTTTGCTATACCAGAGTGACAATAATTTGTTTGCCGTGAAATTCCAGAGGGGAGGGGGGAGTAAAATTCTGTTCGGGTGCTAGTTGTTTTCACGAAGGTTTCTGCGTCAAGTAACTTAATTTTTCAGGAAAATAACAATTTTCTATTTATGATCAGGTGAAGAGAAACTGAAATAAACCTGAAATTTGCCACATGTCTCCATCATAATCTCATCAAGATGGTTAAAATCGATTGCAAAATTTCACACACAGAAGACTAAAAAGCAGAAAATAATTATTTAAATAAAATAAAAATTTTAATATACCACGTTTTTAAAACGGACTAAAAAGTAAAAAATAATTTCTTCTAGCCCCATACAGATTTATAACCCCATACAGATTTAAAGCGAAAAACGTGGGGCTCATGCAATATTTAATAGTAAGGTGTGTAGGGAGTAGCTGTCGTTGAGAAAACTCACACAACAGTTCATATAATTTCCATTGCAAAAAAATTGTTAGTGACTGAAATAAACTACTTATGCATCAATTATCTATTGCATGAGCCCAACGTTTTTCGTTTTAAATCTGTATGGGGTTATAAATCTGTATGGGGCTAGAAGAAATTATTTTTTACTTTTTAGTCCGTTTTAAAAACGTGGTATATTAAAATTTTTATTTTATTTAAATTTTTTTGTGAAAAGTATTGTATCACAAATATTTGTAGTTGCTTTCATAAGTATGAAAAACAGTTTACTCTCCTCTAGTTGACCATTTTGAAGAGTTCATTTAAGATATCGAGGAATTTTCTAAAATTTCGCTAATTAACATTCTAAACGTAGAAAATCAAATGTTTGATTAAAATATATTTTTCTTTTCATTAATGCCAGCCTAAATTTCAGCACTGAAGATGAAAAAAAGCATAAGAAACAATTCAAATATAAAATCAAGTGTTTATGTTAAATTTTGTTTGCTAAATTATTTGTGATGGATGTCTGTCAAAATACCATATTAATCATCAACGAAATCGGAAAATGTAGAAATGTCGCTGAACAACGAACCGAACGTAAGAAAATGCAAATACCCATGTAAAATAGCAAATTATTATCTAAATTTGCATAAACTTGATTACCGAAAAAAAAACAAAACAGTTCGAATATAAAGTCAATTATTTTCTTTTTACATATTTTCTTTTATCATTTCTTTTTAATTTTGTAGTACAGAAGAAAAAAATTATTTTTTCAAACTTTACAATTTAAAGAAAGCAGTCAATAACCTTTTGCGTTACTCATCTTTAAGAAATGAAATCATATTGTTAGAAGCATTTTAAATATTTTTGTTACCTATATAGAACGCCTACAGTCATTAATGCGTGTTAAAAAATCTTATTGCATACCTTTTTCAGAGCCTGAAATCTCCACTGTGATGCTGTACCAAAGCCAAAAAAATTATCTAAACTATAAATCAGGTAATATTATTGATTCTTCTTATTTTTGTGAATAATTTACTAATTTTGAAAACTACGTATAATCTTCAGGTAAAGGTTTTGTAGCGAGTTGATTTGGGATAGTGAGAAATTATCCGAAATTTTTCTGAAAAACGTATGTAAAGAAAGAAAAAGCAGATATACACTTAAAATAACTTATTTTTTATTTCTTATTGAAAAGCTATTATTTCATGATTATGGATGAACATTAGCAACAGAAAGAAGTTAAAATTGAACACGTTCCCGCCGCGTGTACCACCGGTAGGGCCCACTTGAATAATGGAAATTTCAGGGTCGGCGTGAACGTACAATTTTCTTAGCTTTTCTTACATACCTTATATTTAATCTATTTTTGGCTTTGAAATATTCTTCTGATTATTAACCAAATCGAATATTGTGGCAATATTTGAAAATATTTTGAACAGCGTACTGAATATTCTATGTACAAACCATTCTTAAAAGAATTAATTTTATTTATATTTGATAAACTTGGAATTTGAAAACTTCCGTTCAGTCAAAGGGAGAAAAATAACGCAAATATAAAATCAAGGAGTTTTATTTCGTTTCCCTTCCCCCTTCATTTATCTTTCATATTCTAATTTTAATAAAAAGTTATTTGAGTCAAATTCTGTAGTTTCTTCTTGACTAAAAAATAATTTATCATCTTCTTATTAACTAAGAATTAAGAATTCAATTAGGATGTCGAATAAGTATACAGAATTTTGCATAAAAACGTAATACATGGCATTTGAAACTAATTAATACGTGTAAAAAATATTGTTATTTTTTTGTTCAGAGCCAGAAATTTGCATCCGATTAATCTACGAAAGTAAGAAAAACAATTTAAAAATTAAATCAGGTAATTGTATTATAATTAGTATTTAGTGAAAAAATTTTGCTAGGTGAAGTTTTTACAGATGATTTCATGTAACAGGAACTTTTTCTTTTACTCTTCTATTTTTATCTAGTAAAGAAATGATTTCAGGTAATGAGGAATTTTTCGAAAGTTGCTGAACAAACAACATATATAGAAAAGCAAATTTTTATTTCAAGCAGCTTTTTGTTATATTCGATGTAAGGATTAAAATTTTCACCACTTGAAAATTAGATACAAAATTATTTTAAAAATTAAATTACATTTTATCATCTTACTCTCCTTTATCTCTATTACTAATAAAGGAGAATGTGTGTGTTGGCGCTGCTGTTGGCACTTAGAGCTTCGAAATTTGACACAAACATACTTTGGAGGGTGGGAATGCGCACCTAGGAGCCCTTTTTTGAAATTTTAGTTAGAATTTTAATTAATTAAAAATTAAGCGAAATTTTGGCGTTTTCCCTTAATAATTTCCAAAAATGTTACTGTGCAAAACTTACTTTTTGCCATCTCAAAGTGAAAAAAATTACCTTTTCAATGATATCAGTTAAGTGGAAGTAAACTTTTTTCTCTAATTTAATAAATTTTTAAAGATATTTCTTTTGCATAATTTACAACAATACTTTTCCTAGTTGCAACGCGGTTCAAACCGTTTTCATTGTTTAAACAAATATTTAATTGTGCGTTTCTCTTTCATTGTTGAAAGCTGAGGTAATATCCTAATTCACTTTCATCAAATATATAAATATGAATGATTATGGTTGTTATGTTTTGATTCTTTTTCCAGCACGTTTTTAACGAACTAACATGCCGCTGGCCATGAAATGTGCTGCGCCGTTTTAATGTTGAAATCAATTGCATATTTTGCAAGAGGAATAAGAAAGTGAAGGTAGTCCCGACAATGTGCAATTAGATGTTGCATGACGTGGTCTGGGTTATTTATCTAGACAATGAACAGAACAGGTGAAGGCCACTTAAAGAAGTGGGTTAAATATCTACCATAATCTGAAGTTTAAAATTACGTTGTTAAGGGAACCATAAATATCAAATTATGCATGAGAGATTCAGTTGAAATTATATTCTCGGCGAACAATCTGGTAGCCGAAGGTGACTAGTATTAAATAAATCAGGTTTCTCAAAGTATAATTTTAATCACCCAAATAATCAGTTTCGATTATCCGAAATGAGCTGAAAATTATAAAATGCAAATGAATATTTAAAATAGATAATTGCTATTTTGATTTGCAGATCGTGGGAAGCGCCTACTGATGATGATCGCAAAAGAAATAATTGATTTTAATATAGAACGAGGTAATTACATCCTTTCTCAATTTTATTATCACTTATGTTTTAAAAAACTCATTCTAACAAAAAGATGCTTATGATCAACTTTGACAATTTTTTCGCATTTTTGAAAATGAATCTATCATCCTTTGATGTCCATATAATTTAATAATTGGATTCTATAATTGAGAAATTCTCATTTACATCGAACCTAGCGACCAAAATCTATAGTATATGCTAAAAATAATAAAAATCAAATTGTCTTTATCAAGGAAAGAGAAATTAGCACAGAAACATTATTAGCCTTCAGTCGGGCGCAATACAAATGCTAACACGCTTTTGCGCAACTCATATGTGAGATTAAAAGTTCAATTTTTTCTTAGGCTTATGGAGAAGCTTAGCAAACTGAACTATTCGGTCATACAAAGCTATATTTGCGTTTTTAAATAACTTTTTTGCATTTCTTCAACTAACAAAATGTCCAGGAATTCAGGAGGGAATTGACGTTTGTTTTCGCGTAAGGTTCCTTAGCAATGACAAGTATTTGAGTTGTACAAGTATCGTTGAGAGCCTGAAATAATTCGATATTTTTGAAACAATATATTGCAAATAAAAATCAATATCATTGAATTAGGGGCTGTGACACAGGTATACGAACTTTCGCAGATATATAAAAAGAAATATTGAGACAAACTTGGGAACTCAAAAACGGGTGCAATTTATCTACCAGATTAACGTGCCCCTCATAGACATCAAAAGAGCGCTAGAGAGAAAAAACCACGATACCCTAGTGTGAGTGGTAGGGAGCCAGGATGCTACTGGAGGTCCCACATATTTCTCGGTAAAACCCGCATTTAGGCACAAAAAATATGGTTGCTTCATTTCACAGAATATATGCCCCGACGGAAGGTTAAAGTAAGACAAAAAGTTTAAAAGTTTACTCAGGTGGTAGAATTCAATTTTTTGCTTTCTATTAAATCATTCCATTCTCAAGTTTTGAAATTTATCATAATTTAAGAAAATAGTTCTCTTTCTGTACTACTTGCAGTGAAAAGCTCATTTTGAATGTTTAGTGCAAAACATACTAAGATTAAAATAACAAATGTTTGCTTAAAATAAGTAATTCTTATCTTTCATAGCAAAGAGTTAAATATTTCACCAATAATGTTAAACAACAAAACGACAAAATTTTAAATTATTAAAAAATATCCTCAATATCAAGCTTTTAGTTTTATTTTATTTCTTTCTTCGTTTTTGATTCATTTGTTATGTAGGAAAATATATTCTTTACATCATCCAATTGAGATGGAAGTATTCGAAATATTGTGGTACAGCATACTGAAACTCCAAAAATTTTACTGTATTATTAAAATTGCTAAATGATATATATATGTTTGCAAAACCTGTATTATCTTCACTGAAAATGAGGGAAAATCAATTCAAATACAAAATCAAATTCAAATATAGAAAATAAGTTTTATTAATCTTCCTTTGTTATTTATGCTTCATATAATAATTGCCAGAAAAATATTTATTTTCTTCAAATGTTTCAGGTTCTTTTCGTGGTTAAAATTTTGTTGTATTAAATAATTTGAATTCTCTTAGTTAATTAGTTAGTCTCTTAGTTAACCTAGTTGTTACGGAATGTGATTAAAAGCCCGGAAAATTGCATAACAACTTACGGGACATCCGAAATCAATGAAGAATATTTTTAAAAAATAATTGTCACCTTTCTTTCACAGACAGCATATTGCACATAAATGATGCACAAAAGCACTGGGTGGGCCGACGTGGGTTAAAAAAATGATATTTAAAGAAAAACTATTAAAAAGGAAACCAGATGTAGAAATTGTTTTACCTGTAAAAAATATTGTTTGACTAATATCTGAAATTGTTTGCATACATATGAAAAGCAGATCACGCTTTTTTTTAGTTAACAATTTGTAAAGACCTTATTTCGGATACTGAGTAATTTTACAAAATTTCGCTAATTAACTTATCTTATTATTTTCATAAATGCTAGACTAAATTTCAAAACTGAAGATAAAGATGAAAAACAATACAAATATTAAATCAGGTTTTTGGATTTTCTTTCATGTCCTACAATATTTATCATATGATTGATTGAATAAGTCTGTCAAAATGTCATTATTACCATTCATCAGCGAAATAGGATAATATAGAAATATCCAAAGCATTTTTGAACAACGAACTGATAGTTAGAAAATGCAGTTATCCATTTAAAATAACATATTTTTATCTACATATGAACAGACATGACACATTTCCGCGGAAACGCGGATTTCCGCTTTTTCGGCATCGAATTTAATCATTCTTGGGATCGATGCAAATCTGCATTAAAATTTTTGTTAATGTGTTGGGGGGGGGGTGCTCACGCAAACAAAAACTTCGCCTTCGCGCCATATTCAAATTTTGTTTACAGGTCTAAGGCGAAAGAGTTTCGATTTCAAAGATATTGCGTAATCATGTCGAAAGCCGTTCAGCGCGGTTGTGTTGTGCCGGCGTTTTGCCGCGCTTTGGGGGTCAAAGTTCAGCATTGGGATTTATGTCTGAAGGTTGCATTCTTTTCTTTTTCGTTCCGCATAATTCTCTTTCGTTTCATCCAATCAGCATTCATTTCAAATTCCGATTGCATGAAATGAAATCATCCATGGATTTCTTATGATCCGAATTTCATGAGAAAATAGATCGCTAGCTTTCCGTGAAGGAAGCCATTTTATTTTCGTGTGCTTTTTAACATTCTTTTCTTCGTTTTTTGTTAATTATTTCGATTTCATTTTTATTAATATTCGTTCTCTAGCGTTTGTTTATCAACAGGATGGCCACTATCGTTTTCGATAGTCCGAAACTACGGGACATTGATAAAAATGAAAAGAACAAATTCCGGTGTGACTGGCTAGAAAAAAAAATTAACTTAAAGCTTGGCGAAAAGGAAACTGATATCTCTGTTGGGGAAAGTATAAAAAAGGTTGATGTCAGTGGAAAAGTACTGTGCATTCTTTGTAATGACTTTATTTATTACGGTAAAAGAGGATTTCGTTCAATTTCTGACCATATAAAAACAAAGAAGCACATGGATATGGTTTTTACAAAAAATGCGAATTATTCTCTACCAAGCAATTTCTTTCCTAGCCGATCTTCATCTTCAGCAGCAGCAACCACAGATCTTACTCCTGTGGAAAGAAATGTTCCTCTGTGTGACAGAATTTCAAATGCTGAGGCCCTAATTTTGGGTGTTATTGCAGAACATAACTTGCCATTTTCAATGGCTCCAGTTCTGGTAAATGTTAGCAAGGCCTTAGCTGAAGATAAAAAAGCTTTAAATCATTTGTCATTAAGTAGAAATTGTGCATCCTACAAAATGAAATTTGGTGTTGCAAAAACATTTTTGCAAGACACTTTGAAAAATTTACAAACTATAAAATTTTCATTGAATTTAGATGAAGCTACAAGCAATAATAATATGAGAGTGATTTCAGTATTGGCAAGTTATTTTTCCCCTTCTGTAAATAGAGTTGTGGTGGAACATCTGGTTTCTTTAAATGTTGTAACAGTAAGTTCGGAAAACATTTTTAAAGAGATTTCAAAATTTTTTGAAAGTAACAAAATTCCCTGGGAAAATCTTGTGTCTATTTTAATGGACTCTTGCAGAGTTATGAGAGGAACAAAGAGTGGTGTTGAAACACGAATCAGGAATGAAAAGGCTCCTCATTTGTTGGATATTGATGGTGATTCATGCCATCATATCCACAATGCTACCAAAAAATTTTGTTCGCCGTTTGACTGTTTGCTTGAGAATTTAATGAGAGATATTTTTTATGATACAAAATGGTCAGCTGACATTAGAAACTGGCTCATTGATATATGTTCCTTATTAAATGTTAAGTATGTTTCTCCTGTAAATGTAATTTCTCATCGTTGGTTATCGTGTTATGATGGTGCATTGAGCTTGTTACACATGATTGAGCCTCTAACTTTTTTGTATTATGCATTCCTTAGCAACAGTGACAAAACTGTATATTTTTCTATAATTTGTTCCATTTATAGGCAGAGAAATATTGATTCAGGAGGTAGAGCAAAAATTAAAGAAATTCTTAAGAAATTATCATCAAAAAATATAACTGAAGATGGAAAGAGAAGAAAAGATAGAATAACCCAGAAGTTGTTTTACTGTAGGAGGGAGACTCTCATGAATCTCCATTTTTATGTTGCAGCTTTACCTCTATTAAAGAAATATGTATGCATGTTTCAAGCCAAACAGCCACTTATTCATAAGCTGTTTGAAGAACAGAGACAGTTATTTGTTGATTTTTTATCTTGCTTTATGAAGCAGGAATTGTTGCAAGGTAAAAGCTCAAAAGAGCTTTTAAGCATTGATGTAATGAATGATATGAATCATATAGGTTTGAGTAAAATGTTTATTGGTGCAGGAACTCAATCTATCATATTAAATGGTCCTAATGATTCTATAAAAGAAGAATTTCTTTTTAAAGTTAAAAAAGCCTATGCAAATTGTGCTCATTATTTGCAAAAGAAATTACCTCTGGCAAGTCCTTTACTGAAGTGCATCTCCTCGATTGATCCAGTTACTAGAGGGAAAGATGTTACACTTAAGAGACTACAGAAGCTGCCATCCTTTATAACAAATGTTTTGACAAACCCTGAGGATAAAGAGGCCTATGCACTGGAAATTCACCAGTATCAAGTTGATTTAAAACTGCCATCTCCTTTTGATGATTCAGGTAAACTTATTCCCATAGACATTTGGTGGTCTAAATTATTCACTATGGAAAAATATACTAGTCTTAGTAAGATGGTAAAGGCTGTAATTAGTTGCTTTCATGGCCCTCAAGTTGAAGGCACATTCAACATAATGTCAGATCTTATAGATCTAAAAGATCAGGAAGAATGCATATCGAAACTTATTCTTCAATTCAGAGTGTTAAATACAAGATGATGAGCAAAGAGCAGTCTGCTGTTGAGTATTTTAGAAAAAAAGATTTTTTGCATGATGCTATTGATAGTAATATGTGTAAAAATTTAAGGTCATCAAGAAAATGCTACCAGGAGGAACTTGATAGCAAGAAAATAGCATTGGAGAAAAAGATCAAGAACAAGCCCCCTGCAAAGAAAGAGAGCAATAAAATAATTTTGAAAATGGAGGAAAATAGCAGACTGAAGCATAAAAGAAAGCTTGAACTGTTAGCTCAAAAAATAAAAAACAAAAGGATTAAAAATAATGTATAAATAAAAAAGCTTTTACATTACCATACTGTTTTAGTGAGATGTATCTTTTGTTTAGTTTTTGTGCCATTTTTACAATAGTTTTTATTTTAACAATACTTTCTAGGTAAGTAATTCATTTTTCAACCCTTAATTTTCTTTTATATAATAATTCTGCAAAATTTTTAATATCTCAAGCACTCTCGGTATAAATTCATTTAATTTACTATCCAATTAATCTTGCGTATTTCACTTCTCTGTTTTTTTTTTTTTTTTTTTTTTTTTTTAAGTTCAGCTTTTTTGGTTCCAAGCCTGTGTCATGTCTGTATGAAGGAACTCAATTGTTCTGAATGATAAGGAGTAAAGTAGGGAATAAACAATTCGAATATAAAATCAAATATTTTTATTTTACATCTCCTCTTTCATTATTTCTTATTCTTTTTTCATTATTTCTTATCCTTATTTCATTATTTCTTATTCCTATTTCATTATTTCTTATTCTTATTTCATCATTTCTTATTTCTTTCATTATTTATTATTGAAAAATAATTTTTTAATCTTTTCAGTTTAATTATAATTTAAAGAAAATAATGAATAACTTTTGATTTACTCAACATTAAGAAACGTAATCTGATTTCTAGGACTTTTTATAACCAAAGAAACGTCCACAGTCGTTAATTTGTGTTAAAAATATTTTCTTACGTTTATTATTATTTCAGAGCCTGAAATCTCTAGAAAAATGCTTTCCAAAAGCAGAATAAATTATTTTAAAGACGAATCAGGTAAAAGTATTTCATTTTTTCGTCTTAGAAAGAACTTATTATGATAAACTTTTGAATTACTTTAATAATTTTTGAAACAATTTATAAATTTCCGACTACCCTTTGCAGACAATTAAAATATCGAGAAATTATCAGAAACTTCCGAGAACAACGCACAGAATGTAGAAAAATGCAAATATATACTTAAACTAGCTTATTTTTATTTCTACTAGTCGAGCTATTTATTTTACCTTTAATGATGAGAAAAAGAAACTAAAACAATTTAGAATTTAATCAAAGTTTTCGAATTTTTCTCCATTTTTTACATTGATTATGTTTAATTTATTAAAGCGTTCATATTTTTTTGTTTATGCACTTAATCGGGTATTGTGAAAATATCCAAAAAGGGTTCAACAACATACTGAGTATCCGAAAAAGTGAATCCACACTTAAAATACTTGACTAATATAAGTATTTTCAGAACCTGGAATGTCTTCAAGGACAATCAGCCACAGAAATAAACGATTCGAAAATAGAATCATAAAGCTGCAAATCATTTTCACCCTTAATCAATTTTTAATATAATAATTCTGATAAAAAAAGTAATTTTATCAGTAATTTATTTATTTATAAATTATTCTAGAGTCATTTCGATCTACAGTTTTTAATTTTTTTCACTATTAAGAAATGAATTCGGATCATGAGACAATATCTAAAATATTTTTCTAACAATAAGCGGAGTCCAAAGCTCCTAATGTATGTTAAAAAACTTCCATCGATTTTTATTCCAGATTCTGAATTCTGCGCAAAAGTGCTGTACAAAAGCAAGAGAGCCCATTTAAAAATAAATCTGGCAATAATATTTCATTTATTAAAAAAATTGCTTTGACCAAGTTTTAAAAATGTTCGCTTAATGTTGAAAAACAAGCATTAAAAATATCGAAGCTACAAAAATCTATACTTATAAAAGGCAATGTTTGTGTGCGTGTGTGTGTTTGTCTGCGATGTCCAGACGAATCTATGTCACTTACAGCCATGAAATTTGGCACACAGGTAGTCGTAATGGTGACTGAATGCACCTTGAAGCCGAAATTTTATAGATAGACCATCGGAAAGAGCACGCGATTTCCGTTCTAATGAAGTTAGTTTTGAATTTCTAACGTAATTTACTGAATTTTGAGAATTTTTTAAAAAATAGTCAGTTTCACCATCTAAATGTTAGTTTTGTTTTTAAATTTGTTGCACAGCTTATAACTAGAACGGTTCTGTCAGATTTAAAACAAGAACAGTTAAAATATCTTCTTCCGTTTTTTTTAAATTAATTTTTTTCTGGGCCGTTGAGAGTTATTTTTCTCGATCGAGTTCCTCGCGCGGCACCTCTTCGAAACGTTGATGCCAATTTTGATTGGCGGACGCGTAGGATACGTCATGATCTTCATCTGAATGAATTACTTCGATTATTATTTTCGGATTTGATTTATATTTTGCTTGCTGTATAATAATCATTTTCACATTCCAATTTTGTAATATTGTTTTGGATTAACGTACTCTGTACTGTAGCGAGAAAAAAATAAGCAAAAAAATCAAAAAATGTGTATCTTTTGTTTTGATTTTGTTTTCAAAACTTTTTCATGTCATTGTGGGCGTTTCTTTTTTTTTTTTTCTTCATTTTGTTAAAGTCCTGATTCCACGGGCAACGCCGTGCGAGTACTGCTAGTTAATTATATATGTTACCGGCAAAGTTTGAAATTCGGCATTCTATAGAATGCTTAGGCATTGTATATAATGCCTAAAACTAGCCGGCAATGTATGAAACGATTTATATTTCGCACATTTCCTAGGCATTCTATAGAATGCCAAATGACAAACCGGCAAAGTATGAAATAAATCGCCGATTTGATTATATAAGAAATAAAGTGCAATTCAAAATTAAATTATTTGCTTCCTTGATGTAATAAGTAGGTTCACAATTTATTTTGTTTTCTTTAATAAGAAAGGCATAAACTTTTATATGAAAACTTTCATTTTGCTTTACGAATTTTGAATAAAAGATTTTTTAATGGTACTCTTTTATTATTTTTTCTAAATAACATTTGTATTTTTAAGGAATGCACGCCTTTTAAATAATAGCCTTATTATGAACTTTTTTTCATACTTTGCCTAAATAGCATTTGTCATTCTATAGAATGCCTAGGTATTATATACAATGCCTAGGAAAAGTATATAATAAATCTCATATTTCATACTTTGCCTAAAAACGCCCGGCATTCTATAGAATGCCTAGGTATTCTATAGAATGCCTAGGTATTCTATAGAATGCCGGCATTTCACACATTGCCGGTAACATATATATAACTCTATATATCCCTTCTATTTAAAGGCTATCTGACGATACACAAACGATATTCTGTTTCTTCATATATACTTACAAAAGAGAGGTTTCAAATATTTTTGATCTCGCATTTAACCAGCTGGAGTGTTATCCCTTCAACTTTCTCATATACCAGGGGTGGCCTGGCTTATGAGTCCTTAAGGACATATGTGTCCTTTTGAGTTTCTTATGCGGCCTTACCAGTTATTTACAATTTGCATTCAAATAATATACTTGTCTGGAATATAATAATAATTACAGAATAATAATCTTTAAGATTCTGCTCGTGCGGCCTTTTGCCCAACTGGTGAAACTTAATGAGGCCTTTCATTGCAAAAAGTTTCCCCAACCCTGTCATATGCTAACACAGTTTGGCGCATTTTTTACTTCTTAATATGAGTGAGCCAGCTCAGATGTCGTCATAGGCATCTTAACCTGCTTCAAAATTTCTTAGTTCGAACGAAGATAGCCCACGTGTAGCTTCAAAAGGGGACTTTAACCTATGTCTATGTCGGCGTTGTGACACTTGCGTACATTGGCATTTGCGTACATGCCCTTAACATCTAATCAATCCTCTGTAGCTCAACGGCAAGAGAGGTTAGGTTAACTAGAATTTATGGCTGTTGGCAAGAATATTTTGCGAGCTGATCGAAAAATATAATTATCTGGACATAAAAGCTATTTCGAGAAAAAATTCTGATTTGTATCGATATGGGTACATTATATGTATGAGAAGAAATAACATTTTTCATGATTTTCCTCATACATTTTTCATATAAGTTCATTGAACAATATATAATGAAACACTTAACTAGACGCTCTCGCCGACAGCCGGGAGAGTTCGCGGCCAGCATCCACTTTTCTCAGCACTGTCCTTGCCACCTGGCTGCTTCGAGGCTCTCAGCCATTACTTTTTCAATTTTAAATACTGCATGAAGATCAGTGGAACAGACCATAAAACCATAGTAGATTTCATATTCTTTGTAGACAACAGATTCCTTTCAAATTGTGAAATCTTTCAATAAACCTCATCTAGTTGTAATGTTTTGTGTAACTTTTTCAAGAATTTCAGCATGAAAGTCTTCAGATCCATAAATACCGAATGAAATCGCCCTAACTAAACAGTTTCCATTCCCTACAATAGGTATTTTACAATATTTTTGACACGGCATTGTGATGGAACTGTTGGGATCTATATATTTAAAATAAGATGGTAAAACCTTCAGACAGATCGCCAGCCACAACCACTCGACGGATTTTGACAATTGTTATTTCATATGAATGCTTATGACGTCTAGATTTGTTATCAAGAATCGCCTACCCCAGACCACCTCCATTTTAGAGCGAAATCGGAAAAAAACCACTTATCCTCTGAACATTGTCTATGGATAAACCATGTAGAAATACCCCAGCCCCAAGCACCCGACGGATTTAAACAATGTTTTTTCATTTGAAAGTTTATAACGTCTAGATATGTCATCAAGGGTCACCTGCCCCCCCCACCACCACCCATTTTCGAACGAAATTGTAAAAACGTGAAGAGAATGTATGGTATCGAAATGTTTTTTCGATTTCGTTCGAAAATGGGGTGTGGTGGGGTCAGGCGACCCTTGATGACATATCTAGACGTCATAACCTTTCAAATAAGAACAAAAATTGTCGAAATTGGTTGGGTGGTTGAGGCTGGCGAACTCGGTGAAGCTTTTTAACAAAATTATTTTAAATATATAGATGAGGAACTTAACCCAATTGTCTAAATATTACACTACAACATGCCAAATTTCGGCAAATCTCACGATTGTTCAATAAATAAGGTTCAAATTGTTGTAACCTCTTCCAAAACTTTTTCATATCAGTCACAAAAGATCATTGATCTATAGTTAATAATATATACGCAAGTGCCACACAATCGTTTCTGTCTACGTGTGTCTAAAAAGAAGCTGATAGGTCAAGCTTTGCACACACAAATATTGCCATAATATTCGAAAACAAAGTATTATCTTCTGATTTATACGGATTGATGAAAAGATTTCTGATATCGAGGAATCATTCGAAATTTTATTGAT
Organism: Araneus ventricosus; assembly: GCA_013235015.1. NCBI lineage: Eukaryota > Metazoa > Arthropoda > Arachnida > Araneae > Araneidae > Araneus > Araneus ventricosus. The sequence continues at coordinate 7,214,174 of BGPR01000002.1, read as the reverse complement.
CTATGCGAGGAAGGTAGAAAATGCAAATGCATTCGTAAATTAGTTTATTTTTTCTCTAATTGTACGTACTGTTGTTCAAGAAATTTCACCACTAAGTGCAAACAAAATCAAACAAAACACACATAAAATCAGATCACATTTTTGTATTTAATCTCGCTTCCTACATCCTTTAAATATTTCGGTTAAAATATTCTTTTAACTATCCACTATAACGAAAATTGTGTAAATATTTGACATGTTGCTTAACAAAGTACTGTACACATAAATATCTAAATATTTTGTATATATTTTAGCATCTGGATCGCCCAGTGACGATGAGTAAAAGAGAAGAAAAAAAATCACTGGAACATAATATCAGGTAATAACATTTTACTTTTCTTCCTTCTTTATTTTTAAAATACTAATCCTCTAGAAAAAAAAATGCTTTTGAAAATCAACAGTTTCTTCATAATTAAGAAAAATATATAATCTTTTGATTTACATTTACTTCATTAAGCATTTAATTCGGATTGTAGAATAATCCGAAAGAATTTACAAAACGTACGGATAGTCCGAAGTCGCTAATGTAAAATTAAAAAAATATCTTAGTGCGATTTTTATTTCTGTAATCAGCACTCAAATGCTGTTGAAAAGCGAGAAAGATATATATTCAGTTTTATTCAGATTGATTTCTTGTGAATAAAGATTTGGGTATATTTTGTTCAAAATGGTTTACTGCGAATTAGGATTTAGCTTTTCTAAATTTTATTTTTTGTACTGGTGTTAGAACTCTACGGTTTCTTAGGTTTCTGGCAAAAAAGCTAAGTTATTTTCCATTACAATCTAATCTTCCAGGCTAGCTTCAATATCTGCATATGGCGCCATCTATAGTAACTAAGAAGTATAACAAATTAAGTATAGCAGGCGAAACCAGCAAATTCACTACTTCTGATTTCTGGAATGTTACAGAATTTCAACTTTTATTTGAAGATTTTTTCATTGAGGCATAAATTGTAACAAGCTAAAAGACATGGAGACATAATATTAAACTGATACGATAAAATACATATGGCTCATTCTACACTTTAGACAACCATGTGAAAAAGCTGAAAGGAAATAATTTAAAGATTTTTAATGCTTCATATCAACTATAAAAAAATTATCTAAAGCATGATAATAAAAAAAAAAAAGCGGACGAAGATTTTCATTGATGTACGAAGTTTTGTGGACATATTTATAAGTGGTTTTGATACTTCTCTAAGAAAGAAAATTGGCTTATATATTTTTAAAAAAATACATTAAGAGAAAATTCATTACAGTTGCGGAATGTCATCGCAAAGAAATGCTCCCTATCAAGGTAAGTTTTCTAAAAATGGCCTCGCTGGTGTGATGCGGAAATTTGGCGAGGGGGTGTCGGCCTTATCATCTGGCCACGGTTCAAATTAACGAGCCCATCCCCAAATAGCTCTCATGTTTCTTTAGAACTGGACATTAATATAACTAAATTAAACAAAATTCGCAGCTATTTGACTTTCGTCAGTAAATTAATATCAAAGACTAAAATTTTTAAATAAATTATTAATATCAAAAATTTAAAAAATTGAATATCGATTTTTGAATCTCTAGCTGATATTTAATTCTCAGCAAGTCGGTTTGAGAATTTTTTAACTTTATTAAATTGTTGCTTTTAAAAACCGACGAACTGTTTAATTCGACAACTTTCATTCAAAACCACAAAGAATATAACTACCTATCATCCAAATCTGCACTCTCCAAATCTAATCCTTATATTCATTTGTCTTTTCTTTTTCCAGATCAAACATTCTGTGATATTTCAGCAGTTAAAGGCTTTATGACTTCACGTCCGAAACAATACAAAACCAAATTTCCACAGTTCTTTTCATCATTGTTGGACTGTTAAAAGGACTTCCATCATACGTATAACACCATACCGTCTCATATGCATATCATCCTAAACATGTATCATTTGCGTTTGTTCAAAATATTTGTCTATGATTTCTTCTTTTCCCTCATCAGTATTGTTAGAGGGATATTTTTCATATGTATAATACCATACCATCTCATATTTGTAATATGTACCATTTCAGCCATTATCAATCACTTATATGAAAAAAATTTAATTTTATAAAAATATATCAGAGGAATGCTTTGCTTTTTGCGCAAACATACGTTTATATGAAAATGCGTTTGTTCAAAATAATTGTCTATGATTTATTGTTTTCCAACATTAGCATTGTTAAAACGACTTATATCATATGTATAATACCATACCATACCATACCATCTCACATATATATAATATCTCCTCAAATTTGTATCATTTCAGCCATTATCAATGACTCATATGTAACTTAAAATTTATAAAAATAAATCACGGCAATTCTTTGCTTTTTGCGCAAAGATACCCTTATATGAAAATGTGTTTGCTCAAAATAATTGTCTATGATTTATTCTTTCCCAACTGAAAAACGGAAGTATGAAATTATGATAATTCAATACTCATATCTATGATTTTTCTATAAATGAGTCATTTATGACAAAATACTGGCACGTCACGATAATTATTGCATACAAGCATTCAGAGGCGATTTCAACTTATATTCCAAAATCCAAAAAACCCGGGATGTTTAAAAATGTGTCCTAAATTTAAATAATTTAGAATATTATTGTGGTATACATACATAAATGCAACCCCATCAGGGGAGGCCAGGACACCGCGAGTTCACGGATGAGAAGCTGTCATATATGTAAGCAGGTTCTCGTCTCCCCGATGGCACAATAATGGTGGTGTGGCTATTAGGGCCTATCTCCGATGGCATGTCGTACCCCGATAAAACATGTTGTTGCATGAGCCGCTCGTAATGGGGGCTATTATGCAGGAACCACAGTGCCTGACTATCTGTCGCGGCAGCTGGTAATTCAACGCAGATCCGGGTGTTAAGGCAGGGCGGGGTGATGGCTTCTTGTGATACATAAATGCAAGCACACATAATTTCATTCAGAGGTTATTGAGACCTGATTTTAAGAATCCGAAAATTACAGTGGAGTAAGGATCCAAAACGATTTCAAATAATTTAGAATATACATAAATGCGTGTGCACATACAAGTTGTTATAAATAAAGTTCGCCTGTTCAGAAGGCTATGAAGCCGGTTCTATGGCTGCAAACGAAACGAAATTTCACTAGAATGTAGAAAAAGTGATGCCTGTATGAAAATAAGAAAAAAGTAGTGTGAAGTGGTGCATTGTCTCGCATAAACGGTATTATGAATTAAAAAAAGACTCTACATTAAGAACCGAATTTCGGCAGCTAAACTAAAACAAACTCAAATAAACTACTCATTTTTTTCTTCAGTAATAAAAACAATCGGCAAAAATCATCTCAGATATTGACGCAGCGGCACCTATTGACGAGAGTTGGATTTTTTTCTTTCTTTATCCCCCCCCCCCCGGTTTTCACACAGCGCATGTCTTGTACCACATACTAGTTAAATTTTGCTTCGTTTAGAGCTCTAGAGCTAGGGTTGCTATAATTGCCAAGCATTGATACGGGACGTTTAAGTGCTAAATAAATAAAATATGAAGAAAGAGGGTAGGTAATGGTTTATTGTACTCTGATAAAAATCAATAACGTCTAAGCAATCTAATAAAATGAACACGTAGAATATTAAAAAAAATGCCAGGCTAATCCTTTTTATCCCCGTCATATTTTTAAGTTGATTTTACTTTCTTAATTATATCATTTTGTTCTTTGACATAATTATAAAATTCGGCGCAAGTCATTTTTAAATATAGTGACAAATCAAAATTGTTTCATTTGTCTCCACTAGCAACCTGTTTCTTTCGTCCGAACATTGAGTTGACATTAGGGAAAATATTCTCTTCACATTTGCATTGTTGGTTGGATTGGCAAATACGTATTCGTATAACTTTATTACATCTGATCAATATAAGGGACAAAAACGGGACAAATAGTAACACGGGACTGAGTAGTGAAATCAATGACAATCGGTAGTGAATCGGTGACAATTCTTTATTAACGGGACGTATGGTAACCCTATCTAGAGCCTTCTCAATAGGCGAGTTTTAATGATAACAATCCTGTATTTCCAATAATTTCATTAGAGTAGCAAAAGTATACATATTTTTAATTTATGAACAATTAATTTATGTTTAATTTCGAAAAGCTATTTACCCTTCTAGTTTCTTAACCTTTTAAAAACTAATACGATGCTTAGCTTGCTTTATGGATGGCCAATGTTCTGGGAATAGCTAAGTTTGTATTTTTCTTTACTAACAATGGAAGGTTCAATATGATCAGCAGTACATAATGATACAGTTTATGTTTTTAACTTAAACCTTCAAGGAATAAACAGGAACTTTACTTTATGACAAATTACTTATACGATATTTAGTCTTTTACGTGCATTCTTCTGTAATTGTGATTCAATATCAATAATCCGAAATGTTGCCGGATTAAAAATAAACAGGACATGGAGTGCAATTCCAACATTATTTCAGATAAATCAAAATATTAATCTGGTAAGCATTTTATAAATGAATGCACATGTATTTTAAACAATTTCATTAGCGAAGCAAAAAATTGCTTATTTTTAATTTATTAAAAATTAGTTTATAATTCTCTACATCATTTCACAAAGTTATTTTTTTACCTTTATTGTTGTGTTTCAAAATTTTTGAAACTAGTATTAAGTTTAGCTTACTTTTGGTATGGTTTAAGTTCAAGGAATAGCCGAGTTTGTGTTTTTCTTTTCTAACACAGAAATTGAAATTTTCATAAGATTACCAAGACGTTATGATGTAGAAAATGATTTTTCTCTCAAGCTTTCAGGGATTCGATCGGAACTTTAAAATATGTATATTAACAGAAGTTGGTGATGAAGAATTGCTTGTAGGAAGATAATTGTTTACGGAAGTTTTTTGGTTAACTGCTGAGCTATTCAATAAATTACTCCCCAAATCCTTGAGAACAGAGTCCAAAATCCTTGAGAGGGATTTTCAGGTCGAAACAACTTCTCATGTAATTTTGTTTAATAATAATAAATTATATACTATTGAGGATGTAATATAATAAATTTGGCCTTCTCATTGGACTTTCTATGGTTTAAAAGTTTAGCTATATGTGACTCTGTTATTTGAAATACTGTGTTATATATAATTATGGTTTGAAATCGATACAAATTCTGAATGGCATATTTATTCTAAAAAGTGTTGAGAAAAATAGTGTTATCAGAAATTTGGAAATTCCGTAATTGAGAAATTCCCTGAATTTGAGCTACGTTTGAATCCAATCGGATTACATGTGTCCGGATTATACAAGTTAGTCGATAAGGAAACAAATCAAAAACCTAGAATTTCCTTTATCGGATTGAATAAAAATTTTGCAAAATATCTATGCTAATTATATCGGTACTCTGAGTAATGCAACAGAACGTTATTCTTTTTCATATCCTTAAATAAGCCCTTCTTTGGTTTTTAATAAAAGCATACCTAGGCTCAGGTAACCATAAACGAGTTACTCCCGTCCAGCCCTAGCGCGCGGGAAAAACATGAATGATCCGGCCGACACGACAATTAATCGGGCACTGTGGCTCCCACATTATAGCTTCCATTGCAAGCAGCTCATGCAACGACCCCTCAGATAGAGGTACGACCCGACATCTGTAGGGGTAACTCAATCCACACCATTACTATAAAAAGCCCCACCGAGCAGCGAGACTGCTTGCTTACACAGCAGATTCTCACCCCCATATTTGAAGTGCCCCAGGTAAGTGAAAGTTCTTTTTTTAACGTCTTTATACATTTAAAAAATACTGACTCATGTTTCAGTGCTTGAATTTAGATAAAAGAGAGAAAATTAAGTAATTACTGAAAATAAATATTTACACATTAGAATATTAAAATGCACATGAAGTTCTATTTTAGATTTCGTGACATATAGAAAATTATAGAGTCATGTTGGCGGCGATTCGGGGGGTAATCGTCCCCTACTTTTCGGGCAAAAAAGAAAATTTCGATTTCATTTTAATTGAATAAAACTAGGAATTATAAAAAAGCAATAGTGTCCTAGATAGCTAGCTAATTTTGTAACTAAATTTTTAAATTTTGCTGTCTGCCTCCTATACTCCCGGGTACTTTTAAATGTCTATTAATTTTTTGCTCCCCCCCACTCCACTTTTTCCTCCCAATCGCTGCCATTGTTAAATATGAATAATTATGATAAATTATTTCAGAAAAAATTAATTGATTGAAATAAGTGTTGTTATTTGAAAAGTCTATCGATTGTCAATACAGTTCATCAAGCAATAATGTTATTGTTGGTAAGATTACTTTCAGATGCTTAGTTTATTCAAATCAGAATTAACCACACAAGGGTGCAGTCTTAAATCCAGGCTTGCGTTATGCTTGATGAGGTATTTATTGTCTAAGAAGTTGAATCAAGAAAAATATCTTATTAATGAATATAAAGCATATATTTCTGCAATTAGTAACAAATACTTAGACCCCTTTCACATTTGCCAGCTTTTTGGCCTTGTCATGGTTGTTGTTTTTTTTTTTTTGTCGATTTCTTGCCGTCCGTATTGGAGTTGCGGTTCAGTTGGCTCTTCGCTTTGTCGTTGCCTATAGCTATTTCGATATGGATCGGAAGCAAGTAGCAGCAATATGGTCTCGGTACCGTCGTAGACAGAATCGAAAACGTCGAAATCGTAGTTATTGGGTACACCCTATCAATCAAAGAAGAGATGAGGCTGGTATATTCGTCTCACTTTTTGAAGAACTACGAGCAGACGAAAATCCAAGTTCTTCAATTATTTCTGAATGTCTGTAGCATCCTTTGATGAGCTCCACAACCGGTTGAAACATAATATTCAGGGGCAAAATACTAATTTTAGGAATTGCATTCAGCCGTAAGCAATGTTAGCTGTGACTCGGCAGTAACTGACACCTATTTTTCAATCTTAATTGTTTATGTTTAAAAACTTAAAGGGTTTTAAGACATTTAACAACGAAAAAACAACTCAAAAGTAGTAAAGTGCGACTATTTATTCCATAACAAATACTTAAAGGTTTTGATAGATTTTTTTATCACATTTATATAAGACATGTTCCTTCCTAAATATGAATTTTAAAGCCTGTGTAATAATTTTAAGCATTGAAAACGTTTATATAAAATAACCCAATTCTGTATAAGTTGCCAAGCACTGATTTCACTTATGTATAGGATTTAAAATATCTAAAACTCATGCAAAGAAATGTTATGAAAATTTCCTTCGAATTAGCACAGATTGAAAATCATGCGATTTGGTAAATATTCAGATATGCTTTAATTACTTTTTTATGTTCTTAAAATATGATAATACTTTTTTGCTTGAAAATTATAAGAAAGATACCAAATACTGAAAAAAAAAACCCCACAACATAATGCTTTGATTTTGCATTTTTTTCACTGTGTTTGTATAAATGTATAAAATTTCAGAGGGATACGATGAACTAAATTTTTAAAATGATTCGCACGAGTTCTGAAAATATAGTTTTGAGATAAAGGCCTTTTAAAGTTTAATCATTTACCAAGCATCTCTATGTATTGAGATGGTTTTTGAATATATCTTCCAAACTATTCAAAGTACACATATGTGTAATGCCTTAAAATACTCAGAATGATTAAGATAGATTTCAAATAAAATTATAAATATCTAAACAAATCGGAAACTTTAAAGGACTTATAGCTCTTTAAAGAATTCAAAATACTGAATAGAAAACTATAATTACGGTGGAAATCATTTATATAAAGAATAAAGTTTTTTTGAAAATGCAACTTCAGGATTAAAATACATACTGCTGTCTTAGAATCCAGCCATATTTATTAGATATTATTATCCAGATTTTTATAAAATTACATTAAAAAATATATAATATATTTGTAGTACCTTACGCAATATAAAAATACATAAAATTTGTTTACATCGGAATGAAATACTGAATTAGTTATTTTATTTCGTAATGAAATAAAATAACTAATTTATTAAAGAGGAAAAAATAATGAAAACATTTAAAAAACTCACACAGACAGTACTAAAATTAAATATTAATGCTCTCTAAAATAGCAATGATATAATTTAAAAATCACAAAAATAGTAGTAAAATTTAATTTTTAAGCGTTCTAGAAAAATTATATCATTTAACTGCAAAAGCGTCTAGAAGGGGAAAGAAACAAATGACATTGCGAAGGCGGCGGACGGCACAAATTGTGCAGTGTGAAAGCGTCAGCATATTTACAGACATTACAATCGAGGCGGAACCCGTCCGGCACCGTTCCATTCAGTCACGGAACCGGGTGTTTCAAACTCACCGGCCGGCAGGAAACCGGGCTCCGGCTAGTGTGAAAGGTGCCATTCATTTCTTCAGTTTGCTACCAAGAGGCGCACGGCCGGTTGAAACCAGCAAGTGTGAAAGGGGCCTTAAACGTACTTTCAATGAGTTACTCGACTCGCATTTCTCCCAGGCACTTACCCTGTAGGTAATCAATCGCTTTTTCTCCAGTTCAGAATATAGGGTTTCCATAGTTTAAGTTCTCCTACTTAGCACTGTCTATAGTTATATCTATTGATTAGAAAGTTATAAAATTTGGAAAGCGTTTGATAGAAGATAGAAAAGACATTTCTCCTCTAAAATACTGAGAAGTAGCTTAGGAGATACTTATTGTAGGAACGTGTCGTTGAGATGGTTAATGGAGTACCGGCCCGATCTACGGGGAATACTTCCTATCAGGGCCGGACCGAGGGAGGTGCAAGCGGTACGAGCGCACTAGGCTTCGCGCCGCTGACTGATTTTGCAAAATGAAAATGCATTCTTTATTTATTTATTCATTTTTTGAATTCGAATATATACATGTAAGATCAGGCTTTAAAAAGGTGAAAGGCAGTCCATTGTCATCAAGGAAGAGACGATATTTGTTTAAATCTTCTTTTATTTAGGCATCAGGCGTTATTTCTTCATAGGTAAAGTATTTAATTTGTTTGCAGCTCCATGACCAGAATTCAGAAGTTTACGCCCGAGCGGCGCGTTGTTGTTGAAAGCTTACATACCGGCGTGAAAAAGGGCAGAAATGAATGCGCAGAACGCTTAAGTACCCAGAATAGGGAATTCCCCTTGAAACTCGTGATTTGAAAAGAAAGTTGTAGTGCGTTAATTATGTTGAAAGTAGAAGTATTTAAAATGAGGTATCGTTAAGATTATTTAGGAAAGCTAAAAAATTAAAATATCACATACATATGTTTGAAAAAATCACACAGTTCGTGCAAATTTCACGTCTCCGAATTCAAGGAAAGGTTGGTTTCTTTGTGTTTCACTACACAGTCGACTATAGAGAAAGAAAAATAAAAGAGATGTGTTTCACTGTGTTTGTGTTGTTACGGCTGATCATACATTGTAAGTTTTTATCACGAGGTGTAAAAATAAATGAAATATTCATATTTAAAAGGAATACAAGTGTTAAAGGTAATGCATTATTCAAATTTACTGAATAAGTTATTTTATTCTTGTTTGTTGTAATCATGCTACTAAAAAGTGATCTTAATATTTTTATGATATTGTTCGTTATTCTGCGATTTCGCAACATGAGTAGTAGAGACAGAGATGCAGGAAGAAAATATATGTGTGGTTCTGATAAATTTAAGAAAAAATAAAAACATAGATGAAATTACGGAAAACGGGAGGAACTCCATTGCAAAATTTTCATATACAAAATGACGCCACTTAAATAATAAAAAAAAATACGATTTTCCGAATGATAAAAATAACAGAAGTTTTTCTGAAAATTATTATTTAAGAAAAGTAACGAATGGGGAACTTCAAGAACGAAGATGGTTTCTCTGCTTATAATGCAAAGATGTGTTATCAATGTGCGAAATTGCGAAATCATTGTGTTATGTGTTTAAGTTATTCCCTGCAGATGCCATTTCTCGGTTTTTTAACTAGACATAACGATTGGGTTTCATTTAAGTTTACGATTATAAAGTCATGAAAGATCAGAATATCATTTACAATCTGTGTATAAATTGTTACAACTTGAAAAGAATTTCAAACTGGGAAATACTATTTACAGAAAACATGAAAAAAAAAATTAAAAACGAAACACAGCGTTTGAAACGTGTTGATAAAAGAATAGGAGTTATCATTTTATATTCATCAGAGCATGATTGGGGGTTCAAGGGAAGCAGCGATTCTTTATATAAACCGCACATTGGTATTTCTTAGGTCTCATAGAATCACTTGTAGTCTCACGATGGCGTCAAATTTTACATTCGGATTGTTGTGTGGAATCAGCATCACGTTCCTATTTATCTCATAGAATACAAGATAAAATGATTTCTGATTCGGCTAAAAATGTTAGAAAGTAAATTAATTTAGTGTAAACTAAGCATTTCACAATTTTGTTAGATTGTACTCCAGACGTGAATCATCAAGAACATTTATCTGTTATTTTAAGATATGCTAATGTAGATGACTGAAAGTGATGCGAGTACACAACAACGATTTATTTATTTATTTTTAACTGCAGGAAAAGGGTTATCTGCCAAAATTGAAAACCTATTAGAAAAACAGGGAGTAGATGTGGGGAACTATCGTAGGCAGGGTCACGATAACGGGACTAATAGAGATGCTTTATTTAAAGGCGAGCAAAAGCGTTTATCATGCAAAAGAATTCCAAAGCACAAAGTGCTCTGCGGTAGTCCTAATTTGAAATTAGTTTTTGGAGACATTTCTAAATTATCTTCTCTTGCAAATTCTTTTTTGTTACTTTCGAATGCATATTATAATATGTTTGCAAGTTCTGTGATACGCTGTTATATAGTAAAAAAGCGTGCCAGATATCGTACTCGAAAACCACTGTCAGAAACCTATGAAATACCAAGTATCACAATTTTCTTTAGCTTTAAAATGTCTTTATGAATCTATTAATGACAAGAAAGCGAAAACCTAAATTAAATCAACGGAAAATGAACTTGATTTGAATTTTTATTAAGTTTGGTCATTTGTATGATATGCTTAGTGAAGTCAATATTGTGAGCAAGACATTTCAAAATTCTAATATATATATTGGTACTGCAAATTCTCATTTAAAAGAGATTTTAAATTTTTTTGAAAAGTATGATGAATTGGAATTCATTACTTCGTTTAATAACTGCAAAAGAAGTAGTTGAGGAGTTCTTTGACGCCGATACCTGAATTTAAAAATCAAAGAATTGAACGAAAAAAAAGAAAAAAAAAAAGAAAACCAATTTTGCTTTGAAGAAACCGATCAGTCGATTTCATCTGGCGAAGAATATTTCCAAATTTAATATTTTCTAGTCATAATCGATAGGGCCATTTTTTTCCCCAAGAGAAGATTCGAAATTTATTACGAACATGAAACATCATATGGATTTTTATATAATTAGGATAATATTCCCAAACTGACTGACGACGATCTTCTTAATGTTGCAAAGACTGAAATGCGACTTTGTAACATGATATTGATTGCACTGATTTATTTAAAGAAATCAAAATTTGTCGTCGAGTTTTGCCTTTCAGGATCACAATATTTCAAAATTCAGTTAAAATAATTTGTTTGAATGCTACCCAAATTTCGTCACTGTTCTGAAAAATATATTGAATTTACAATTACCGTCGCAACTACAGAAAAATCTTACTCGTGATGGAAAATTATTATAATTTTTAAAAAAATGGATCTAGCATTTGCGAAGAATGAGTTATCTCCATATCCATTTCATCTATGGAATCCTATTTAGCAGTGGCGGTCTGGCAAGGTTGCCAGCTTGCCCGATGGCAAGTGGGCCCCCTTAAACAGAAGACAATTTGGGCCCCCAGGACGTGTGGGAGAGAAAAAAAAGAACTCTTTATCTATAGTAAGCTTTTCTAAAGCACATAAATAAAATAGCCCTGTCCCCAAGGTCCATGTTTTGGAATTCCACATCCGTCGTAGGCGATTTATTGACGTCGTAATTCGACCAGCCGAACAGCAGGTGGTCGAATAACGACCCAAGACGCATACGCAATCTACAACTGCTGTCAGGAACTGTACTGAGATCTCTGTCCACTTCCACCTTCCGATCATTTGCAGATGTTTCTCCAAAATGTTGCAACCATCCCACAAACCCTCGAGTCATTGGAACAGGGTACCTCTTCTGTGCAAAGTCGAGCCGCAATACTCATTAAGATTTTTTGTTGCTTTCGGAAGCCCCCGGAAAGACGGGAGGAATTGCATCCCTTTGTGCAGAAAGGGTGCGGTTCTTGTGAAAGATGGCTGTTAGAGGTGCTTTTTTCTTTCTGTTTTTGTAGCTTCCTTTTACTGTCATAAATCTGTTAAACAAGGAAACTAGCCTGTAGGAAAAGGTTTTCTTGGTTAAAACTGTGACTAGGGTGGGAGAAATTGTGCCCACTGAAGACACTAAATGGCATCTATGAAAAGACGACACTCACGCTTTTTCTTTATGCGTTTGGGGGAAGTTTGCGTTTAGAAAAGTAAAGGGTCATCAGTCTTATTGGTCTGTCTTTCATGTAAAATAATTGATGAGAAAAGCGTTATTTTTGTTTTTAGTCGGAAGAGAGTAAGGACACACACACACACACACACGTAGAGCATGTTGCAAAAGGAAAGAAAAAAAATAGAGGTAAGCTGAAATTATCATTCCTCTATTTTTACATTACTTTTGTGGTATTAAACACTAGCCGCATTCGGCTACCAACCGACTTGTCTATCTTATTAATTGTCTTAATTTGATTATATTAACAAACTTTAAATTCGCAACTTATTTAATTTTTGTTAAGTTGAAAGTTTTAATTGCTACAAAAGACCGTGAAAGAAAGTAGTTGTGCAAAGAAAAAAAGAAAAAAAAAAACAGCAGATACGAAATGTATCAGAATTTCAGATAAATTTTGATGCAGTTAGTTTTTCTGTCTAATGAAATTAATGATATAAGTCTTTACATTCAACTATTAAAAAAGTCTAAACAACACAAGACTCAATGAAGATTATTTTTTTAAAATTTGCATAATTATAATCTAGAATTACTGCGCATTATTAAGTTTATTATAAAGTGCAAATTTCACCTAATCATAACAAATAAGTGAATTACATAATCTCCAGGAAGATGATCTTGCTTTAAGTGAAAAGATGAGCTTAAGGTCATTGTTAAAAAGTAAATTTATCAAAATAACATAGAAAACCTATCAAAAACTAAATTTATTTGAAGTAACGTAGAAAGAAAGAAAAAGACTGGACTTAAAGAAAAAAAAAAAAAAACTGGCGAAACAATGAAAATGGACTGCATTTTAACACAATAAAAGAAGTTTTTTACATTATAAGGATGTATATTGTACAAATCTATAGTTTTGCTCAATCTTTATGAAAGTTGGCACACATGCTCATAAAAAAAGATGAAAATAATTGTCAACTTTTTAAGTCGAAAAATAAATTAACATTTCAGTTACCTAAAAATTAAGCAAGATTTTGGCGTTTTTTCGCAATATTTTCAAAAAATACTACCTAACAAAATGATTTTTGAATTATTTGTATTTCAAAAATATCTTTTCAATGATACCAGTTTAATTACAAATAACTGAAACATTACCAGTACAAATTACTAAACTCTCAATCATCCAAAGATGTTTGCTTTAAAGGTTCCTGGCTCTTTCAACAGATGCCCTACTAATGGGCAGCATTTCTCCTTCATTCTCTGTCGCTAAAATCGTATACGAAATATTTAACTTACGGGGAATTTAAAATAAAATAACTTTAATCATAATTTCGTTATTTTAAATGTAGAAATGATCTTATTTTTTAAAATTAAGGGGTGTTAAAAGGGATTTATTTTAAAGACGCGGAAAAATTAAATATATTATAAAAAATAAATTAAATATATAATTATTAAATATTATAGATTTAAATTAGTATAATTAAATATATATATATGAATTAATGTTATGATTGTATATATGTATGGGCCCTCACTGACTCCTGGCAACATCTATTTTGAGACCCAGTCCGCCACTGCTATTTAGTCCAAAAATTAAATTGCGTTGATATTATAAACGAATTTTCTATAAAACCTGTAAGAAAATGAAACGAAATTAAAATATTGCAGTAAGACGCATTTCAAATTACATTTTACGAGTTATGAAGCGAGTTATTTTTATTATTTGATTTATGAACGATTTTGAGTATGACCGAAGTGCTAACTTTATAAAATTACTTTAATCATAAATAACTTTCACGTATTCTTTAAGTCCTTAACTTACCAATTTGCGCAGTGTAATAAATAGTAAAATGCAATAAATTATTATTTTGTTGTACGAAATTTGTTTCAGGGACCGGAAGTCAGCTTTGCACCTGGCCCCGCTTTTGGTTGGGCTGGCCCTGTTTCCGATCTGGTACAATTTTGGTAGAACTTGGCGTATTATATTTGTCCCTGTATTTAACAGTCATCATAACGGCATTAACAAGTCCGGGAGTTCACACAGAGAAGGGGAAACAGAGGTCTCACTCCCATCACAGTGAAGGAGCCAGGTACATCTCTTCAGTACAGGGGGCGCCATCTATCGACACAAAAGGCAAGCATTCACAACTGTCATGATCCACTAAGTAAAAGTTTAGAGGGTGATTGAGTGTGATTCAAGTGTTAACTTTATGTGGTGTGTGAGTGGTGGTGTTAAATTCTTAGCTGCTATTGGTTGAAAAGATTTTTTAGGGGAGTGGGGACGGCTGCAGTGGAGAGAAATTAAGTTTAATCAAGGATATTACTCGTAAATTAAAATAAGGATTTTAAATTGATGTACTGATATAATTTAAATTGTATCGAAAGTAGAATATTTCGAGGTTTTTAATATTAATATCTGGGGAATATTTAGGCATTAATTTAAGTACCTTGTTATAAGAGTGTGTCGTTAGTCTGGAATTTCTTTACATCTGGCTTTTCCTACAGGGAGAACAAGAACCGAACCAGGCCAGGGCCCCCTAGAGAGAACCAGTTTTCAACCAGTACGAGTTATGAATACTCGTCGCTTCTGCCCCGGCCAGGCCCCGGGGTAAAATATTTTCATACGCCCCCCCCCACACTGACATACGCCCCCTTTCCCTTGGGAATTATGACTGTGGTGATTAATCAGCGGACGAAGTCTTTATTTCGGTTTCCTGGTCACATCCTGTATTGTTGCGAAAAATATGACTTTGAGCCACCTATTGTGATATCGATTAATATAATGGGAATATATCAGTAATTTTTTCGAAGTATATTGAAATTCGTGTCTAAGTATATTGTATTCTTTTGTTTTTCATTTGCTCGAAGAAGAAAATACTCAATTTACCGACGCACATTCTATAAAGTTTCGAAAACAACCCAAACATTTCAACGAATTGTTTATTATAAGTAACTTAGAATTAGAATGGAGCCAAATGACATGTTCATATGACACAAGACAGCCTCTCTAATTTAACACTGGAATCTATTGTGTATTTTGCAGTTGAAGAAGGTGTGGCGTCACGATGCAACGTAAGACAATGGGCATTTAGATTGTAGATGACATGCGCGTTTATGTTCATGTTTTCCGTGACAACATAACTTGTTAATTCAAAATAGTCAATCATCCTGATCAACGTAATTACGTACCAATGTCAGTATCAAGTATCATATGACTGTGATGTCACGCGAATCGACCCAATCAACGATTAGATAATCGAAACTTCCAAGACCATTTAATTTTGCTTTACGATATTTAGTTTCTCCAATTAATTACTCAATCGGAAAAAAAATACTGATTTTTGAAAAAACGATGAGAGAAAAATGAAAAGTTTCCTGTCTTGATTTAAACTATCTTTTTTTGCTTTCATATCTGATAAGTTCTAACTTTATTCACTCAATAGATATTGATCACTTTTTTTATAAAAAGAAAGTTTAAGTTCCCGACCAGTGTCTTTAAGTAAAACCATAATAACTCGGAAGAAAATTATGATATACAAGATGTTTCAGAAATTCGGTGCAGCTATAAAAAAATCAATAATTCACACACGAATTCACTCAAATATTCACAAACGAATGGAGATAGAAAGATGCCGTTTGCGCAGAAAGGATGGAAAAAAAGGATATCACGAAACAAGAATTTTTTTTCTTGCATGATTTACAAATTTGAATCACCAAATGATTTTGCAGTTGTCGGAACGTTACATAGGACAA
The DNA here is from genome assembly GCA_013235015.1 of Araneus ventricosus. Lineage (NCBI taxonomy): Eukaryota > Metazoa > Arthropoda > Arachnida > Araneae > Araneidae > Araneus > Araneus ventricosus. The sequence goes on along the minus strand of BGPR01000002.1, from coordinate 7,197,922 downwards.
GACAATGAGTCTAGTAAAGGTTTAAAAGTGTTGATTGGGTCGTCCTCCATTCAGAAACGCAGGCTTCTGATAAGTAACAGCACATTTTCATAGCAGTAAGCAACATTTCTGCTTCTCATGCTTTATCTTACTGGTGCTAAATTCTCCGAAAAATTTGGTTTCTGGTCTGATATTCGTTCACCTGAATGGAGAACGACACATTGTACATTTGAAAGCAAGTGCTCCACTCAGTGTCATGTCCTATGTAACATATCGCTCCGACAACTGAAGAACTATCTAGTGGTTTTAACTGCTAAATGTGCAGTCAGTAAATTCTGGTTTCGTGATAAAAATAAATCCTGTTTTATTTCCACCCCTTTTGCGCAAACAGCATTTTTCTATCTTCATTTGTTGGCAGATTATTGATTTTTAAAGTTGCTCCGAACTTTTGAAACACCCTGTATTTATTAATTAATATTTTTTTCTCTTGCAGGTTAATTCATCCGTGATAATAGACGATGCAAGCTAAACTTATTAAGTGTTCAGATGGAAAATGCCAGTGGAAAATTATTCCAAATCTCATTCTATTTGTACTAAATGATAGTAAGGATATGTTAAATGAGAGCACTGGTCGCTTTTATGGTCCATCACTTTTTATTTATGGTGAAGATTCTGATTTCAATTTGTATGTCATTTTCACAAATATTTAATATGAAATTGTTTCTTATCTTAATAAAATTTAAAAAATTGCTAAGTACTTTACAGTAGTAACAACAATGGCTGATTTACGTTTGTTTTATTGACATCCTTCATGTATCTACTTCTTCAACTGTATGAATAACACTAAATTGCCTTTTCAATATTTTCTTTAAACGTTGTCAACGTTTATATAGGTATCTAGAGCAAACTTTCTATATCAATTTTAATCACTGTTTCTTTTTAATGAATTTTGGGTAATGTAAAGAATTAACCCTTTGGGTACCCATTTGTTTAAAAGCATTTTTTTCAGGATATATTTCGTTGTTGCATGGAATAGCATGTAAAAGCAGATGATATCGTCTCATTACGAACGACAAGTTCGAGTCTTCATCCTGAAATTAAGCAAAACAAGGACATGATGAATGTCAGCCGTCATATGTATCAAAAGGGTTGATATCAAAATGCATTTGTGTTACTTTTTTTTTAAAGATGATACTCCTTTTATACCTAGTTCTTAGGTTAACATTTCTAAATCAGCAGAAGGAATCTTTTCTTGTTTTGCAGTTGATAGTGTTTTATCACGAATGTCGAGTTTGACCCTTTATCTTGAACTTAGGTAAAACAAGGACATGATGAGCGACTGCCGTCATATGCATCCAAGGGGTTAACAACGAAGTACTTGTACATTTTGCGTTATTTATTTTTAGGATGATACTGTATTTAACTAGTTTTAAGTATGACATTTCTAAATCAGCAGAAAGGGTATTTAGCTATCCTATTTCACCAATTATAGTTTTTCGATTTATTTTTTAATATTGCCGAAACCCTCTTCTTACCCCCCCCCTCTACGAAGTTTTAAGGCGAAGAAATGGATAGACGTTTTTGGGGTAGTGTGAAGTTATACATTATATGTAATTGATGTTCTTTTTTTATATAATCATGTTTAGTAATATTTAATATTTCCAACAACTCGATGCTTTTCTCAGAAAATATTTTACTCCCTTATCTCTGCTTAGAATGTTGAAAGGGGTTAAGGACACTTGGCAATAAATATTCTTCCCTTTTGGAAGTTTTAGTAGCATATCCAATTTTTGTTATGTGCTGTGCCATCGAGGAAAATTATAAATAATATATGTTTTGACGAAGATCTTTACAATTAACTGCATATTTTAATGCAAAATAAATTTACAATTAAATTAAATTTTAATCAATAAGGATATCTGGGAAAAACTGGAAACCCAGGAAACATCATTTGAGTATTGAAGAATTGCCGGTTTTGGAAAGTTAGAATAGAGTAGAATAGCACTAAAATGAAAAGAAAGAACATAAAAAAATGTTTACAAAACAAATTGAAACCGCCGACTCGTGTCAAGCTTTACACTCTTTGGGTCGGCGTGGGAAATATAAAAAAACAATTAGAAAAGTTTAATGGATTTAATATTTTAGAATAATATTTTAGTCGAATAATCCTAATATTTTAATCGAAACAGAGGCAAGAGAAGAAAAATATATTCTACTATGTGATGAAGAAAATTTTAACCTAACAAAGAGACGACCTCAACGAAAATGGTGAAATGTAAATAAAAACAAACGATGACAAACAGTTCGGGGAAAAGATTTTTATTAAAATAATGAATGAATAAAAATCGTCTATTTTGAAAGTGAGGAAAAGACAGAATAAATAAATGTCAATTCCCTTTGAATCTTTGCTAAAATAATTTTTTTATGATGTGAAATTATCATATTGAAAAGAAATCTTATTATTTAAGTAATTATTAGCAAACTATTTTTAGATAATTATTCTCATATAAAACTCAACTATCAAAAATATTAGCAATTACACCAATAATCAAATAGAAGAGTTGCAAGAACAACCATACATCTTTATTATTTAGGTTGCCATATTGACAACCCAAATTATAATAGCTGTCTCCTAATTCTAATAGCTTTCTTTCTTAAATAGCTCTTCTCTCTTAATATCTCTTAAATAAATCTTACATTCTCTCTTCTTATTATAAAATTATCTCTAAACAAGTTTTCTTTGGTAACGATGATACATATATAGCATGACTATACGACAAAATTAAACGTTAATTCAAAAGGTAAATGGTTTACAACCTGGACAAAAATTAAAACGGTGCAAAGCGTTGATGTTATCTTAACCTTCATGTAGTTATGTTCTATTTTTTTTATAACATATGATTGTTGGGTAGCTGATTATCGGAGGCTAAGTTATCACCATTATGTCATTCAATTGTTATATGTGTTGATTAGCTTATGGAAACACACGCCATAGTTGCTTATTGTATCAAATTATAGATCAGAAATGTATTTACGTTTCATATGCGTTAAATGCTTCAATCAAGATTTTTATTTTATTTCTGATTAAAGAAATTTTTAAAAAGAAACGAGCCGTCTTGGTATTTTTAAAAATTTAACATTTTCAGGCAACGTGTTTATGCTATTTATTACAGAAAATTTACAGTGCTTTATTTTTAAACCTAAAAATCTCTCACAATGTAAAAAAAAGAGAAAACAATATTCTTGTTCCGAAAAAAATACTGCAGAAATTATTTGAAAGAATATCAAATAAAATAATTTCCTAAAACGCACAAATATACATAGAATTTTACTTCACTCTTCGCATAAAATAATCTCAGATTTGTTAGAATCTTATATAAACAATTTCAAATTGAAATTTCAAACAGCAGCTATTAGTTCCCACAAAAACATTATTGAAGACAATCTTTCAGATAAAGTATTTTGTTCTTTCACCTTCTCCAATATCTAAATTTTTTCACCTATGAAGTAACGGAGAGAAATCTTTTTTTCCTCTATCATAAAACGTAATATGCTTATTTTTTTTATCTATATTAATATCTCTGTAGTTGTTGGTCTGAGAACTCCTGCAGAAGAATTGTTCCCATTTAAACTTACGCAAATTGGTTTTCAACTTGTTTTCATCGATATAGATATCGAATTAGGTAAGAAGAAAAACTTTTGACTATTTTCTGAATAAGGACGAGAAATATTTAATTAAAATTTCAGAAGCTCATTAGTACTTTTTATGAGTTATGGTAATTAAAATAGGAGTGCACCATAAAATTAAAAGTATTTTTCCTTTCAAAATACCATGAGAAATTCTTTTTTTAATTTATAATTACGGATGAACCTTTTAAGGGAAAGTAAAATAAGAATAAATTATTTTGAATAGTTTAGTTTTAAAAACATTCTGCCAGTCATACACGTACAAACAACCATTAAAAGAAATTTATTTAGGCCGGCGCTAGAAAATTAAAAGATAATTAATATTTCTTTGAGGGTATTATTTTCGATATTATGTTATAACATATATTTTAAAATTTATATGGTTACAAAAAAGTTATTTTTTAAATAACTAAGCAAGAAACATGTGGATTGAAAATTTTAGAAAACTTACGCTGTTTATTAAAAGGAACTTGCATTTTTAAATGCATTCGTTGATTACTTTTAAATCTGGTCTGGCTCAGCATAGCTGTACAATCCCTATTCAATTTGTGATTAGTGCATTGAAATATCTTATTACATTCGTTCAGACTCAAAATTTTATACAAATTTCGACCCAAAATTTTATACAAATTTCGACCCAAAATTTTATACATATCAACAGTTTTGGGTAAAGATCCTACATCATATTTCATTTATCTTGTTTCTTGTTGTTTTGAGCTATGTGTGCATACAGTCGGATAGACAGTCAGACAAGCGATCTACTCTTGGGTGTATTTGATCCAAAACACAGAAATCTACTGTTCAGCAACGGATTCCGAGACTACCACTTTTGAACGATTTTACACCTGAAAGGGGTGTCAGGCAATGAGTCATATGAGCGCATTTCCGGAGTTCTTTGTTAGATCACGCTCAGTAAAATGTAAACATCACCCTTCCATTCTATACTTTCCCTCTATTTTGATGAAAATAATTCCGCCCGGCGCATGCGCAAAAGCGCGGAGGGTTTCCGAATACGTTGCTATACAATAGAATTTAGATGTGAAGACCAGCTGTCTTATTCCATGTATCTAGCTCGCTCCGTTTAAGGGTTAGTGTGTTCATATACAGACAAACGGGCAGACGGACATAATTCCTAAAATGTGTTTTTCGGACTCTGGGAGGTCTAAAACTTGAAGATGTATCAAAATAACGAGATCGATTATCGATCACAATACTTTCTCTTTGCGTACAAATACGAGAAAGTAAAAATTAACACTTTGCGCATGCTCTACGCGGCACCTGAATATGGTTTATCCAATTGGAAGATATTGTCGATGCTCGGCTAGATTCGTGCGCTGCATTTATTTTCTCCATTACAATAATTGAATCGCTGATTGCAGGAACCACATGAGTCATTTTTTTTAAAATTCATTTATGCGGTTTTCACATTTTAAAGGAGTTTACATTATGAGAGAAAAAAATGACAAGAGTCAAGTAAAGTTACATTATACAAGGGTCGGTTTTTTTTCAACCTCCGATGGACCATAAATAAAAGTCAACAGTAGAGGACAAAATGAATTTATTACCAAAAGTTATGTACAAACATTGTTACTTTTCGACATAGTCGCCTTGAAGATTTAGGCATTTGTCATATCGGTAGACCAGGTTTCTGATCCTCTCTTCGAAGAACGTTGCCGACAGTGATGTGAGATAGGCCTTAACGTTGCTTTGAAGCTCCTCCTTTTTCTGGAAGTTTTGGCTTCCTAGCCAGTTCCTCATCTACTGTCCTATCGCCACGAGAAAAACCCCAGACTCCAGACATGCCAGTGGCACTTGTTATGGAAACGGTATACTCCACTGCATTTGGGGCTGAAGGAAAGGGCTTTATTTCATTTGGCGCAGACAGAACCGGCGGAAGTCTAATTTCGCTTTGTACTTCGGTCGAAAACGAATTCCTTGCCAAACGAAGTGCGCTTAGTTTGCCAAATGGTGTGGTTTATTTTATACCCATTTCCCTCCTTTCTTCGACTCGTTTACTTGTGGCAACCCTGGTCAGGGTTTTTTTCGAGGCGGTGGGACAGTAAAGGAAGAGATGAAAATCACTCGTCGCTAAGTCGGGGCTATAGGCTGGGTGATCAGACACGTCCCATTTAAACTGCTCCAGAAGCTGCCGGGAAGTCCTTGAACAAGATCTATCTTCTGTTGCGACAGACTTATGTTCTTGTCCCTCTTCATCATGAAGGACGATTCGCCCGTCTTTAATTTTCTGTACCATTCACGCGTAACACCATCACTCATAAAGTTTCCACCGTATACTCGGCTCATTCTTCGGTGAATTTCTGCTGTACTATTTCCTTCTGCTTGAAGAAAACGAATAACACTACGCAACTCGCACTTGGCGAGAACATCAATTCTACTAGCCATGTTTACATGCCAACAGCTCAGCTGAAAATCGCGAGCTGACGTCGGCAGTAGCAGATGTTATAGTTAAGACATGCGTAATCGCCCAACGAGCATCCCACCAATCCTACAACCTGTTTTTCTGTTTTGCGTTCAATCGGAGGTTGAAAAAACAATGACCCTCGTAGGTATACAAGATCCAGTAAGTAAAATACTTTTAATCATTGATTTTAAAAAAATTAATCAGTTTATTTTAAAGCTCCGAGCATTTTCATATTAGTGACTCATGTGGTTTCTGCAATAAACGATTCAAATTGCATCTTGTTACTACATAAATTTTCTTCTCTGTCTTCGTTGAAATAGTAAAATGAGTAATCGAAATGAAAAAATTAAAGACATGATCAACTTAGTGGAGGGGAGAATCTGGAAAACATTTGGGCTATTCAGAAAATATTTACCCTTATAGTGAAAGTTTCCAAAATATGAATCAAAGGGGCTGTGTGAGAGGACCTGAACGCCAAAGCTTAGATAGCCATAGCTTTCACATGGCAAATGAAAATAAGTCAAACTAGTTAATATATAGCTAGATAGTTTCCATAGATTATATCTAAAGGTAATAAATATTTTAACAATATTTTCAACCTGCGAAAATAAGCTATTGAATTCATCATGAAATATTTAGAAAGAATGAAAATTCTCACGAAAATTTTGAATAAGAATGTTTTATTAAAAATTATTTTCTAGGTGAGAATGCTATTGCTATCAGTTATTATTTGTTTCGCCTCGTTTCTGCACCCATCCGTATCAAATCGTTTTCTTCCTGCAAAGTAAGTTTCATAGTAATTTTTTGTCAGTGTATCTTATTGAAATTTGGGAACAATAGTTAAATGTTTATAAGTACGCATGCATTGCGCAACTTAATAGATTTTTATTGGTTTTTTGTGTGGGAATCTATTTTCTGCGTGTGCATGCATCAAAATTTCCACTACACAACAATACTTCAAAAATTAGCCAATACTTCGCACACAAACAATTTTCTTTTCTGACATGAAAAACATTTCTCTATTCACCAATTACTTTTTATTTTACAGTTCTCAGCCAAATTAATACTCCGCTTTCAGAATAACGAAATATAAACTTTCACAACATTTCTATCAAATTTTATGCCTATTTAAATGTTATGCATTTAAGTTTTAAAACTTCAGTTATTTCTATTTTTATGGGAATGAATTTATATTTCTTCTATTCGTTGGCAGTCTATTGCCCTGGAACGGTTTAACTTTTCCCAGTTAATAACGTCTTTATTAAGAGTATAATTTTAGGTTAAGTGTGTAATGAAAATATTTTTCAATTTTTTTTATAGTGTTGAGCAAATAAGAAAAAAGCCCCCCCGTCTAACAGTTAAAAATACGTGTTTTCATGAAAGCCATAAACGAACGGTTTTTTCTCTAGAGAAAAAAACATTTACAAACAGTTAAGAATTGTTTTCTGTTTCGAAAGTAAACGTATTTTCCTTTGACAAATGCAAATGCCCAATTTATTTGCCATAACTATTACCTACTTAATTTGGTAGACCTGATATTCCGAGAGCTAGAAAATGAAAAAAGTATCACGTGGCGCCAAATATAGTTTGACTTTTTTAGATAATCCACGGAGAATTTTATTAAATTGATATTTTAAAGCTTTCAGTACGACACTATATATTTCCCTTTTCCTGTTTTTTACTACATATAGAATCAAACAAAAAAACTCATGTATAAAGTTTTCCCAATATTTATGTTTTAGTAATCAAAGAAAATCAGAAAATACCACTTTTCAAAACTGAATAATAATAAGAATCGTCAAAAAATACTAAAAAAAAACATTTACGATAACAGAGATAACTGCGTACTTAACAGATTGATCCATCTTGTTAGATTAATCCTTCGATTCAGCTAGTTATACTTGACTGGTTTTCTGATTCAACTGTTAATTATTTTCAACGAAAGGCTCATTTTCATGTTTCAAAAATCACTGAAAAACCGCTAGTTCTAACGCTAACAGGCTGTCTCAACATTCCAAAAGTATTTCAATTTTAATTATTTCTTTTCTGTCCATTCTATTTCTAGACCCAAACCAGTAGATATCAACTATTCTTGTCTAAGAATAGTGTCTGAACTTGGGGGAAACGACGATGTTCCAATTATTTTAATACACGGTCTGGCAAGTGGGAAAGAAACTTGGAGTGGTGTTAAAGAAGTTTTAGCTTTCAAAACTTTAAAGAAAGTAAGTGATACACAAATTACCAAAACGCTTTTACAGACTAATTCTCTTATATTCCTACCGTGGAAAACAAAACGGCATGCTTTTCCACACACACAAAATGCAGGAAGATAGTTGCAGAAACGGAAGATACAGAACCTCTATGTCAGAATGTAGAATACGAGCCAAAGCTTTATGACTAAACCGAAGAAAAAACTGATTTTTTCGCAACCAATAACGAATATTTTTGAATTGTTTTCACATCTGGTCGGAGCATGCGATCATATGTTCATACCAGATGTCAAAAAAATTCAGAAATATCCGTTATTGGGTGCCAAAAATTGAGCATTTTCTTCCTCTTAGAAATTTCAAAAAATTGAGATAAGTGGAGTTGTTTGTTAAGCGACGATAACTGTAAATGGATTATTTTTTTAATAAAATATACTTTTTTTCTTTCAAACGCATGCTAACGCGAATCCTGAAATCTATGTTAATCTTTCATTATGGATTTTCGTTCTAAAAAAATGGAGTTTTCTAAAATCTCCGGTTCTAGGCTATGTTATAAAATATATGCTTACGGTTTTCTGTTATATATAGGTTAAATCGTAGAATTATTACCGCCTTTCTAACAAATCTGTCATGCATTGCATTCGTTATTATTTCATTAAATATTACATTTGTTCCACATAGTGTACAGACTTTCGTAAGCATTAGAAAACAGACACAGTTTCGCAGCGTAAATATTTCTTTTTCATTTTATGTAAATAATTAGATTTTGGAAACATTTAGGATTTTTTTTTATTTTAAAGAGGTGGTCAAATGTTAAATTAAGGTTAGGAAAAAGTGAAAATGAAAAAAATGAATGAAATAAAAATAGCCAATGATTGCAAAAATGAAGTAATTAGTTTTAATACTTAGCCAACAAAACCTTACCTAAATGATGAAAGCGAAGAATACAACGAAATAGACACTGGTGTAGTCGTAACTTAGGCAGTGCCGGAACATTCTGACGTCCTGATATTATTGGGGGGGAGGTAAAATGCAGAGGGTGATGGGGGTAGGGGATTACTTCATAATAAAATAATTTTCTATCGAGGTATTGAAATTACGAAATAATAAAACGTCAACACTTTACAGTTATTATTATATTTTTGATGAAACATTAACATAATGCGTACTGTAGTAAAAAGCATGAATATAATAAAATCGTTAAAGAATAATTTTTTAAAAAAATTATGTCGACTTCAATGCATACTAAAATTAAGTAATAATTAAGTAAGTAAATTAAGTAATAAAATCATGACAGTGATAAATAATATAGAAAATATGAATTTTCAGAATCGAAACATAAAATACAATTAAATGTTTGCAACCTTAATGCTTTTAATCCATTCTCGCCATTACTTGCCGCTTTATTACTTTTGTTAATTGAAATATTTATCATATTTTGGAGGATAAGGTTTAGACAAAGACCGCGTTGATTTAAGGAGGTATCTTTCAATTTTCTTCTTATTTATATCTCGCAAAGAAAAAGCAGTGTCGGAACGGCGTTCCGGCTAGTTAAAAATTAGAAAACAGCGCCGGAACGCTGTCCACTACACCCCTGGAAATAGACCTTCTTTCTTCTAGACTTCAAAAAAAATTACAAGCTGCAATGTAAATAGTACTCTACATTATTCTAATGATTAAGTTTTTCATGGTTTAATTAAACAGAATATTTCACTGATATTGTAATTCAAAATCTAAGTCTGTTGTTTTTATTTTACATCAGGTTTGCGTTGTAGATTTACGAAACCATGGAGAGAGTCCTTGGAGTAACGAAGTTGATGTCGGTGCTATGGCAGAAGATATTATACACTTGTTGGATAAACTTGAAGCAAAGAAGGCCGTTTTAGTTGGACACAGCATGGGTGGAAAAACAGCAGTTCACGTCGCTCTTAATTATGTAGGTTAAACGCTTTTCCTAATTTTATAGTTAGTAGATATTTTAACAATTCACTTTCAGGAAGATTGACTTCAAATTTAACTTGTTGAAGAATAAAGAACCAATTAATAGATGTTTATAAGCTATTTTTAACATATGTTGTTTCCTATACACTTTTTAAAAAATAATTCTAAGCTGGTAAAGAATGGAAGGAAAATGACGCTAATGATTGAATTGTTGTAAATATTGTTTTTGGATATTTACTGCTTTGCTTATTTACATTTGCTCTCGTATTCTAATCTTGTTTACAAATGCTCATTTACTACTAATTCATTATTAAATTTACATTTTTTAAATTCTTAGCATTTAGATATTTAGATTTATTAATACTTTTATATAATATTATTATCAGATGTATAAATTACGAACTTTTGAAATTTAGCTAATCACACCTTTTAGTCTATTAGCAATTTATACATCTTCAAGGATATTACACCTGTTGCTATCTGACATTCTAATTATCTGCTAAAAATTATTCAAGATGTATCTCTACACATGATAAACAATCTTAAAGTCTCATTTCACTAAATCAATTATACATCAAACATTTCACAAATCATTAATTAAAAATTTCCACTTAATGAAACATCATAGCAACAAGCATAAGGTGCAACCTTAACTTAATTATTGTTCTCAATTTATCCTTAAAATAATATCCATACTCAATACCAAATAAATTCAGAAAGATGTTAGTTTTGTGTTGTGTATGAAATATGTGAATAAATATGCAATAACCCTGGCTCACGATCTTTCACAGTGCTTAATTATTTGACAAGAGAAACATAGCCAAAATTTTAATTCTAACTAGTTTATTAACCATATTTACTAAACACCAACACATAAAATCGCTGACAAATATAAAATTCACAAGCTATGACATCAATATCAACTTTTTTTTATCAGATAATTAATATGTTCTTACAGACTTAATTTATAAATTCATTCATATTCACAAAATCAATATTCACCTTTAAATTCTTCCTCGACACTAATTTATCATATTTACCAAAATTAACATCTTAATAGATTTTACAAGTGGCCACCTCCAGTTTTAATTCTAATTGATATCTAAGATTTTTTTTTTGGAAATTTTCACCCCTATAAAATGTTAAACTTTAATTTCTTATTTTTATTTTATTAAGATTATCTTGATATTATTACTATTCATTATTTATTTAATTATAATATATATATATATATTTTCTAAACATATATAACTTCATTTCATCATATCAGGGTATTATTCATATAAGACAAGTGATAAGTCACCTTGTGAGCAATACACATTTGTTAAATTTATAGCAGAGATGTACATATACTGACATCAATACATTATTACGATAACACTCTGTAAGTAGCAATTATATTAAATACTCTCCTAATTTTATCTAAAGTAAACATCTAATGCAAGAATTCATTTACACATTCTATTAGGCATTAATCTAGAACACAATTTTATGTAAAATCAGCATTTATATAACCTTTTATAACACACTAACACATAATTAATCATTCTTAAATGCACAAATAATGCATTTTAGTTTTAGTTCCTTTACCCTTATATGATTTTTATATTTTTCCTGTATAGAATTTCACATTAGTTAACAAATTAAATTTACATCATGATCATCATAAGATAAAAAAAAACTGTATGCTAAATAGAAATACTCAATTTCAGATTAAATAAAATCCCCATTTAAAAATCTTGACCCACTTACTATTAGTCACAAAAATTAAAATTATGCACTTATCTTTTGTACGCTGCTCTCAATTATGTAAGTTAAACCTTTTCCTAATTTTATAGTTAGTAGATATTTTAACAATTCACTTTCAGGAAGATTGACTTCAGATTTAATTTGTTGAAGAATAAAGAACCAATTAACAGATCTTTAAAAACTATTTTTAACATGTGTTGCTCTCTATCCACTTTTTAAAAAATAATTCTAAGCTGGTAAAGAATGGAAGGAAAATGACGCTAATGATTGAATCCATGATATGAGAATTTCTTAAATCTGCGAAGGTATCTTAATAAACTATTTATATCAAAATTATTTATTTATTTTGTAACGGGAATTGCTTCTTAGCGTTGTTGTTCAATTTTAGCACTTTCAAACAATCCTTGAATTATAACATCTAAAAACGTAATCAAGTACATTTGAAAAGTTATTTCTTACTTTGGTTTATCAAATTATCATGATGCTATTTTTCTCTTCCCTTTCGCCCTGACCTTGATTAGAGATACGTGGATGATAGGATATCATTTTATCTCTTCAAACGTTTCCTTTCAAAAATTTTGAAACAGAATTGTTCCTTGTTTTCATTTTGTACTACTTTTTGCATCAAAACGCAATTCAGTTAGCAGAAATTTTACCAACGTTCTGCTTAGTTTTTATCCCGAACGGAATCTTCTAGATCTCATGTTAAGATGGAAAAAATTTTCCCTTATACAGATTAAAAGTAATTACAACATCGTGATTAAAACATAATTTCTATAGCATGAGCGTTCACCTTGTCATTTTGTTATTTTCTCTACAGTTGATATATGTCTTTTTATTTTCTTTCTTGATTAATACAGTTTAATTTTCTTTCTTGATTAATACAGTTTAATTTTCTTTCTTGATTAATATACTTGCAAATGCAGCTCAAAGAGTCATAGATAGAGGGCACTGAAGAGAAGCAGGCTTTTATTGAAGTACCTGGATGCACATGGATTCTTCATTCGTTGCCAGCAGAATGCTGTCGTCACCAAATCAAGCGTTTTTGATTTATCTCTTTTACATGAGTGGTGCTGTCTGCAGTAATCTTCATGTAGGATGGTGTCTTTGTTTCATGGTCTGTGAAGGCATTCTTTTTGTATACTTTTGATGAAGAGAGAGTGATAAGCCGACGCTCTAAGATCAAGTGGCCTCATTATCACCAGATCTTACTCCGTCAGATTTCTGGCTGTGGAGTTATTTAAAGTCGCTTATGTACCCGTCCTCTTCTGCTACATTGTTGGAACTCAAGAATGTCATTCGACAGATCTTTTGCGGAATCCACTCACATTTGATGCACTCAACTGTCACGGGTGTTATGACTCGCGTTACTTATGCTATATCAAGTGGTGGAGATCAGGATGAACAATTATTACTTAAGCAAATCATTGTAATGCTATGTTGTCTTGTCATTGCCTTCCTGTGCTCTCTTTAGGGGACTTTTGGAATCTTTGCTATGAAAAAATTGAGATTATTCTTTGAGCCCAATATTGTAATCTGCACTTGTTTAAGAGTATATGTTAATATTTAATGATTTCTAAAGTTTAAACAAATTTCTGAAGCACCCTGTATATCAATGATATCTAAAAGGACAAAAAAATATATTCACTTTCATTAAAACAATATTATTTTTACTTCGATAGAATAAAATTGAATGGGCATGGGTTAAAGTGGTATTGGCTGTAAACTGTTCTCAGAACTCTTCTACTGACCGACTTCTCTTTCTTAACTCAAATAAATAAATTTAAATATACATGAATAATGAATAGTTCTTCTGGGGAGAATGTAAATGAGGATTGAAAGTTCATCTTTATACCAGCAAAGAGAAAAATCTATGCTTTGATTATTTTCATTACTTTTGTAAAGTCATTGCACAATAAAATAAGAAAGATTATCAAAAGAACGAGGCAACAAAGAAAATTTAGTGTTTGATTGTTTAATTTTAAAAAAGTACATTTTTTATAAGGTCATCCTCTTTTTTCTAAAGATGATAGCTTTCTTTTTTCGTTTCGGCCCCTTCATATATCCTGGTCTTTAATAAATAAGTATGTATCTTTTAAATGTGCTGAGAACAGGTTAAAATGCAAAAAGTTTTTGTCTCAAATTCTTATAAAAATTTGACGTGTTTCCACGCTTTTTTGTATGGAAAGCATATATTTATGTTTATTTGAATATATTGTCAACAGCCCGAGAGAGTTGACAAATTGATTGTTGAAGACATGAGACCAAACGGTTTGAGTGATGAAAGCTTCCGGCAAGTTGTTTTATTCGCTAATGTGCTGAATAATGCCACCAATTTAATTCCTCAAGGAGTCACTGAGAAAGAAGCTAAAGAAATATTTCAGATCCGTTTAAATGAACGACTAAAGGAGGTAAGATAAAAAACAACCTTAACCTTGTTTGACTTATGCTTATGATGTTTTAAATTTTAAAATTGGTACATACATTGTATTTTATGTTTGCTATTGCCTTTTTGTATTTAATAAAAAATTATTATTCCATGTTTTTTCAAATTAATTAAGTCGCTACTTCGAAAGAAATTTAAAACTAATTTTTCTTCCATAATTTCAAAATTATTTCACAACAATCATTTAGTATTTTTTTTCTTACGATCCATATAATTTTGTGGGAAAAATTTCTAATTTTTACAACAATGTCTATGGATCAAATACTGCTTATGATGTAAAATTATCTTCCAAAATACTGAATAAAATAGAATGTATGCAGATGCAGAAAAGGAAATTGAAAAATCTAGTTATCACGATACCAGTACATTTTTTAGACTCCTTTAATACTTTCGATATTTATTACAGGTGAATTCATTTGTTTCATTTGAAAAATCTGATACGATCCCTATTAAATGCTTAAATCGCAAATGCCAATGGACAATCAACCCTGCCCTGATCCAAAAGCTTTTAAAGGATATTAAGGATGTGTGGATCCCGAGCTCGGGTCGTTTCGATAAACCGACTCTTTTTATTTATGGTATGGAATCGGATTTTAAAGTGTAAGTATTATTGAGATGTATTATTCCTAAGTAATATTTAATGGAATTGTATTGCAGTGTTTTCTAAACTATAATATTGTTTCCTGCGTGGAAAACTACTAAAAATTTACAATTTCTGATGAAATATAATGGTTTCCTTACATTTATCAATTGGGTTTAAACTTATAATGATTTTGTAAGCATAAAACTAATTACTGATAAAACTTTTTGAGTATACAAGTTGAAGCCTTCAAGCACGAAAATTATTTGCTAGCTTATATTTGCATTTTTGATAGTTTTTTGTTTCGAACATTGACTGATGAAAATGTTTTGCGTAACTTTAGAAAAAAAGGATTTTCTAGAAGATTAACTACATTTTTTAAAATAAAAATTGAATAAAATTACGGTGTCACATTGAAACATTTAATTTATTGACATATCAGTAAGGCAAAAGGAAACATGAAAAGGAAAGTGCTTCCAGAATTTAAGTGAGAAAATATCCAATATAGTGCCAAATGCTCGCATCTCGGCTCATGCATCACATAACTATAATGAGGTCGAGCTTATTAGTAGCTAACAGGACACCTAAGATCTATTCAGGAAGAATTATTAATAGTAAATAGGGTGTGTGAGAGTAAATATCGTTCTTCAGAGATATAAAAAGGATGTAAAGGCCAGAGAAACAGAGGGCTGCGGGAATAGAAGCCGAGCAATGTGGTTGTCTGTATGGTGTATGTGAGGGAACTCACTACACTAATTTGAATACGAGTATATTAGTTTATGAAAAGGAAAAAATATATCTACTGGTCAAAATCGGTTTTGAAAGGATAATGGATAACTGAATACAAATTCAGAGGCTTGATGTCACATGAGCCGAGTCCTTCTATACAAATTTCCACACCAACTTGAGAACGTTTGATCCACGACTACAAATTTAATACGCACCAGGTCCGTATATGCGGCAAATAGTCGGTTGAACAGAAATTCAAATGCATAATCCTCCGATCCGGAACCGAAATTTTACCACCAAGCCACTTATGATCGCTTGTCAGCACAACTGAGATAAGAGACATTTCGTAGTCCATTAGATTTCTAATTAAATTACTACCCGAGTGCTAGATTAGCCTCCGATTCTGAAACTACGCAAGTGCTATTTTAGATTTAACTCGTATTCTCAGCCACGGTCAGATGACCAGGAGAACACTGGAGCCACCACCCCTCTCCAAACTTTTATATCACAAAATCACGAGGGCGTTTGCCGAGATTTACCATACGCAAAAGCCCACGTACAAACTTCATCTTCTGTGGAACCGAACTCGTGATTCCGCCATCAACCCGTGTGGTTCAACTCTCAACGGGACGGGGTCGAGCCGCTCATGGATTTGCTGAGACAGTTCTGGGAGGGCTCAGAAGGTGTGTGCGTGCTACTTTCAGACTTGTCCCGCAATTCTGAGCCACGGTCCGATAACCAGTAGGACACCGGACCCATCACTCCTCTACAAATTTTCACACCTCACAAGCTCGAGGCTGTTTGCCCAGAATGATTTACTTTCGCCAGGTTCACATACAAAGTTCATCTTTGGTGGAATCGAACTCGTGACAACCCATACGGTTCTACTCGGTGCATCAACGGCAAGGGGACCAAGCCCCTAGTGGTGCGACTGAGACAGTTTAGAAAGGGCTCAGAAGGTGCGGGAAACTTGCATTAACATTCCTTATTAACTAGGTGAGCATTCAATATTTCATTTTTTATAATGCTGTTTTTACTTATAATTGAATGCTTTTTAATTATAGAGAAGAAGATGAGAGAAATATCAAGGAGCTATTTCCTAATGCACAGATTGTTGGAGTGAAAGGAGCAGGTCATGGAGTTCACGGATTTCCGGAGTTCGTAAATGAAGCCATTAAACTTATAAATGGAAAGTGAAGAAAAAAGAAAAAATGCTTAATGTATGAATAAAAAGTTTGTTTTCGTTGCCATATCAGTTTGCTTGAGTTTAATATTGGCGATGACTCAACCTACAACACCTATCAATTTCAATACGACTTCAATTGGACTTACCACCAGCGCGCTGAATACAACAACAGCGCGGAGCAAGACCAGGGTAAACCGGTTCTCACGGAGAACGGTTGAACGACACCGACCAACTAGTTATGGGTCGGATTCGTTCACTTTGTGGATTCGGACTCACGGATCCGAAAAGCAAATTTATTTATTGCTCATAATTACTTTAGTAATGACGTCTTTACTATTGGATTTTTATTTTAATATAATTATGAATCACAATTAATAGCATTATAATTTTAATTAGATAATTAATTAAAATTGGTAATAATTTTTATTAATTAATTTTAATTAATAATTATAATTTTTAATTACAACTCCTGTTAAAAATTAAAATTACGCTTTTTTTGTACTTTAGATTTTGAATTTAATGTTACTTTGCAAGGATCTTGAGTATTTTGAAGGAGGCATGCGACGCTTTTGATTTCTATTATCAGGTTATTTGGTTTGGACTTCCCATGAATTTCATTTAATGTGTTGGAAACAATATATTTACTGGAGCGTACAGTAATGAAATTTCAGCTCAGATTTCTTTGTAATCAAATATGAAATTCCAATTCTGGTGAACTCCATGTCGTACAAGATGTTTTAATCATCAACAAGGAATATTAATCAACTCTTTGCAGATATTTATTTATCTATGTAAAGAAAAGCACACTGCAGAGAAAACTCTATTTACAGAGTGTTATAAACAACAAACTCACAAAGAAAAAAAGCCACAACGAGTAAATAAAAAAATGCGCTAGAAAATAAAAAGTTGAACACAGAGAATACACAAAATCATAAAAATTTTGCAAACGCATATATAATTAAGAACGAAAACAAATAATCACAAAAAATTAAAACACACTATGATTCTAAAAGTCGTATTTTTTAAAATATTATAAGACATTTTCCAAAAGGCAAGGGTTAAAAAGTCAAAACACACAAGCACCGAATCCTCTAAAAACACACCAGGAGTTAAATACACACTTGAGATAAAAATAAATTGCAACACTTAAGATAAAAATGAATTGCAACACGGCGCCAAAAACAGAGTACAAAAATTAAAACCTTTAAAAAACAATAAAAAATGGTCGAATACATAAGAACACGGAAAATCAAAACGCATAAAAATCTAAAAACGCATAAATTTTATAAAATTTATATAACGAGAACCTGTTAATATAATCAAATTTTGAATATACATTTGCAAAGGAACTTTGGTTCCTTAAAAATCTGGCGGGTACAGCGAAATCTACAGAGCTCAGTATATCATTACAATCGATCGAACCATTAATAACTTTGTAGAAGAAAAGAACGCAAGAAACATCCCGTATGGAACACAAACCAGGCGTATTAAATCGTATCGATTGATTTGATATGGAACATCAGATGCCAACAGTTAAAATCTGTTAATAATTTCATTGATAAAATGTAATTCTTTCATTGAATTCCAGCCAGTTGAATTAGTTACTTTTAAATTTTGAGCAAAAAATAAAGTTTATGTAAATATGTCGTTACCTTCTCATCGATGTGCTCTTTTGGCAGGGCCGGGAAGACGCAGGCTTTCTAACATGAACGGCACAGGTTCGAATCTGATTAAGTGCGAGTCGCAGGGTGAATTTTATTACCTATTTTTTTTAAGAATTCAAATATCTGAGAATATCACTTTAAAAGTTTTTTAAATAGTTTATATTCTAATTTAATTTTTCCCATGCATACAAGTGTTGTAATTCAAAAAGTTTAACCTCCTCAGTCCTGAATTTTTTTAAAGTGAATAAAAAATTGATATTCATGTTCTGTTATCTTTATTAGGTCTGAATAATACCCAGAAAAAAATTTGGTTGATCAAACAATTTTAAGACCCATAATTTTAAGGTACACATATGTGTACCTCAGGACTTAAATAAGTAAAAGTGTCATCTACAATTTTTTTTAAAATTTTACAGGTTATTTAATAAATACACTACTTTTTTATTGTAAAAGCTTATTAAATGAACAAAATAAAGAATTTATTATTTTATCAATTTATTAAATCTTAATTCGAATGAAATTTCAGGAAACAATTGCTTTTCAGTGTACATAAATAGATATTGTATTTTGTGCGCTTGATTCTACTCCTCGATTTGCATCCCAGATACCTGTATTTTGATGTAAATTTGTCATCCATGTATTGAGGAACATGGCTTGACATATCAAGTTTGATTTCTTTTAAAGGATAAGGGAAAACTTGTCTTGCTTGTTTTGGAGTGTTTTCACCTGTTGGTAATGATGAAATTTCTTGTCGCCTTTTAGGTATATTTTCATCATTTGATGTCCATTCTCCCATTGAAATGTTTTCATGCAAAAATAAATTTTTACTAACTCTTAGCCTTACTTTCCTGCTGATGAAGGGAGTTCTCTCATATTTCAACAGTGCCTGACATCACATATTTTGGCTACACCCTCGAAAGTTCTGCTATTCATTCTTGCACCATTTTGTAATATATCCAGCAGTTGATAACCACTATTGACATTTTTTTTGTCCATTTTGCACATGCTAAATAATTATCATACAAAATAATGAATCCCATCTCTAAATAGCACAAAATGCTCTACAAAATTCATACAATATTTTTAGCATGTTGTATGGCAATCAGCATATCATAGGCACATCATGGAAATATCGTAAAATATCTTCTGCTAATAGGGATATGTTTCCTTGTTTCGTTGACTATTTTAGGGTAATCAACCACAGTGAATTCATTTTCAAATTCATCTTCATATTTTTCATTTATTCTAATTTAAAAATTTGTTTCTTCTTTTGAGTAACTATCATCTGAATGATTATCTCAAACAAGTTAAAAAAATATTTTTTTCTAAAAGTTCAAAAGTCTCCTTTTAAGTTAATGTTAATAGAAAAATATAAATTATTAGTTTATGCACTTTCAAGTGCTGTATAGGGGATGACTGATTGAAATGAACTGACTAAAAGACAGCAATAAAACTAATTTTATTATTAAAATTAAAAATAAATATTTTTAAAAGTATATTTCATTAAAGTATTAAGCATATGAATTATTCATTAGAAAAAAGATGAACAATAAATTCTAGGACAGGAAGTGATAATTTGAAAATAAGCGTTCAAAAGATAATCCTCACTCAGAAACACAAGCAGTCAAGAAATGGCCGCCAAAGTGCCTGAGGTGCACATATGTGCACCTTCATTCAATTTATATTTTTACAGATTCTATTATAGATAACTTACTATAATTTAATTATGACTTCAATCAAACATTAAAGACTTTATAAAAAAAATACGCAAGACTTTATTTTAATAATAAAGTATGAAAAAATGTCTTTACTTTTGCTCCGCTTTGTGTTCGTCGCCATAGTCGTGTATCATTAATTCACAGCGTTATATAAAAAAAATACCGTACTGTGCTGCCATCTAGTGATGAAAATTGAAAGCTACATTCATAGATGTTGCAATTCATGCCTTTTTTCGTTATAATTTTACTTTGGAGGCAAGAAAAATGAAAAAAAATTCAGGTACACATATGTGTACCTCAGGACTGAAGAGGATAAATATTCTTTTCGAAGACCTTTAAATTACTCACATCGAAAAAATATTATTTCTTTGTAATTTCTAAACTGCCTTCCTATTTTTTGGTTTATCTTAGACTTGTATACAAAAAAAAATTCTCGATCGTTTGGAAAAAAATACCGACTCAAAATTTTCTCCTAAATAGATTTTATCAAATCGATTAATTTCATTTTATCATGATTCAACTAATGAAATTAATTTTGAGATTGTAATCTTGAGTTTAGAATAAAAAAATTATAAAACACTTTTTTAAATTTTACTTAGAAATACATCGAAAGAGGTAATTTCGCATTTTTTTAAGGAAGTGATTATTTGCAGGTACTGTACCTGCGAATAAAACGTTATTTGCAGGTACACTGTACCTACGGATAAAACTTTATCTTTGGTGGTTGATATTATTGAAGGTAAATTTTATATATATTTGATAGAGCGATTATTTTGAACTTCTTTTATTAACTCTTAAATGCCTAGTGTTGCCTTTAAACAACATACCCAAATTTGTCTTCTAAAATCTTGAGAATAAGACTGAAGCTATATTGCCTGTTGTTGCCAATACGATACATATTGAAATTTTCATTAAATCAATTTACAACATATAGATGGCAACCTGAGTGCTGATAAAAAAATAAAAATAAATGGATGTTTTTCACCTGAGGCTGCATCTTTTTAGCTTTGTTTGAACGCTTGATAATACCATATATTATTCTACAATGTTGAAGGAAATTCCTTATAAGTATTATTATTTATTAAAATTTATCTGTGTTTGATATTATGGAATTTTATCAAGGAAATTTTTTTTCTGAAATAAAGCCCAGTGTTGTCAGTTGGTAACAAACTGTTTTTTACCCTTAAACCATATTTAAAAGTATTTTTCCCATGTTTTATTCATGAAATGAAAGTCAAAAATCATTTTAAAATCAATTTTTAAAAAAATC
This sequence comes from Araneus ventricosus, assembly GCA_013235015.1. Lineage (NCBI taxonomy): Eukaryota > Metazoa > Arthropoda > Arachnida > Araneae > Araneidae > Araneus > Araneus ventricosus. Next base: position 7,176,344 of record BGPR01000002.1, on the reverse strand, counting down.
GGAATTTTAAGGGTTAAGCAACAAAATGGGTTTTGTGATGGAGACTTTAGAACGAAAAAAATCGAAAATTCTTTTTACTATTTTTTTTTTATCAAATTGATTTTTGAATTAAATTTTGGTTGTTAAAGTTTGTTGAAATATATTTTTTCTACAATTTTGCAATGCATCAAATTTAATTTTTTGGGCTCTTTATGTAGAAAATAATTTTGATTTAGAGATGATTTTACTTGATGTGTTTACCCAAAAGTGTATTTAGACTTAACAATCTGATACAATCTTATTACAACAATGAAATTAAATAACTTTTTGTTCATAAAATAAAGAATAATTCTTTAGAATTTTTTTTCTGCGATGCTCAATATTTTGTGAATATGATATTGAGCTTTGTTCTCAACAAAATCAGGATATTTCATAATATTGAGGTAAGAATAAAGCATTGAAGCTATCACACTTGTTTAGTTCAGTTGGTTACCGTGGTTTAAAAGCTGCAGTAATTTTCTGGATTGCTTTAAAAAAATTCGATTAAAAATATTAAATTTGTTTCATACGGAATTAAAATAAAATTCCTTCGGAGAGAATTATTTATTTTTGAGATAATACAATATTCTACGTAAAGATATCACTTGATAAAACTGTAATTTAAATATTAAATGCTGCTTTTCGTTCTGTATTTTATATCCTATTCATATAAAATTATATAACACGTTATAAAAATGCACATGTGCTAAAAAATGTAATTGTGATAACCGAAGGCAAATCCAAAGTCTTCAATAAATGATTTTACGTTTGCACACCAATTACATATGATAAGGTAGAAATTTAAATATACAGCTTCTACAAAATCTTTGGCAGATTGATATCTGTCTAGTTAGTTGTATTCACGTCCAGGAAGTCTGATTTGAAACGCACCTAGTAAATTTTAAGCCCTGGTCATATGGCGAGGACATCTAAGTCGGTACTCCTTTCTAAACTTCCACGCCACACCAGCGGGTAAACGTTTAATGACTGGCATTTTCAGCATGCGTGGCAAAATGAAAATTATGAATAATTTTATAAAATTCATTCCTAAATTTCAATAATTTATCTCTAATCTAAAAGCATATAGATTTGCGTATATAGATGTTAAATAATTTTTATGAACAAATTTGGAGTATACCCTAAGATTTGTATAGACAGATTACACAGGCCTGCGATGAAAAAATTGTCAGTAAAGCAAGTGGTGTTTTTCATAGCTTTTTAGATGCTGATTACTGAAAAAATAATGAAAAAATTCCATCACGTACAGTTTCATCACAAATCGAATTCTATTTTTTACGAATTTAGTATATTTCGAACCAAAAAAGTATTATTTATATGTGTTCGATAAACATATTTATGGACTTAAAATAGTAAATTGGTGAATTGATTAAAATTTAAACTCCCAAACAAGAAATAAGAAACTATTTCAATCCAGAATATTCCTCTGAATCGATAAATTGCATATTAAACACAATATTAAAGACAGAGGAAACCAGTTAAATCCGGATAACTCTCCTGCTTGCCAAAAAAAGTGTTATTTCCACTGCTTCACATAAAATTACGTCTTATGAAACAATTTGTCAAGGCTTTACCAAAAGAAGGTACATGCTTCACATGCCTTTGTGACCAGTTCCCGGGTTTATCCGAAGCAAAACTGAAGGAAGGTGTGTTTGAAGGACCAGACATCAGGAAAATGATGAAAGATGAAAATTTTGAGACTAAAATGGAAACAAACGAAAGAAAAGCCTGGGAATCTTTCAAACTAGTTATTACTAGCTTTCTTGGAAACAAAAAGGACCCAAACTACAAATCTATTGTAGAAGAGATCATAAAAAATTTCAAGATTTTAGGCTGTAGTATCAGCTTAAAAGTACATTTTCTCGATTCGCACCTGGACTATTTTCCTGAAAATTTAGGTGCAGTTAGTGAGGAACAAGGTGTAACATTTCACCAAGATATAAAGGAAATGGAGAGGCGATATCAAGGAAAATGGAATGTCAGCTTGATAGCCGATTACTGCTGGATGTTACAAAGAGACAATCCCTGCAAAGTTCACAAGAGGAAAAGAGACAAAAGAACTTTTGAGGTAAAGAAAAAACGTTACTGTCAGGACTTGTAACCTTCTACCTATACTTAACAATTACTTGAACTAGGATATAAATGTAATTTATATGGATTTATGAATTAATGAAATTAAAATGAAATGTCAAAATTTCGCGATTTCAACTGTTTCCTTCAAAATATTCAATCACTTTGTAAAAAATCCTTATGTGATAGAAATAAATGGATTTCATTTTTAGAATCAGCGCAAAAAATAACATAAAAATCAGTCATCAAAATTAAAGCAATTTTCAAAAAGTATTTTTTTGCAGGCCTGTGTTACAAGTAACATAAAGGTCTACATTTAAAGTAAAAATCTCAGAATGTTCCACTAAATCAGCTTGTTTATCATAGCCCAAGTGTAAAAAAAGAAGGAGGCTTAAAATCACGGAATAAATTTCATAGTCCGAGAATAGCTAAAAATGCAAAAACATTGTCAAAATTACAAAAAGTAAACACAGCTATGGAATTTATGACAGTGAAAAAAATCGGAATGTTTCTGGTTCTTTATTAGCAAATTTACAGAAGTTATAGCCATTTTAATTAGCTTATAATTGGGGGAAGAATCATTAAAATATAATTAGAAAGACAGCCAATCAATGGGGGAACTTTAGCATTTTTTAAAAATGCGTGAAAGCAATCCGTATTTATAGAAAAAAATCATTCTAATTTCAAATATGGAAGTGAAATTTTACGTAGAAATTTATTTATTTTAATATTGAGGGCGAAAGATGCACCGAAACAGCAGGAATGATGATGCAATCCGAAACGCACTCTCATTGGCCGAGTAGATTTTGACGTCACAGTTGCCTTCCTTTGCATACTTCTGTTTTGCTACTTTTGTGCCCTGCTTTGAATCAATGCGTTTGTACCAGCAAACATTTTAGTGAAGTTTTTGACTTTTCTACTATTCAACGTTCAATTTCACAATGTATATTGGTTTTGTACAAGGTAAATCGGATAATTTGCCAAGGATTGATCTTACAATGATGACAATGTATTTCAAGAAAAAATCCGATTCTATGATGACTGAAATACGAGGAATAAAAGCACAATGTTAAGATTTCTCCCTTTTTTGTCTTTTAATCCTTCTCAATGAAACAACATAAAACAAAAAATAAAATAAAATGCTGAACTTAGCTAAAAAAAACCCTGTCATAACTCAGAATCCAAACAATATCCCATGGTGTGTACTAATTTGTAGACAGACAGAGTGCTTAAAAAATAAAAAAGCATGGAAAAGAGAACCGATGAAACAAAATTAATTCTAGCTTAACTTCTTTTTATTGTTAACCGAATTCGGCATAAAAAAAAGAAAGGAAATCTTTAAACTCCCATAAAAAAAATCCACTGAAAATGAAGAAATAAATTAATTCTGGTAATGCTAATCATCACTATCCCCGTGTGGATGAATCAGCACAAATAAAAAAAAACAGGAAAAAGCTACGTTTTCATGTATGTGTCCGCGCTTAACTTTCCTTGTGAAAAAATAAAAATAAACTTTTAAAAAATTAAACAAAACCGTGGTTTGAAAAGCATAAAATAATCTTCTTTTTAAAATCGGTGCCAAAATAGAAACAATATTAAATCTATTTATAAACCTTAATCAACAATAGAACCTTAAAACTACACGTGGCTACCACGTAATCTTTTAATACGAGCTAATACAGGTACTTATGCGTTTAACCTCATCTTATACTTATAACAAAAACAGAACAAATATGAAATTCAAGGCTCTTAATTTTAAAATACTAGTTTATACTAATTAATATAAAATCTGGTAAAAATAACTTATATAAAGAAATAAAATAAAAAATTAAAAATAATAAAACTGTAACAACTTTCGTAAATTGCAAAAAAGAAAAGAAAAGATAAGAACAAAGTATCTATAAGTAGTAAGCCTTTTTTACTGCAAAGTAAGCTTTTTTTATTATGTTAGTTAATTATTGAATTACATGAAAAAACTATATAAATTTATAATAATATTCAAACCAGACCAAACGCGACTGATCTAAGAATTTAAGTGCTGTAATCTACAAAATCGAGATGCATGATGAGATAAATTTATCCCACCTTCTCACAACTATAATAATTGATGAGCAAACTAACTTTTTGAAGACTAATTTTGATTTTAATACATTAATTGAATATGAAGAATTTATTTTGCATCAAAAATTAATTCTGCGAATTATTTTATTGAACTACAAATGAAAAGGAATTTCATTATAAAAAAAAATCGTGAATTTAAACCTATTTTTAAGATATTCTTATTAATTTTCAATGGTACTGTAATTTTTTAAAAATATAAGAAACATTCGAATATCCATTGAAAAAAATTATGTAATAAAATAAGAAGAGCAAGTTTTTTTTTTATAAAAAGAATCTTAAAGAAGGTGGGATCTTCTATATTTTTACTTTTTGAGGGGGTAAAAAAATAAATTCCATGTAATCAAACGGGAAAAAAACTAATCAAATTTAACTATTTGCTTTAAAATATCTTTTTGTCTGCAAACCTCACCTTATACTTCTTTTAAAAACAAAAAAAGTTATCGAATTCTGAATTTACTGTGCTTCATGATATACAATTTTAATAGATAATTCTCATCAAAATGATCTCTACAGATATGACGAATGCTGATAATTTTCTCTTCATCGCTTTACACCACTTTTTGCGAATAACATAATTTCTTGGCACATCGATAAATAATTTATCGGGTGCCGTTACAGTTGTATTAATACATTTAGGAACAATACAATACTTGTATCTTGCCGACATTATTTTATCTGATGCGATAATTGGAAAATATAGGAATGAATGCATTAACTCTCTGGTCATACATATTGAAGGAGGGGGAATTTTAATTAAAATACCAGCCGACGGTCATCAAATTGAGTTTGAAAATCGGGTCTACTTTTAAACTAGAAATTTTATCATGCTCTAGGAAATCATCTTATTCATCATTGCCCTAGTGTAAAGAAGAAGAAGGGTCAAATTAACAGAAGAAGATTTCAAAGTTCGATAATAGGCTAAAAAAGCAAATCATTTTGAAAATTACAAAAACTTAACAGAGCGGTGGAATTTATAGAATTATAGAAGATAAAGCCATTTTAATTTTCTTTTAATTGGGGCAGAATGATTAAAACGCTTACAAAATTAAAATACGCGGCTGTGAAAGATGCGGGATACGTGAGAACACTGATTCAATAACGAGAATTATTTTTTTTTTATTTTTCAGACTTTTTATAAATATTATAACAATTTTCTCAAGAGGGCATGAGAAAACACTGATGCCATTATTATTTTCTTATTTTCCAGACTTTTTTAATTCTAAAAGCTCAAGCAATATCAAAATCCTTGAGCTTTATTTGTCAGAAAAAAATCATTACCTTAATTGGAATGAAGAAAAAACTAAAAAGTTAGAAATCATTGATCAAATCAACCTCCAAAATCGAACTTGAACCGCACCGATTGCTTTCATTCAAATCAACCGTCCTTTAACGTCATCTCCTCGCGAAGAATGTTATCTACAAAACAAACACGGCGATCCAATAGACTAGATAAGACGCCTTCCTTCCTACAATGCAAAAGCAAACGAATCCGCTTCTAAGATTACGGATCCGAATCATTGATTCTGAATCAGTAATTACGAATCTGAATCAGTAGTTTCGAATCGGAATCAGTGAATATGAATCCGCGGTTTCGTTCTAAATGGTCGGAAGGGAACGGAACGGAGTACCGTGAGGACGCGAAGCATCAGATGCACCTCCACGTCTAATTAGGATTTGGGCTTTTAATTAGATTAGTCATTTATTAATTCGGTTTTGAGAAAAAATCAGATGAGATAAAAAAAAGGGGGAGCATAAAAAGCTGGGGAAAAGTTACTGCTATTGAAAGAATAAAAATTTAGTGGAATTACACTGAATTTTGTGCGAGTGTGGTGTGGCGGATCCTGTCGTTCCTTTTGCAGATTCGGATACTCTGATTCGTTCTGGAGTGAACGACCCATAACTACAACACTTTTCTCCTGACGCCAACGAGTGAGCTGCTCCTAGCGAACTATCCTGCTGTCTCCGGCAAAGAGAACTATCTTATCTGTAAAGGTAAGTGTTAAAATGTAAATATTTTTATCTTGTGTTTGTCAGTTTAAACATATCGTTATGTTCCTGAAATTACTATGCCTTTCTTATTTAGGTGCTCAAAACCCGATAAATTCTTAAACACTTTTTTATCAAGTTTTGCCAATACTAAAAATGATTAAATATATATTAATATAAGTTTCAGACGATGTCGGATAATAAAGAAAATAAAAATGGAACTCTTTTATGTAAAATGCCTCATCATGTATTCTTATATAATATATCTTTCATAATATACTATATTTCAAGGTAAAAAGAGATCTTGTAACCAATAAAATAATCACATATGCCTGTCTCAATAAAAGAAGTTTAATAGAATTAAAATCAATCTTTAATGACGAAACAGGTTTTTTTTAAAGCCTGTGATATTACGTTATTTCTTTGCAAATTCATGTTTTCTAGCTGTTATATCATGCCATTTTGCGAAAAGTACCACATCCGTACGTATGATGTCCTCTTTCTGTTCATTGTATTTCACAATGTGTTGTCTACTTCAAGAGATTTAGTCTACCCTTATACGTCATTTTGAAATCACTGTATCTCTTTTCCTTCTAGTTGCCACATTAAAACATTAGTAACAATAAACACACAAAAAAACCTCATTTCAAACCCAAAAACATGTATAAAAAAAGCTAACGGAAGGTAAACAACGATATTCAATTCAATAGAAGTCTAATCGGTTTGGAGTCTCCAGCAACACTGACTGTACGGGCACGCAGGTGTCATGTGTAAGTCTGATCTTAGCGCCCTACAAAAAGCGAAACTAACACCCATCTGACAATCGTTACACCTATTGATAGTGAAAACCATATGGAACTTTTTAAATGCATGATTTTTTATTCATTCTTAACCGATGTCGGCTAAAACGGAATATCGGTTAATGATATTACTATAAGCAAAGTTGTTATTCAAATAAATATTAGGTAAACAGTAACTAAATTTTTTGAAAAAATTAAAATCAATCAAATGACAAATTTTTAATTAAAAAACTGACGAACTTTCTTTAAATGAAGGTTAAGAAAAGATTTATTGTGAGTTGTTCTTTCATACCTTAAATATTTCTCGGCCTCTGAGGTCATCTGACCTAACTCCTTTGGATTTCCTTTAGTGGGTTACCTAAAAATCATGCATACCGTTTGCCATAGCCCATAATTAACAATCTGTGAGACTGGCTTAGCCACGGATGCAGATGCTTAACATCTTCAATGCTACAAGGCGTTCAACAGACAGTTCCATCGTTAATACAGATGTGCATTTCTGCCAACGGTGAACACTTCGAACACGCAATGCTGTAATTGCTGGTATGATATAAAAAAGTTTAACTTCGATGTAAGATAGAAAGGTATACACTCTGTATAATTTTATGACATGCATGTTTCCATTATATTGCAATTCATTTCTTTGCAATTTCTTATCACAATTCACGTGCAGTTTCTTTCTTCATTTATATGCAATTTCTTATCACACCGTGCCGAGAAATTTCAGAATGATTCTTACCTTTTTATTTCTACTGTGAAAGAAATGGGGAAATTCCCAAAATATCTTTTTTTACTCCCACGTTAGGCAAATGCAAAGAGTCGTTTCATACCGAGGGTAAAATCTCAGATTCGGAGTCGGTGAGTAGGGGGTTTCAAGTTCCAATACCATCGAAGCTATTCCTTGTATTAGGGTCAAATGCACGTTAAATATGGTATCAAGAATAAAGGGTCTCCATATTGGTTTAGTATACAAGTTCCGGGAGGGGAATGCTGGCCCAGGTCGCTACCTTTTAAGTAACCATATTTCAAAATTACAAGGCCCAGATTTCCCATAGGGCCAACTTAGGCCGTGGTCTAGGGCGCAGCTGTCAGGGGTCACATATACAGAAGAGATAGTAACGAAATATTTACAAACCTTACAGTATTATTTTCGAAAGACAAGATAAAATGATGCTTTTTAAATTTACATTCCTTACATTAAATATATTGAGCGATAAATTTTTGTCTACTGGAGAACCTTGACTTCATTGCATTGAAATAAATTTAATAAGATCTGTCCACATTTCAATGACCCTTCAAGCCTATTCAAGACAAAATCGCGAACGAAGTAGTTCTAGCATATATTTCTGAAGATTTCAAGAAATTCGATGAAGCATTTTTTAAAGTGTTAATGTTATGTTAGTTCATAAGTAGTGTAATTTTGATTAAAATTTTAATGTATTTCAGAGATTATACAGATTGTATTAATGGTATTAAAAATAAACTATTATATATTAAATTGAAAATTATGTATTTACTTTTTTGAGAGAGAGCGCAGGATATGTTTCGGCTTAGGGAGTAGAAATGCGTTAATTCGGCCTGTTTTCTTGTAGTCGTAAGCCTCATCAAAACGGGACCTTAATCCAACCAAAGTTAACTAAACTAAACTATCCATATAGCCCTAGTGCAACTTCAAAATGGTAGGTTGATACTAATAATCATTCAATCATTTGAAGCGCACTTACTTAAAAATATCACCTACGGTGTAAAATTTTTGAATACTGATTTATTGTAATAAATGAGAAAAGAAAGTTCTGCTGTCATTTTGTTTAAGAGCATTAAGAAACACCAACAGAAATATTTAAGAAACTATTTTCTTGACAGCCTAAATGAGAACATAAAATCTTGAAACACTGAAAACGATATCTATTTTGAAGAAATTTGCTTTAACAATTTTTATTCAACGTTTCTAGCTAAGTAATTCTAGTTTCAAATACTTTCCAAAATAAAGAAATTGAATCGTTGACAGCAGGAACCACATGAGTCATTTCCATTTTCTTCTCAAAATAGCGTTCATGGTGATTTTACATTCAAAAGGGGTATTTATATAATGAGTGGAGAAATGACAACAATAATGTAAAGTTACATTTAGGTACGCAAAATCCACCAGGTAAAAAAAAATTAATTAATGATTTAAAAATTTAATCAGTTTTTTATAAAGCTTCCAGCATTTTGATATGTGATTTCTGCAATCAACGATTCAATTGAAGATAATCCTTCTGGTTTAAAATTTCTCAGCACAACATATTAATTTTTCCCCCTCCAAAATTAAGAGTCGTTCATGTATTAACTGACAGAAAGAAGTCACATATTTTTCCTTTATCTGAGAAGGAAAGATGTTTATCTATTTGAATCACCTAGGAATTTCATTATCCCGAGAAAAGTTACAGAAATTCGCTTTCAATATAATCTTAGACATATTGCTGTCCATTGCCTTTGCCTAAACGTAGATATATACTCGGGTAAGAAATTTTGTTTTAACTTTTCACTGTGTATATACTTTCAGAAGATTTGTTTGACTTATATAACTAAAAGGGTAATTTTATTGAAATATGTAATCTATTTAAATCACCTATGAATTTCATTATCTTGAGAAAAGTTGCAGAAGTATGCTTTCAGTCTAATATTAGGCATATTGCTCTCCACTCCCTTTGCCTAAACTTGGATATCTACTCGGGTAAGAAACTTTGTTTTAATTTTCAATCCAAGAACCATATGTCAAGAATAACAGAATTGAAAGAAATTAGAAAACATGGCTTTCTAATAATTGAAAAGCAGGAATTATAGCCCTCCCTTCGTGCAATTCACCAATCCTTTTGGGTTCGAAGGAAAATTCAGTCTTAATCAAGATCTCTGGGGACAAAAGACCTCTTACCATCATTTCTGCCTATTTCTCCGCAGCAGAAAATATCACTCTTACATTACAAGAAATCAAAGAAACCCTGAGGAAAATTTCAAACGAAGAAGCTTTTGTAGAAGCAGATCTGAATGCCCATAACAGAAGATGGGGTTATGCAACAGACGGCAATAGAGGAATTTATCGAATCCACTCATATACATCTGCTCAATACACCAGACGCAGAGCCAACCTTTCGTCATGGTAACTCCATAGGATGGTCAGACCTCACGATGAAGCAAGGTGCATCCCTAGCAAATCAGTGCACCTGGGAAGTCTTAGAAGAGGAGAATCATAGTGACCACCAGTATCTTAAGATTCACCTCCAGACCAACACCGATACCTATTCCTACCTACGATTCAAAACAGCGTTTGGAGGCCACTCGAGATTCATTAAGAATTTTAGATCTCATGTTAACATCTTTTATACTGCAATAGTCCAGGCGCAATCAAAACAAGATCTGGACCAATCCACAGAAGAACTGTAGAACGTTATTTTTAATTCCTTCCTTTACTCATATAAAATCAAAGGAGTTGCACCAAGTCCTCAAGTAAAATAGTAAAGACAAGAGTTTGAAATTTGCAAAAAAGAACTTTGTGCTCTGAGGAGGAGATATCAAAGAGAACACCGCGAGGAAAGGAATAAATTCGAAGGAATCTATAAGGACAAAAGAGCAAAATACATGAGAGACCTCTTAAAGGCCAAACGCATGTCCTTTCGCTATCTCTGCAACTCAGTCACCAGCGCCTATTGTAGACAATATAAAACCATTGTTAAAGACCGCATCCACCCCTTCGAACTCTTCAAACAACAAGGACAGACAGAAGGCCGCTCTGCCAAATCATTTACTTTAAACATTTTGATCGAACTAATAATAACTAAACATAATACCCTCACTTCTCACATCAGCAAAAAATCGACCAAACTCCAACAGTAGAAGAATTACCCTTCCAGGGCACAGAGATCACGGAAGTTTTAAAGACAATTCCACAAAATAAAGGCCCCCGGGTATGACGGAATTGACAACGTCGTACTTAAAATAATCTACAATAGTTTTCCACATCTTCCAACAGCGTATTGGAATACATGCCTCGCCCTTCAGTCCTTTCGAAAAGCACTGAAAATTAGAATTATTGTCCTCTTTCATAAAAAAGATCGAGACAAATGTCTTCTCAATTCATACAGACCAATCACCCTCCTTCTAACATTAGGCAAAGTTCTTGAGAAACTACCTCTGCAGAGGTTAAACTTTCAGCTCCTGGCACAAAATTTGATTCATCCTTCCCAGTTTGGCTTCCAGAAAGGAAAGTCGATTGAGCACGCTCTTAAAAAGCTCCACGACAAAATACAAGAAGCTAAACAAAATAATAAATATTTAATCAAAAAAAGCCAAAAAATTAAACGAAAAAAATTCATATAATTCGTTAGTTAAAAAAAGTTGAAAATAAAAGTACAGAAAGAACATAACTTATTTCTTTAAATTTGTTGGATGTTCTCAGGAACGGAATTCCTGTGTAGTGCTTCTTTCTTGTACTGGATTCTAAACAATCTTTGGACAGCGGCGGTAGATTTTAGTTCAATCAACCCAAAAAACATAGTTTTCTGTCTCTTCTACAGAAGCCATTTGTCAACGTTGGTTTTGAAAAATAAATATTTTTTAAGTCAACTTTCTAAAAAATAAGATTTCTTGAAAATGGATAAAAAACGCTAGAAACATTATGCTTTATAATCCTTTTTACAAAACATTTTTATCATATATACTTAGTTGTTTTGGGAATATTAGAAGATATTCATGGATTCCTTTAGTATTGAATAATAATGCCTGTGATTGACTTAATTTTGACTTCAGATTAATTTTAGAATCATTTGTAATCAACACAGTTTGTTTACATTTTTATAATTTCTCTAATAATCAGTTCTTGTAAGCCTTTCACTAGCATGGAGTTCTAATAAAATTATGTGCTTCATTCATTTTTTAATAATTTGTTGTAGCTTAAAATGCTTTGGCTATCACTTGTTGTTTGTCTTTCCACACTTTGGCAAGCATCCGTCTTATGTCTTGATCATGCTTCCAAGTAAGTACTGCAAGATATATTTTACTTTCATAAACAATGCAATTTTAGATTGTTTGTTGATAATGTCTTTTTTTTTGCTTTCACGTCCTTCACTAAAATTTCTATTACAGCAAAAGCTATAAAATTGTGTCGCTACACATGAGAAAAATAAACCTTTTTCTCGCGAAAAATGTTCTCGAATTCTGTTCATAAAATTATCTTTGTTCAACATTCATTCGCTTAAAGCCAGCTCATTGTCAAATAACAATATTTTTAAAAAATTAAAAGTGCAAACATGGAATTTTCAGTGCAATACTGTCGGATGCATTTTTATTAAAGTATTATTGTTCGAACTGATTTCAAAAAGCATGATATGCATACAGGATGTTTAAAAAAACGTGGCCAAACTTTAAGGGTAACCATAAACGTGAATCAAGCCGTAGCATCTGGGTAACCTGAATGACAGCCGCTCTGTAATGGCTCGAGTACTGAGGCCGGAGTCCTAGTAGCAATAACCGGCCACGGCGCGACGCCTCCCGAAGAAGGTACGTACTATCACTGGTGGGATGAAAAAAACTTTAAAGGTAAATCAGGCATGCAAAAACAAACCATTTTCGTAATGGAACATGGGGTCGGAAATGCAAAGGACATTCGATGGGTTGTTGTGCTATTGTAAATTTACATTCTATTCAATCTGCATTGTACATTTCATCTGGTGCATCCTTTTCTTTTACTTAATTCACTGACTAAGAAACACCTGTTGAGAATCCCCTTTGCATTCCGACCCCATGTTCTATTGCGAAAATGATTGTTTTTGCATGCGTGATCTGCCCTTAAATTTGGCCGCGTTTTTTTAAACACCCTGTATATGTTGATATTTCCGATCACTTTCACATTCAGAGTGAAAGTAGAGGTATACTGATCGAAAAAATGGAGTAGAAAATGGGGTTTTTCGTTGTCTCGTCTTATTCATCTTTAAAAAACGAAACGAATGTGCCGGTTTGTTGTTTTTGCGGCACTTGTCAGCAATCGAGACGAGAAAGATCGCATTAGGGTTGCGCTCTTAGATTTGTTTCCCTTTCTGGTTTTGTGGCACTGTTAAGTTTTAATGGACTAGTGTCAGTTCAGTCAAGCTGAATAAAATTTTTCGCTGTGTTTTTTGGATGTAGTCAAGATAGTATCTTCATAGTATCATATTCAAGATAGTTTCTTCAGTATTTCAACGGATTTTGAGATACATCCTTAGTTATAGTAAATATTCGTGTCTTACATTCCTTGTCGAACTTTCATTGCAAACAGAAACCAACACCTCAAATCTGTAGGGCTCTCAGTTTTCTAACTACTCGATTATAAATTATTACTGAAAGAAATCGATTCGACAATTTAAAAATACCATGAATTTAAAAATGGGTTTGTTTCAAAAAATAATATATTAAAATACGGATTAGCTATCTATTTTATACAGTCGCTATACATTAAAATGATAGTAACGATTATCACTCAAGACTATAATAATATGCAGATTGTTTACCGTCTTCCGAATTAAATTTAGATTTGTTTCCTCCATTCTTATTTCAGATATCTCCCCTACCTCGGGACACCACGAGTACGTGGATGAGATGTCGCAGGATAAGTAAGCGGGTGAAACGAGATAAGTCAGCGGGTAAGCGGGCTTTCTTGGAGGGCATAGTAATGGTATGGGTTGGGTTGAGTTACCCCATTTCGATGACGACGCGATCCTCCTTCGGGAGGGGCTTGGTCGTGGCCAGTGATGGCTATTTGGACTCCGTTGCAACGATCTTTTTTCAATGGACCCCGGGGGCTATGACAGGGCTGGGATAACTCGGTTTCCGGTTATTTCAAATATCTTGTAATTTAACTTTCATATAATTACGAATTTCTTGAAATGAAGTATCTCTTTGAGAACCGTCTACGAGGATTTCTCCTCTACCGTAAAACGGGGTTACTTTACACTCATGGAGGTAACTTTGTACCGGTGCAAAATTTGTTTGAAAAATGAAATAGAGATCAACTGCTTAGTGGTACGGAATTGAGATTTTTTTCTAACTTCTTGGGAACACTGACTAGTGTATTTCATTCCTTAAAGTATATATCAATCATTCAGGAGGTTCCAGAAGGAAGTACTTAGAAGGCGCGGTAATAGATAGATATATTAATAACACACCCGGCAATAAATTTTATAAAAGAATTTTTAAAACGCCATCCTGATTTGACCGAATGCAATGACGTTAAAATTGCTAATCATAATCAGGCATTTATGAAATTCATTTCTCTTGTATATTTCCACCCAGGCTTTCAATAAATGTATCTAAAATTGTATCCAAAGAATTCGTTTCTGTAATATACTGAACAAAATTTAATCAGTGCAAAGTATCCCCACCTATCAGATAACTTTGTACCAAAATTTCGAAAAATCATAATTAATTATTAAATCACTTTATGATCTAAATTTTGCTGCAGAACGTTTCGCTAATAATCCATCAATGAGAAAAAATTTAGAAAAGTCTTTCTTTTAGAGAAATACAAGTAACTAATCTCGAAAATCTGTCGAAAGGCATGAAAATCGGTGCAAAGTAACCCCATTTTATGGTACTGATAGAGTCTTTGCTTAGCAATTACTTTTTTTAATTATCTGTTACGCCATTTTGTCGCATGTCCATTCAACCGGTTCGGTTGCTGTAATGGCATCAGGAACGAGGGCATGGGGTGGCGTTCTGTATTTGAGCAGCCTATTTTGAAAAGTTTTTAGTGTGGATTCTACCAATTACTGTACTTCAAACAAAGGAAAATACAACAATTAACTTTTATTCGAGAATTGATTATTATTTTCATATTTTGTCATATAATTCAATGTCTGCGATAATACTTTAAGGTTTTGTAGAACTGCAATAGCGAATTAAGAATTTGAACAGCTATTTATTCAACACTCTTTTCTACATAGAAAAATAACTAAGTTCAAAACTTTTTAGTTAAGTTCTTATCTCATTATTATTATAATTAATATAGATATTAATTAATTTTTATTCTATTAATTATTTGATACTAATCAATACCCTTTTTTCTTAAACTTCTATATTTTAAAAGCTGTAAGTAAGCAATACATTGATTTCATTATTTAGACTTAATTAAAAGAAGGGAATATTATTTGCCTTGGAAAATCTCTGAAAAACATCAACTCTATTATATAAAGTTTTGCGCCTAAGGAAAAAGGAAAAATGATTTAACTGAAATTTCCTGAAACGTAAGTGTTCAAAAATAGATATTAATTTTCGCTTTTCAGAGTGAAGAAAAATACTATTTTTCTTTCATAAGAACTGCTGACTTTTTCTGAAAATTCTGAATTTATGAGCTCAACTTTAAGCATAGTCAGCGACAACAGGCACAGGAAGCTTCTTCTTTTCTGAATAATCACTTTTCTTTCATTCCTTGTCATTCTCTGATGGTCCTTATTTTTCGACCTTCTGTCAATTTGGATTGTCATTGACTATAATTCTGTGAGAGAGTCAGAAAGCATTTTTTTAATAACCACTTTTCTCTAGCCCAAATGCCCACTTAAATACAGCCTTTGCATAAAAAAAGTTCTTGCAATCAGAAGAAAACTTAAATACAGTAATAAAACTTTGAATTGTGTATAGTTCAGCATTCATGGTTTACATAAATCATTTTCTTTCTAGACCGAAGCCAGTGGATCTTGCACATTCTTGTATAAAAGTCAATAGTAATTGTGATCATTACGATGATGTGCCTATCATTCTTATCCACGGTTTGTCAAGTTTTAAAGAAGTTTGGAAGGGTATTAACGAAGTTTTAGCTCTAGAAACTGGAAAAAAAGTAAGTAGTTGAAAAGGAATCATGAAAGCTGTATACATTTTTATAGCAACCTTAAATAAAACTGAGGTAGTCTGTATACCAGATATATCCACATATTTTGTTTTCGTAGGTCAATTTTAGATGTATTTATCCGTGAACGTATTCAACAAAGAGATGATAAAAGGAGAGATCCACTTCTTGCAGCATATTTAGCCAAATCCATGAATGAAGGACTCAAGATAAAGGGAGATGAGGAATCTTCTATTGGTCAAATGATCTCAGAGTACATAGCTACCATCTGAGGTAGAAAACACCTCCTAAACACAAGGCAGTGGCGTTGATTTGTGACGTCACCAATAGTTGGATTTTCTTGCTGCGTTGGATATCGGATGTCCTCAGGCAACACATCCGATATCCGACCTGACAGTCCAATCCAATACCCGATATCCGCACATCCCACAACAAGGAAATCCAACTATTGGTGACGTCCCAAATCAGTTCCTCGGCTTTCTGTATTTAGGAGGTGTTGGGTAGAAATATGGCTTAGCTCTAATATATGGGGTAATTTTCTTTACTGGAGAAATTTCAGGGAAAACTGACTAACATTTCTGTTCCCCTTGGAGAAAAAACAGAAAAACCTCCAGTACCACCGAAACAGGCAATTTGTTGCTAAAGCGCATATTGTTTTACCAATATATTAATAACGTTAGTTAAAAGCAAAGATGACCGTCATGTCACATACTTCTAGTCAACAAAAAAGATGCGAGGTTTTTCAGTTTCCAAGATAGAAATTGAGGCAAGAGAGATACAGAGATATAAGGAGTCAGACGATGATCCATCGAGACCAATCCATCGTTTCAGAAACTGGAAGAAACTTCTTCGGGCAGTCTTGCTCCAAACCACTTGGCTTCTATCAGCTCATTGTGATACGCAAATTGTTACTTTTTTCCACGTTCTGTCACCCTTTAAAGTTGCAAACATCTTTTCTGATATGCTTTGTATATCTGAAGTTATCCAAATGGTGATGTTTTCAACAGTTGTACGAAAAAATTGCTCTTTAGTTCTTTGCCACATTACAATATATTATATACTAGCCGCCTTCGGCGATCAGCTTGTTCGCCGGGAATATAATTTCAACTGAATCTCTTTTGTATAAATTGATATTCATGATTCCCTTAAAAAAGTAATTTTAAATTTCAAATTTTGATAGACATGCAAACCATGTTCTTTCAATAGCCTTGCACCTATTTTGTTCGTTGTCTGCATGAACGTCCCTATGGAATCAGGTAACTTTGTCATGAAGCATACAGTTGCCCGTTGTCGACATCAACTTCACTCTCTTACTCCTCTTACAAAATATGCATTTGATTTAACTTTAAAATGTCGCAGTACATTTTATGTCCAGTAGTATGTTAGCTGGATGAAATTATACTAATTAAAACATACCATTAAACAATAAGATATTACCTTAACTTTCAACAATGGAAGATAAACATGCAAAAAAATATTTGTGCAAACAATGAAAACGGCTTGAATTGTTTGTAACAATATAAAGTATTGTTGTAAATTATGCAAAAAATATTTTAAAATAATTATTAAAATTATAGAAAAAAATGTACGTCAACTTAGTTCACAACATTGAAAATGTAATGTTTTGCGCTTTCAGATAGTGTAACAATGATTTTTATGCTGCATTATTTTCGAGAGTTATTAAGGAAAAACGCAAAAAGTTCGTTTAATTTTTAATTAATTAATTAAAATTCTAATTAAAATTTCAAAAAAGGGTTCCGAGGTGCACATTCCCACCCTCCAAAGTATGTTTGTGCCAAATTTCATAGCTCTAAGTCTCGCGGTCTGGCCTGTAGAGCGCCAACACACAGACAGACAAACAGACACACACACAGTGGTGGACTGACGAGGTTGCCAGCTTGCCCGATGGTAAGTGGCCCCCCCCTTAAACATAAGACAATTTGGGCCCCCAGGAAGTGTGTGTTTGAGAGAGAGAAAAGGATATCTCTATAGTAAACTTTTCTGAAGCAAATAAATAAAATAGCCCATGTACCCAAGGTCCATGTTTCAGCGTTGCACATCCGTCATTGTCGTATAAAGCTGAGAAACAAGGGAATTCGTATGCCTTTAAAAGAAACGGTTTTCTTGGCTAAAACTGTTACTAGGGAGAGAGGAAATAAATTTTTCCTATTTAATAAACCAAACGACTTCTTTGAAAAAGCGACAGTCACTCTTTTCTCTATGCGTTTGGGGGGGGGGGCGTTTATATGATCATGTTTACAATGTTTTATGTACATGTACAGCAAAGGGGTCCCAATCTTATTGGTCTTTCTTTCGTGGAAAATAATTGGTGAGAAAAGTGGTATTTCTGTTTTTAGTCAAAAGAGAGTAGGACGTACGTAGCGTATCTTGTAAAAGGAGAGAAAAAATATTTTTGAGAGGCAAGCTGAAATTATTATTTCTGTATTTTTACATCGCCTTTGTAGTATTTAACACTAACCACCTTCGGCGAACAGCCGATTCGTCCATCTTATTAATTGCCTTAATTTCATTTTATCAACAAACTTTGAATTCGCCAACTTATTTAATTTATGGTAAAGTGAAAATATTAATTGTTACAAAAGTCTGAGAAAGAAATTAGTTGTGAAAAGAATAGACAGGAAATGTATTAGAATTGAGCTAAATTTTGATGTAGTATGTTTTTGCATCTAATGAAATGAATGATTTAAGTTTTTACATTCAACTGTTTAAAAAGTCTAGAAAACACGAGATTCAATGAAGATTTTTTTTTTTAAATTTGCATAATTATAACGTACAATTATTACACATTATTAAGCTAATTTTGAAGTGAAAATTTAACCTAATTATAACAAATTAATTGATTACATTATCTCTAGGAAAGATTATCTTGCCTTAAGTGGAAAGTTGTGTTTAAGATCATTCCTAATAATTACATCTATCAATAATGAAATTATAATTAATTATCAATATGAAATAATGAAATTAGTTTGACTTTCGTTACAACATTAAAAAGTATTGTTGAAAATTATGCTTGAAAATATTTTTAAAAGCTTACAAATACAAATTTGTAAGCTGTAGATATCGAAAATAAAATTTCTGAATTCAAAGTCATGTCATTCTTTCCTGGGTCAAAGTTAGGGGTGAACTTGTAGGACCATTTTGCTACGATTGCCATCGAATGTGATCAAATATTAGAAACCCCAGCCTATTTTATCAAAAAGATTTGTAAACAACACTTCTGCCAAAAATTTACTGAATTTTGTATACATTCTTTATCCACCAACTGTGTGTGGGATTATATGCCCAATACCTATCAATAACTGACACATATTAATTTATCCATGATCCTTTCTCTTCATATTTATTTAGATTTAATTTAGCAAACACTCTTGATGATGTTTGAGGTGGTTTCATTGTAATGCGGATCATTATGCTTGTGTTTACTCTTTTTCTCAGGATTTTCATTTTTCTGTTACGGTCTGTATCCTAATAAACCTGCTTCGATTGAAAATATTTCAAAATAACTTTGTCTTTAAGAAGTTTGAAATCAATTTTTGAGATATCACAGCTCCTTGGAATAAAAATTTATTATATATATATTAATGAATTAATGAGATAGAATTGTAGATATGTGTGGGCCCCCACTGACTTTTGGCAAAAACTATTTCTTCCACAAACACATTCTTCCTTTATTATTATTAGAGATAATCAATGTATATGAAATGACAGAGCATTATGTTCATTGTTTCTTGTATATTATGATATATATATATATATATATATATATATATATATATATAAAGAGACAAAACATAATAGAAAAACAATAAAATAAATAATTTTATTTAATTTATTTAATAATAAATTATATTTAGCAATACACAATAATTTCATCCCCTGAAGAAACATTATTGTGCTTTTATTGCGTTTTTTTCATTTCACATTTTATACTCTTTCATTTTTCGATTTATACTCTCTCTCTCTCTCTCTCTCTCTCTCTATATATATATATATATATATAACCATATAGCGTATGTCTTTTTTCTAGGTTTGCATTGTAGATTTACGAAATCATGGAGAAAGTCCGTGGAGCGACGAGGTTGATACCGCAACAATGACTGAAGATATCAAGCATCTGTTGGATAAATTAAAGATCCCAAAGGCAGTTCTACTTGGACACAGTTTGGGTGGTAAAATATCAGTTCATCTCGCACTTAACTACGTACGTTGCATATTATCAAGTATAAATGATGTGATTGTTTTAATAATTCTGTTTCAAAGAAGCTGTTTTGATATACCGTAAAACGGGGTTACTTTGCACCGATTTTCATAACTTCCGATAGATTTTCGAGATTAGTTGTAATTCTCTAAAAGAAAGGCTTTTATAATTTTTTTCTCATTGAGGGATTATTAGCGAAACGTTTTGCAGGAAAATTTGGATCATAAAATGATTTAATAATTAATTATGATTTTCCGAAATTTTGGTGCAAAGTTACCTCATAGGTGGGGGATACTTTGCACTGGTTAAATTTTTCTAGTATATTACAAAGACGGAATTCTCCAGATACAATTCTAGATATATTTATTGAAAGCCTGGGTGGAAATATACAAGAGAAATAAATTTCATAAATGCCTGATTGTAATTGACAATTTTACGTCATTGCATTCGGTCAAACCTGGAAAGCGTTTTAAAAATCCTTTTGACGTAAAAATGTCTTGCCGCTCGTTACAGTGATAATCGGTCGAACTGTCTTGTGTGACAAAATACCGTCGGATTTGAATCGCTAATAACTACGAGACTAATAATGCGAAAAGAATGGTTGACCCCAAAACGGATAGGTCATATCCGTAAAGGTTTGTCGCATAGTATTTGTTTTGCCTGTGACGTCGTCGTACCAGTGTAGGCGCATGCGCGTGATTGTTTTGAATTTTCTTTATGTACAATTATATATAAGTGTAGGGTGGAAACAAGCGTTTAGCTAGGAGGTTGATTCTGGTGTCATTTGAAAAAGCTTGAGGAGTATTACTAGTACCCAAAGTGAGATAATAAAAATATGTATCAGAATATAAGCAAAAATCGGTATTAAATTGAAAACATGAAATTATTATAACACGCAGAGTTTTTTTCGAATTGTACGAAACTTACAGAATACTTGACAATACGTAAATGAAACATTGTATTAAAATCTGAATTCAAAAATTCGAATATTACGGGGAATATGAGCATTTGTAGTAAATAATGCTTTACTGCGCATACTAGAAACGTAGTTCTATATAATGTCAACAGATGGCGCCATCAAAAGCTACTCTAAATAAAACATAAGAGAGGCACAGTTCGAGTCCGCGCCGTAGAATTTTCGTGAAAACGTCGGGATAAAATCATAAAACAAATGTTTCGTATTAATACGTAAGTTGATTATCAATCTCTTTTATACAATATTTACACAGATAATGGTTACAAAATAGATAAATCACATGTTTATCGCATGTATCAAGGGTCTGTGGTAGCTAACTAACTGAGTTAAAAAAAACTAACTGAGGTTGCTGTTTATTACAAAGTACCATGGTGCAAAATCCCTCCTTTTCGGTGCAAAGTTACCCCAGGTCAGAAGAAAATAGTTACAACTTAAGTAACTAATATACTTGCCATTCAAAGCAAAAAATAAAAGCTAGGCTTATTATCTTTCATATTTAAATGCATTTGCCTTCAGAAATGTCATATTTTCCTCACCGGAGGCAAATTCTTCAGCACTAATATTTTCACTGAAAAATTGGCTCATTGTCTTTTCCTTCTGGAATCTCCTGAATGATTGCTATATATTTTAAGGAATGAAATACATTAGTCAGTGTTCCCAAGAAGTTAGAAAAAATCTCAATCCCGTACCACTAATCAGTTGATCTCTATTTCATTTTTCAAACAAATTTTGCACTGGTGCAAAGTTACCTCCTCGAGCGCAAAGTAACCCCTTTTTAAGGTATTTAACTTGTTGCACATTGCATAGCAGTTCAAGAAATAATAATTACTAAAATAATAAGCCTTCAATTATTGCTGTTTTATAATAAATATGAGATATGCCCAAACAAGAATTAGCAACAGATTGGTGTTATTAAATCAAGTAAGTTAAAAAGTACTATGAAATTAATTCACGTGATGTCACAGTCACATGACAAACATTACTGAGTATGGTATTTAACATTTAACGGCACACTGCATTTTGCTGTGCCATGATGCCATTTTTCGTTTTCCTTCTATGTGATGTGCAATAAATTTCAACAATAAATTGGAATGGTGAATTTAAAGAGTATAGCGCGAGCGGAACTGTACTCATAAGAAATTGACTCATAAGAAAAATTATGTGATAACATATGCGGGCATTTCGCAAAGGGAAATGGAACAAAATGTTTTTAGATCATCTTTTTAATGTATTTTAATAAGTTCTTTAAAATACGAAGGTAGTTCAAGAAGTAAAGTAACAAGCCCTCTGAGGGCAAACGTTTATGGACGAAATCAAAGATATACACAACAGAGTAAGGCGCTGGTACATCGTACTTCTCCACATAGTCGGAATGGTTGTCGAAGTATTTGTTTCGTCGATACACCACCGTATCGAAATCGACATAGAGGAAATCAGCTTTAAGGTCGTGGAGCGATGTCAAGATGGCTTGCTGAGCTTCGGAAACGGTTCTCCCAGGTGCTTTATGAACGGTCCGAAGACATAAAAATCACTTGGTCCGGGCCGGATTGTAGGAAGGTTGTTTCAATAACTTCCATCTGAAACGCCATGCCAAATCACAGGCGTTGTCGTGCAACAATAGAACACCTTTCAAGAGCAGGTGCAGAACCTTATCACACCTCTTTTTTCAATCACTGACCACGTTTCCGTCAACGCATCCATCTTCTAACTGAGAATTTGCCGTACTACAGCAGAACTAGCTCCATCTACCGGCGTTGTTCAAGTGCTGTGATCTTCTCAGCTGTCTAGACAGGAATTCAATTTGCACTGAGAATTTGTGCACCCGTCAGAGTCTTTCTACCTTATTTTTTGAAATACGTATGCTCGTAATATTTCATGCAGATCTTATTATTTTGTCGTGCTTAAATAATTTTTCATTACATTTTTAATAGCCCGAAAGAGTTGAAAAAATTATAATTGAAGACATGAGACCAAATGGCTTGAGTCCCGAAGGATTACAGGAAGTGCTTTTATACCTTAATTTATTGAAGGATATCAATAATTTAATACCCCAAGGAGTTTCTGAGAAGGAGGCAAGAGAAATATTTTTGAGGAATTTCAATGATTATCTTGCCAAGGTAAGATCTATATGGTTTTGTTATCTATTTTAATTTTCATGGAAATGTGTCCTAAAATTTGACGCGAATGTACTTGTAAAGCTTAAGAAATATCGATTCAAAGAAGCTGAACTAATGCAAACAATGAATTAGAAATGAATACATTAAATTAAAGTGGAGTATATAGTTCTAGGTAACAAGCTCAATACAATGTCTAATTTAATTTATAATACGAAGATTAGCCAATATTTCACCAATCACCAATTATTTTTATTTTTCAGATCACCAATTATTTTTAATAAAAGTCAAAATAAAGGAGCTTTGAAGAAACTGAGGTTAAGTGTTTTTGAAAAATTTAATCGAAGTAGAGAACTACTTTCTGTTTTTTCTGGAAATAATTGAAAATGTAAAATATGGAAACTATATAAAGCAGGTCGAGCTAATGAGTAATAAAAATAAATTTAAAACGAAAGTAAAGTAAAATTTAAAGAAAAGTAAAAATAAAAGTGATGTAAAATGTAATTGTAAAATAGTAAAACATATTCTCTTGAATTAAATTCGTTTAGCAGCTAATGGGTAGGTAACGTTTAACTTATGTTATTAGCATAGTTAATATAGTTATTAGAAGAGCATCGAGATGTCAACTTTTATAACTACTATTACGAATGAAAGACAGGTGAACATACAAAAGAAATATCTGAAATGCCAAATTTAAGTATTTCCTTATAATTACTATAATCAATCAAATCAATACATTTTATGATGTATTAATAGCTCAGATTTTATTTTTGTTTTAATTTTATATTATTTTTAGAGTAATTATTTGTATTATCGATTATTTTTCAGAGCAATACATCTTTGTCTTATGATGATCCTGATATGTTTCCTATTAAATGTACAGATGGGAAGTGCCGTTGGAGTACAAATACTATAATTTTTCAGAAGATACTAAAGGATAGCGACTCTGTGTGGCCGGAAAGCTCTGGGCGCTTTGATGGGCCTGCACTTTTTATGTATGGCACAGAGTCCAATTTTAAAGTGTATGTACAAGCATCACTTCTAGAATTTCTTTTCTATATACCAAAGAATTGAAATGAAAATTTCGTAAATTATACGTCGGCAAACTAAATATATGCTATATGGCGTACATTGTAGATCAGCAAACTTTAAACTTGAAAGAGGAAAATCTGTCCCTCATAACTGTTTATAATTTCTTCAAGTGATAAATAAGATAATAAGAGATAAAAAATTTCTTCAAGATTTCTTCAGATATTTTCACAAATGAGGAAACTTTAAGCGAATATTTCAGCAAGTAATAATATTGATCTTTATTGAAATATGAAAAAAGTCGCACAAAAATTACTCTCACTGCTTTTATATGCTAGAATTGATTTATGTGGAAATACAAGCTTCATTATAAGCTTGAATTTCCTGAGAAACTTTCTGTCGTTTTCAATTTTTGGCACGATTCGAAATTGGCATTACTAATTTGGCTCCTTAAATTACATTCAATTCAATTCCAATATGAACATACCTGGTCACATAGATAGTTAATCCCATAGATACTGAGAATACGAATTCAATAAGTGTTTATCATTCGTTCCGAGCAGGAACTGTATCTAGAGTGAGATATCACTTCAATAACTGAGTGTTTTGATGTTACCTGGTACGATGCAATACAATGGAATGTATATACAAACAAAAACAAAATACAATGAAACAAACCGACCATAGTATCTCGCAGTTTTAAGAGACCTATAAATCAAATGTGGAATCATTATTAAGCGAATAATATTCTTTCAAAACTTTATAAATTAAACGATGACAATTGTATTTTCATTTTTATTTCTAGTTACGATTAAGTATCTACAAAGCCACGTGTTGTTCGCGAGGCTTAGTTTGTCGATCCTTGTCCTAGGCTATGTATAAAGTTATATAAGGAATTAGAATATGATTCACTAATTTATTTTTAATTCTTAATCTTCTTCAGAATGTTTTCACAAAATATTACTCAAATTCATAACAAAAGAGTACATTTTATCTTGGAATATTTAGAGAAATATTTAAATCTATCAATAAAGATTTTAATATTTGAAATTAGATGTCTCAAATTAAATTTCAGGTGATTCCATTAATATCATTTTCATTACTTACTTTTATTAAAATTCATCAAGATTGGTTTGTGTACATGAGTACCAGTGATAGGCACTTTTGTTCCGTCTCAATTGAATTTATTCAAATTAAATAGTTAAAATACGATATTAAATTCAAACCTTAATTTCAATAGTGGTCTTTTTTTTTAAGCTTTGAATTAGCTTCATTTTTTTATTATATAAAGGCCTTCCTCATTTAACTTGATATTGATATACTCATAACATATAAATAAATATAAGATGGAGATTTTAAATATTCAATTAAATTTGTATTAATTTGAATTACCAGAATAACGTTCGTTTCCAAGCTACACAAGAGCAATAAGTATATGAAAAAAACAACCTCATTTTCGGACGCAAATTACATATTTTTAATAGACATGGAATTTCGGAATTATTCCTTTTAAATATTATTTATCTTGATAGGACTACACTTTCTTTGCCATTCCACATAATTCATTTCATTTTATTTTCAAAATATTTAATAAATAAAATAACTTTTTTTTATCTTGTTAAATAAATACATTTTGGAAATAAATCTTAGTATCTCAAAATTCTTAAAATGGAGGTGCCGATTATTATAATAACAAATCTTCAATTCATTCTATAAGGTAGATTTCAAACGCAATTTTCAAAACCGCTATTAAATAATTGCTTTTGATTTCATCTTCGAGGATAAATTTGTAATATTAGATACTCAATTTTAATATTCTTGTACTTAAACCTCTCATTGAAATTTACATACTTCTTTTTTATTGCAGAGCTGATGATGAAAGCAATATTAAGAAATTGTTTCCAAATGCAAAGCTTGTTGGCGTAAAGGGAGCCGGTCACGTGGTGCATACATTTCCAGAATTCATGACAGAAGTCATCAAGTTTATCAATGAAAAATAAGGAGTTGAATTTTAAACATTGAAAGAATAAAGCAAATTTCATATTGCTGTAAATTTTCTTGTGAAAGAAAAATAAATAATCACTTCCACACATTTCACTCTTTCACTAATTCATTTTGACTAAAATAAATCAGTGCCAGCTACTGAATTCATTTAATAGTCATCATAAATTATCTCTATATTGTATAGGTGTGAGACAATTCCATTATTAGAATGTAACTCTATGTTCAAAAATGATAGTTAACGCTACAATAATTACTGATGAAAAGCTACTTATAGATATATTTGTGGTTTTCTGTGTTCTCTACGTCGTTAAGCAAAATGAGTTACGAAGCATTCATCAGAAAATTGTAAAGCGTGTTCAAAATTTAATAAAGCAATTAAAAACATGACCAATGAAATTTTTCCACGCTTCTTTTTAACTCGATATGCTTCATGTTGATGTAAAGATGGAATTTCGTAATCGATTTTTCACTCACTCCCTGATATTCTAGAGTCCCGAAATTTTCTACAGATGTGTGTTCTGGATGAAAATGCATTATTTAAATTTTTTCTGAACTTAATAATCCGTTAAGCAATTATTTTTTTTTATTGATTTTTGATGTAATACAAGTGGCGCAATCTGGTAGTAAATTTGAAAATAAAATGTATTACAAGATTGCTGAATATTTATAATAATGAATTATAAATTAAATATTAAAGATTATAAATAACAAAAATAAAGCTTTGAAAACACGCTTTTATTACGTTATATTAACTGACATGAACAGGAACATAAATCCTGGTTTTAGTGTTTTTGCTTTGAAATGTGTAAGTAACAATAAGTCTTATAGGAATTTTTAATGATATTTTTGTTCCATAACTCTGTTATATGAAAATATGACAAATAAATATTCATTTCATGGTTGTGGACTTTTATTTCTGGATTATATTATTTATGAGCATTGGTGATTTTTATTGTAAGGCATGTGTAGTTAATCGTATCACAATTCTTTAATTTTTAAGAAATCTGAGATGATATAAAAAGAAGTGGAATTCATATCTTTAATCCATATATTTTGACTTACTTATAACGGGAAAGTATCATTTATTTAAGCAGAATTATTAAGCCGATTAAAAATAATTATATTATTATTACCGATATATAAATAACCTATACTTTATTGATGATATGTTTTGACATACATTGTTTTTCTCCAAAATACTAAGCTATCAATCTTATCTTCTTGTGTAGCTATCCCTGTTGTTATGCAGTGATAGAGGGAGCTTCAGGATTAGTCAATAAAATTAATAAGAACTATTAAAGCGTCATAATTTACCTCAAAATCTATGCACAATATGAACTGAAGACTGGAAATGGATAAAACCCAATAAGTTCCAAATTGCAAATTTTAACAGGGTAACGAAAAAGAAGTTCCAAGCTTCGCAGTATTTATGTAACTGGCAACATCTACTTACTACATCTACTAACGCGTTCTTCAACTTTTTAGAGTTTGTTAGATACTGATATCGTTTCCAAAGTTGAAAACGATAATTACTGCGTTTTAGTGCGAAAAAAACCGTTTGTGTTTTTTGGTACTTACTGCGTTTTCCATGCCCAGTCCTCAATTATTACCGCATATCATAACGTATATTGTTCAGTAGGGCTGGACGATGACCAGATTTAAATATCGCGATATATCGTCGAAGATAAATCGATATTTTTCGATATATCGAGATTTTATTATTTATTTATTTGAAATATGAATCGCCTCTAAACACATTGAGTAATCAAGATTAATCCAAATGAAAGGAATTTTCAGTTTATATCTTTCTTAATTTTTATTTGAAACAATAAACATATTTTTTGCTTTTTCCTTCAAATAAAATTAAAAATAATAGTATTAATCTTTTCAACAGAGTATACAATGCTGGAATAGCAGTTCGCTTAAGAAAAGTTGGCACGTCATAATCTATCATAATATTTAATGAATTCCGTCATTTCTTAAAATAAATGAGAGGTTTATAAAATTTTAGCTTTAATACTGCTGATTTATTAAACATCAGTTTTTTTTCATTTTCACAAAAGAAAAATAAACATAGTTATACCTTTTAACAATCTAAATTAAGTAGTTTCAAATAAATCCTGAAGTTTTCGAAGTCTAAAGTCATTAAAAAGTAATTCATTACTTTAATGAACTAAACTTTTTACTTTATTTTCAATGTTTGAACGGATAATTTAATATAAATATTCAACTAGAATTTTAGCGCAATTGGTAGTATAGCTGATCACAATTAGACTAAATAAAAGTAATTGTTCGGAATGTTTACAGTAAAAGCATTAAATGTATCACTTAAGTTGAAAACAGAGCCGGAATGAAAGCTAAAATGTAAAAATAATTTGTTTCAAAGATATTCCGAAATCCAAGGGGGAAAATAGGTAAAAGAAAAATAAAAAAAAGAGAGAAAAAGAGAGCTATATTTTGCTTTTTGATATTTATATTTTTATTATTGCTAAAGTAAGCCAACCCATGTTATTATTTGTTGCAGGGGATTGATTTGGCGTTAAAATAACGATGCTTCGAAATGGTATCTTGTGCATAGTCAGAGTTAGTTGGACTTGGCTTCGATGTTAAACAGTTCATTGCATGGAATCGAAATAATCGATAAATGTTATGGGGATAAACTCTGTTGAAACCCGTCCGCAGATAGAACAGGACATGAAAAATTAAATCATAAATTCAATTAGTTTCAATGTTTGTGCGAAGATTCCAAGGGAAATAGGGCAGAGAAAAAAGAAAGAAAGAAAAAGAATTTACAATAAACACAAGAAAGCAAACATACTTTTTTTTCTGTTTTAAAAACTTGGAGTTTGGATTTAGGCAATCTATCGCTCAAAATATCGAGCATATTGTTAAGGCTTTCAGAGTGAATTCTCGATATGATATCGATATCTGTCAGTTAAGGGTGAAATTAATATTGAGATGGTACTGAATATATCGTTGGGGTTTTAGAGTGAGTGAATTCGGCATGCTTTAGAGTGAGTTTTTATGCACTCAGCGGAACACCTTAAAAGTGATTCCGTTCGCGTCAAGGCCAAAGGTCTAGAAACACAGAATTATTTATTTGTTCGTTTATTTTTTCGTTTTGAATCTTTTATTTGATTTTATTGGTTGTCATGCGTTATATTCCTTCCTCATTTTTTATGCAGTTCTTCAGATAAATATTATTTTCTTTTCGGCATTTTTTACGATTGCATTAAAAAGGATAGAATCTGTCTAAATTTCTTTATGTAATGCAGCATCCTTCATTAAATACATCTTACATGTGATCTATTTTTTTAATTCATTTCTGAAAAATACTGTATTACAGGCTGTTTTGCATTTCTAAACCTATAATTAAAAATATTTTCTTAAGTTGTAGAGGGTAATAAACTAAACTACGAATACTCTAAATTTTCACTGGTTTATTTATATACAAAAATTCTCAGGTCATGCATTTAAATAAAGAAAAGCTTATTTTGTTTAGAGTTAGTTAGTTTAGTTTAGTTTTTTTAATCAAACGATATATCGATTATTTAATAAAAATATCACATCGAAAAATCGATTTTTTTAAAAAAATATTTATTTTTTTCGATAAATCGAGAATCGGCACAGTTCTATTACACAGGGTGATCATAAATTATTGAACCCATTTCAGAAATTAAAAAAAACAACTAATAATGATACAAATACGTGATTTTTAAATGAGAGAGCAAATAAAAAAGTTTTTTTTCTTCTTCAAATAGGTGATGCACCAATACAGCTTTCTAAATTTGCTACAACGAGAAATTTCTATATTCAATGGCTACCGATCAGCAGAAGCAGATGCGCGATATCTGGTTTCCTTTTTCACTTTTTCCTGAATATCTGGAAAACTATTCAGTTTTCGAATTACAATTTATTCAACGAATTAAACAGGGTAAAATTCCTTACAAATACATGATTTTATTTTTTTTTATTTAAAAGTTTCACAGATAATAGCTTTCAAAAATAGGAGATGTCCAAAAATTTCCCCCCCCCCCCCCCCCAGACCACCGTTACGGCGCGTTAAATATCTGAAAAAAATATATATGCATTTTGAAATGCGCGCTCTCATTTAAAAAAAGCTTTAGCTGTAACATTATTAGTTTTCTTTTTTTTTAATTTTCGAAAATGGGTCCAATAAGTTATGCCCAACCTGTCTTGAATCTTGAATGATAGGAGTTATGGGATTTGAAGCAACAAGGGCTGTAATCCCCCAACCTGTCTTATCATTATTATTATTAGATCTTGCACATAGCTAATATTGTTCAGAAGATGGTGGCGCCCTCAACTGGCTCTCTTTTGAAATTCAGATTAGTTATGGTAGAAGGTAGGTCTCATAGACCGATACCTTCATACAAATTTCTCTTCTACTTCGCGGTTTGCTTCTTTTTTCATTATCATTCTTGGAATTTTTATAAATTTGTAATTCCTTCACAGCTTACTGAAGTGCTATGACTTTAAAGATTCAAAGTAGACTACAATTATTCATTTACATATTTATGATTACTTCGTAAATGCTGTTCTTCAGACGCACTTAAATTTTCAAGAAACGAGAACAACTATTTTGATCTCCTTAAATAAGTAAATTTAAAATTTTAGCAATGTATTAAGTATTCAATTTACAGCAAAAACAGGAATAAAGATAACAATCTTTATGATAATGCGAAAAAAACATGCTCACCGTATCATAGATATATTATACAATATTTTAAAAATTTGTTCAACATTCTTAATATTGCACAATATCTTAAAAATATCGCAATGCCGCTTGGGATAGGCAGCATATAGTCTTCAAGTGGGTTTCGTCGCTAACTTGTTCCATAGATTTAAAGGCATAAAACTATAATGTAAATTATTGCTTCTATAATACAACGGCTTTTAATTTTGTGTAACTAAAATCATAAATTGAAAATGCTTTTCAAAAACAAATGCTATGTTATATTTCATTTTTAGATGAAAATCTTCTAACTCCAGAATATAAATATTAAAATTTGCGAAAATAAAGGTAAAGAAGCGACCACTTTTCGATTGACAATAAATATAAAAGATAATTTTTAATAAGATTAAACATTCATTGTTTATTAAAATATATGTAATTAAAATTATTTTTCTGTTATTTAAAAAGTGACGCAGATAACTTAACACGCGTCTGCATAAATTTCCCACGAATACAGAATTGATAGCAGTTTTATTAGATAAAATATATTATTAGAAAGAAGAAATTAGTGGATTCCACGTAAACGATGCAAAAATTAAAAGGTTTTTTTCTTATCAAAAAGAAATTTTTCTGTTCCTATCTGTGTGAGAAGACTAATGCATGCATACATAAGTTTCAGAGATTTTAATACCGACATCCTGAGAAGTAGTACAGAAGGTTTCTTTCATATACTGTGTAGATAATTTATCTCTTCATACAGTAGAAGCAGATACTGACACAAAGGTAAGTAAGTATATTAATCTCTGATTGCTTCTCCAAAATTGAAGAAATCTTAAGAATTGAAAATAAAAATAATCAATCGAAGAGCACAGAGTAATGTATTAAAATTTTAGGATATTTCACAATATTATATAACATCGTAACAGTAATTTATAAATTCTTATGTTACTTCTACTACTTGCGATACAATTTAAACTGAATAAGAATAATGTAGAGTCGTGAAAATTAAGTTTAAATATAATTTAATCTTGTACTCCTTAGAAAATAAATAAAATCTGAACTCCCCTCAGGATATAAAAGAAGATTGTACTCCTTAGAATTTTAAATATAACCTGTGCACTCCTTGTATAGACTCCCTTAAAAGATCTCTAAGAAAATATTAAAGATATTATACATGTTTTGTTAGTCTACTTTATATTAATTACGTATATATCGATACATAAACATAAAGTAATAAAAATTTATTCAATTTTATAAACTGTTCAGTTAAAAAAGATGAACAATCTTGTGTAGGGAATAGTGAACACATACATACCTATAATTGTTTTCTACATACCTACAATTGTTACGCGTTCCTCAAACTAAGGTTTAATTCTTTACTCTGCTATATATGTATATAATTATTTTTCAATTTAAAAACTTTCTCCGAAATTCTAAATTTTGCTTCTATTGATATCAAAAATGAAGATTTATCCTTACTGTAAATCCATATTTTTATATCTAGTGCCTAAATATTTTAAAAATACGTTTTACATATTAAGGATTAATTTTGAATGACTTAAACTCGCAATACGTATATACCGTTTCTTTACTCCAATATTCTTACCTGGTTATTTTTATGCTGAACGCATTCCTTTACATTATCCACAATAAATATATGACTACTTATTTAACTTCGATTATTTATTTGTTACATCTTAATATTAGGCTAAAATTTGATTGCGTACATCGAATATATACGGGCTCTAAATATAGAATTTTTGACAACACTGCTGTTGTGTTGATTCGATTTAAATTTATATTATTTACTTCTACATAGGTATTTGGAATATACATAGGAATTTGGTGAATCGAGTACCGACTCAAGTATCCTCCTCGTCATTTGCTCACGGTTCAAAATTACGAGGTTCTACACACAATAGCTCTCCTGTAGATTCGAAATGGTAGGTTAATGCAACTGAACTGACCTAGATGTCATTGAAACGTATTTGTTTTTCAAGTTTTTTGCTATGATTCTTTTCCCCATTACTTTTATGGTTTATCGAATTTCCGCGTCAACTATTTTCTTTATCATCTGACATACAACTAATATCAGTCGAAACATTCACTTATGATCATTTGCATTGGTTTTTAAGTAAAATATTGCTAATTCTGTTATTTTGTTGAAAACAAGAAACTAAATGCTTTATAGAGTATCATAGAAAGCGAGAGAATAAAGTGCAACCCATCTTTACTGCAAGATAGTGTCTACTTAATTTTCTTAATTTTAAATTTTAAAGATTAGATGAAGCATTCATTCACAAAATTCATTTAATATAGCTTTTTATAAAAAAAATTCTTTTTTACTAAAGTCTAATAAATCATTAGCATAGTCATTTTAATTTTGGAGTCGCAGAAATTCTAAATAATTAATTTTATTCAAGCTGAAAATGCTGCTGCTGTCCGTTCTGGTTTGCTTTTCTTCGCTTCTTCAAACATCCTTATCAACTCCTGTTTTGGCTGCAAAGTAAGTCTGTCATAAATCATCTTCTCAAAAAGTATAGCATGTTAACTGAATAATTCAAAAGTTCCAATTTATTGATGAAGAATCCTTTGCGAAGATTATTCAGACTTATCTTCTTAATTGTATTTCTTTAGCATGGGTAATGATTTCGAGGCGATGGGTCTGCACATGGTAATTATCGCGTTGTAAGAAAACAAACAGTTCATGGTGTCTGATAGGACACCTTTCATGATACGAGCACACCGCTGCTCATCCATTAGTTTCAACTACCATATACATGAAATGCCATCTCGGGTCTTTTTTACAACTCCTTACTATCGTATAATCTTTGCTAATATTGTCCGAACCACTTTTTAGGCCAAGCATCCCCTTCTAACACGCGCGCATGACGTTCCCTCCTGTATAATTCTAGCCTTAGTGGCCTAGTGGTAAGGTTTCGGCTTCGGGTCCGGTTCGAAACCTGATTCCAATGAAGTTCCACTATGCATGTGGGCTTGCTGCACACTTAATCATACGTAGAGGGCCAAACGTCCTTTCGCTGACGTGGTGCGGAAGTTTGGAGCTGGAGTGCCAGTTCCGAGGTCGTCCTCGTCATCTGACCGTGGTTCAAAATTAAGAGGTCCCTCGTGTTGCTTCAAAACGAGACGTTAACATAACTAAACTAATCCTGTGCATTCCTATATAAAACTGATTTGTTTTGGTACGCCTTACCTTCTCTTAAAGTTTGTCGGAACCATTTGGAATCAACCAATATATAAAGTATCCATAGTTTCGCTTGAAACTCAAATGAAATGTTAATTTTTTTCCAGACCCAAGCCCGTAGAACTGAAATATTCTTGCATGGCAGTTATTCCCGCAGAACATCAAGAGCAGAGACCCGATGATGTGCCTATTATTTTGCTTCATGGTATGGGAGGAAACAAAGAAGTCTGGCACGGTATTTTCGAAATTTTAGCTTTGGATACCAAGAAGGAAGTAAGTAGCCAAACAGTGATTAAAATTATTAAAGCTTTTGCCTTATCATTTTACCTAAAAAAATCAAAAGTGACCCTCAGAAATATTTAGAATCGGCAAAGGTTTCAGTAAGGTGGAAAAGATAATCGCAAAAAAAGTGCCTGTTTTTTGGGTTTTTTTTCTTCGTAAAACGAGTTTGAACTTTTCATAGAACGTAAATAATAACAAAAATAACTCTAGAAACAATAATCAGTTTGTCACTTTTCCACTGACTTTTGAAACCGTATTCGTAGTACTTTTTGTTTCCACTATTATGCATTTTTCTTTTGAAATTATTTTCTCGCTGTCTGATAGGAACAAAAATATCAGATTAACTTTATTCATCCACTTTCATTTTCTTTTAAGTTTATTGCGTAGTGAATAAAAAAATTTCATCTTATTTAAAGCTCGAGTAGAACGATTTCTGTTGAATAAAAAAAAAAATCGATGTAGTTGCTTAAAAAAAGCGTATTGTTTTTGAAGATAAGCCGTCCCCCCCCCCCCTTCGTCTCGTAATTAAAACAAAAAACAAAACACGAAGCGAAATAGATAGTATGTATCTCATTAAATTTCATCTTTAAAACATGTTTTTCTTTTACAAATGAAAAACAGCTCTTATCAACTTTTAAGTGGAATTTTCTTCTCCAAACAAACGGTTCGTTGCTTCAAACGGTGAACTAAAACTCAGAACTTTCAACTCTTGACATTTTTTAACGATAAATTTCCCGTTTAAATAATACACGCACCTGAAGAGAGTTCTGATGTATGTTTCATTTAGAAAATTAAGCGAACGATTTTGATTTTCGTTTCCGAATGTTTTATTCTCAGTCCCTGGCCGTGGTGGCCTAGTGATAGAGTCTGGGATTCGGGGCGGGAAGGCTCCAGGTTCAGAACCCGATTCCATTGAAGATCCACAGTGTATGTGGGCCTGTTGCACGCTAAATCATACGAAGTGAGTCAAACGTCCTCCCGCTGGTGTGGTGCGGAAGTTTAGAGAGGGGGCGCCAGCTCAGGTGTCATCCTGGTCATCTGACAGTGGTTCAAAATTACGAGGTCTGTTCAAAAATAGCCCTGGTGTTGCTTCAAAACGGGACGTTAATATAGCTAAGCTAAACAGTCCTCTTCTTGAAAACGTAGATCCGTTTAGTATATTACATGAAATATTGTCCAGTTTTCTGTATGACTTGGAGAATATCTTGGTAAAATTTAGAAATGTTGAGTCAAATATTACGAGACAAATAAAAATTTTAAGTTTATTGAAATTTGGCTTTTCAGATAGTGATTAATATTCTCCAAAATTATTGCGAAACTAAATTCAAAATTGTGTTTCACTGTCTCATCTTTAAATAGACATGCATATAAGATAGATTAAAAATAATGGGATACGAAATAATAAAAAGACACTCAAATTCTAACAAAATACAAAATTTGTTATTAAAGTGATTTGCATCACAATATATTGTACAAAGCAAAATAAAGTCAATTGTACTTACAAATACATAATAATGGTTTTTTCCATCTTTCTAAGAAGAGTAGAGCATCGTGAAGCCCCAAGAAATTTAAAATAATATTTTTTCTTTGCTGTCTATTTCTACTTTAGGTTTGCATCGCAGATTTACGAAATCATGGAGAAAGCCCTTGGAATAGCGACGAGTATGATGTTGAGGCCATGACTGAAGACATAAAGCATTTAATAGATCGACTTAAAGCTCCAAAAGCAATTCTGCTTGGTCAAAGTTTGGGTGGAAAAATAGCTATTCACCTTGCTTTAACTTACGTAAGTTAAAATGATCTCAGCAATTGCCATGTCAATGTTCTTATCAATTAATAAACAAGTATCAAAAGGAAATCTTATCTTATTTGATGGTCCTCTGAAAAAGTGCTGTCTAAAATTCTAAGATGCTGGGGGCTATCAATTATTACTAAAAACACTGTAATTCATTAGAGGAAACCTTATTTAATTTAACATAATTTGCTGAAAATAGGAAAGAAAAAAGCAAACTCATTATTAATATATTTTCTACACATAAATCCAAGTTGTAGTAAAAGCGACAAGACTGAATAATGAGACTTTTACTCTTTCTGCAGTATAGGCTTACAGGAATTCTCAGGGAGGTATTGAATCAGAAATATATAGGGGATCCGAATTGGGACTATCTGGAGATATTTTAATGTACAGTGCTAGAAAAATAATTTTAATAGAAAACAAGAGATATCATTTTTTTTGTCTTTTATTAGAATGTTGGTATAGTAGAGTATGAACAAAGTAAAGCTCTTTTGTAGAGTAATGGGTCAATATGATCTCAGTGGTCTAGTGGGGAATGTGAAGGTCTTCGCGATAGTGATTAGTGTAAAGAGATAGCAAGAAAAATCATCTGTGGTGGTGGTTTTAACTCGGTCTAGTATATCTGGTCAAGTCCATGAGTCAAGGGCAAGCACTAAAGTGGAAGTTTGGCATCTTCTGCGAATCAAAGTCACCCTGAGCACTTGGCTGCACCTGAGGTAGAAATCTGAATTAAATCCTATAAATAGAAACAGTTTTCCTAAATAGATCGGTTTCATGGGAAATTGGCCACATTTGTGTTAAAATGGGATGAAAATATCCAGCACCTACCTCTAATGAAGCGAGAAATTCTTTGATGAAGCCTCTTCGTTTTACTATTTTTTGAGTAAAGCTGGTTAAGATCACGGTCAGTGGATAGTCAGTCTTCCTTCCATATTCCTCAGCCCTGTCTTGCTTTAACTCATTAGACCATTGATGGGCAAAATTACGAGTAGGATAATTAAAGAGTCAATAATAGATACGTGATTTACAGGCCCGTTTCTACTGGGCGTGCATAGCGTGCGTTCACGAAGGCAACTGACATTGAGGGCGGCCGCTGCCGCCCTCATCAACATTCTTCTCAAATTCTTAAAAAATACCCAAGTATTTCTAAATTTCAAATTTCACGGTGAGTGCTTTCTGGGGGGGACAACGACAAATTTTGACGATTTTTTCGTTGTCGTTAAGCAGAAAAACGCACTATTTAATATCATAGGCGGGCTTCCTTCCCTGATGAGCGGCTTGCCATGATATTTTCAATTTCTTCCTTTTTTGTCGTTTTGTTTCTTTTTAATATATTGTCATTTGTTTCTTGTATGTTTATATATATATATATATATATTGGAGATTTACTCCCACACTTTTTTGTTTTCCCCAACAATTGGCTTTCGCAGAGGGTTGGCGCCTTAAATTCTGATTAATGCGACATATCAGTTCCGAAGGCTGATAAGCATTTGATTGTCGTAATTCCAATTCTGGGTTGTCTTTTTCATAGTAATAATAATTTAACTAGTATTAATACATTAGTTTAAAATCTATCCTTTTGTATTTCATTGTATGATTATTAATACGGTAACATTATTTTATTTTTAATTTTAATTATTAGTTTAATAAGTGTTTATATTGAAAATGTTGCTTGAGTTTTGATCGTTTGGAAAATATTTAACTATATATATATATATATATATATATATATATATATGTATCTTTGAAATTAATGAATGACATAATATATATATGGCATTCATTGCTATTTTTTTTTAAAAGTCATTATGCCACGGGCAACGCCGTTCGCGTAATGCTAGTCATAAAATATTATTTGCCATTATTCATGATTTTGGAAGCGATGAGAAAATCCACCTGAATCACAGTGAGAAAATAAACACATTATTAGAGTACCTTCAATATACACAAAATTATGACAGAAAGAGGAACTTTTCAAATTTCATTCACAGCAGTCGAAAAGTCAAAAATATTTGTATCTTTGGTTTTTTTTAATAAAACCATTATTCTTTGGAAATGTATTTTATTTTACGCTTTAGCTTTAAATTAATAGTAACATTTGAATGCACTGTTAACAGCCAGAAAGAGTTGAAAAAATTATTATTGAAGATATGAGACCAAATGGTGTTACAGCTGAAGCCATGCAAGAAATGCAGTTCATGGCTAAAATAATGAAAGAACTGGATAAAGATATACCTCAAGGAGTCACTGAAATAGAAGCAAAAAAGGCATTCTTAAAACTCTTAAACGAACGTCTGGAAAAGGTAAGATCAAATTTGTTATCATTTGGTTCTGGAAAATTTTTTAAAAGACTTAGTCTTACTTATGCCTTATACTACGCACCGTGCAGTAGTTATTCTTTATATAATCCACTGCAAAGTGGTCTATATTAAGAATGCTACCAGTTTTGTCTTTTTTATATAATTCAATAACTGATAATATTACTTATTTACGTGCTAATTTTAAGTCATTACTTAATGTTTTTTATTGATTGTATTAAACTGAAAAATTCTTTCAGTGCTATTATCTCGTTTTAAGGAATAATTTATCATTAATGCAAACACAATTAATTTAACTCATAATTACCAAAAAATTACAGAAGTCAAAATTTTACTGTTGTATTCACCATAAACAGACTCTTTAGTGGCAGGAATCAAAATGATGCGAGTTTAACTAATGCGTTATGACTAAATGTTTTTTCTTACAGATGAATGTGCCTTTCAAGCTAGATGACCCTAGTATTTTACCAATCAAGTGCTCAGATGGAAAATGCCAGTGGAGATTTAATCCTGTCATTCGCGACGCAATTCTTAGGAATGTTAATGAATTAATGAATGAAAGTTCTGGTCGCTTTGATGGACCAGCACTTTTTATTTATGGTGGTAAATCCAATTTTAAAGTGTAAGTATTTTTGCAAAGCCATAAAATAATTTTTACTTTTAAAGTCAACTAAATTGAGCTTCAATTAATGTTGATTAATTTACCATAAATTTTCCCCGAAGAGAAAGGTGTGCTGAAACATTGGCCACACGAGGGCGCTGTTGCGCGCGCCTCAGCACCTCCAATGTAAATTGATAGTTGTTGTAATTTTGTATCGTTAACGAATGTCAGCCGCGTCGAGGCAATAACGTCTATTTCATTAAACTATATCATCAAAATACACCGACATGAGTATCTTTTCGTCGTGGTTGTTTTATACTACAAAAACCCATTGGAATTGCAGAACAATATCGTTTAATCGCCACAAAAGGTTTTCGTCGACTGATAGTAAAACAATGGTGATTTTCTGAAACGATGAGACTCTATGTACACCAGTATGCGTCAACGATGTGACACAGAATGAGATACACATGTGATTCTTGAAGTGTTCCATTGGCAAGATCAGAAACTACATTGAACTCTTAAAGGCCCAGTGTTGCCTTTAAGCAACATATCCAATTTTATCTTCTAAAATCTTGAGAATAAGACTGAAGCTCTAATGCCTGTTGTTGCCAATAGGATACATACTGAAAATGTCATTAAATCAATTTACAACATATAGATGGCAGCCTGAAGGCTGATAAAAAAATATAAATAAATTGATGTTTTTTAATTGAGACTGCATCAATTTAGCTTTGTTTGTAAGCTTCAGAATACCATATTTTATTCTACAATGTTGAAGGAAATTCTTTATCCGTATTATTATTTATTAAAATTCATCTGTGTTTGATATTATGGAATTTTATGAAGGACATTTTTTTCTGAAATATAAAGCCTAGTTTTGTCAGTTGGTAACAAACTGTTTTTATCCATAAACCCTACTTAAAACAAAATAGTATTTTTAAAAATATTTTTCCAATTTTTTATTCAAGAAATGAAAGTCAAAAAACATTTTTAAATAAATTTTTAAAAGATCGGGCTTTTAAGGGTGAAAACTAATTCCCTCCTACACACCGCTAATCGAACCTGCAATATTCCCCTCCGACTCGGTCGGAGTTTCTTAACTGCCAGTAGTAGTAGGGTAATAGATTCAGGGTAGAATAGATAGTAAGAGTAAATAGATTAAGGGTTAGAGTATTTAGTGCTGCCTCTCATCTTATATGAATTTAAAATAATGAAAATACAGACAAGTAAATGTCTTTGAGCTCTCTTTCCAACACCAGAATCTGAAACAGTGAAACACCCTTGTTTTTTCATTTGTAAGACATGGAACATATTAGTAACTCCCCACTAAGCCAATTTGTTCCGTATCTCACTGGTGAAATTAGTACAACAAAATAATAAACGAAAAGCTTTGATTTATCATATACGCAGCCATTCTTGTAACAATAAATGAAGCGTGATATTCCCAAATTCAAGAATTCAGCTGACCATCAAAATGTGTAGATATTTAGGTATTTTGTTGCGGACTATTGTCCTCAAAATAGCAAAAAGCTGTAAGCACTATTACATATTAAATAAACAAATTCCAAACCTTTGAATTTAAGAAGTTTCTTTTTCATAATAAAAAAGTGTTTATTCACTTAGAGAAAATTATTATTAAAATACCATCATTCCATCATTTCCATCATTAAGCGCATT
Source organism: Araneus ventricosus (assembly GCA_013235015.1). Taxonomy (NCBI): domain Eukaryota; kingdom Metazoa; phylum Arthropoda; class Arachnida; order Araneae; family Araneidae; genus Araneus; species Araneus ventricosus. Next base: position 7,135,561 of record BGPR01000002.1, on the reverse strand, counting down.
TTTGTAACACTCAAATTAAATAGCTACTGTTGAATAGTAACCCTAAGAAATGTTTCAGCCAAGTACTTACCTTTTCAATTCGTAAAAATTTTTTTAATATCACCAAGTATAATGATTGTTATTATATCATATGCCATATATTGATATGATTTTAAACCGCTACTTTTGATAAAAAATAAAATCTAATTTTTAAATATAAAATGTTGCACTTTTACTTGCGTTAAGAAATTTCATTCACTCTTATCAAACCATTACTGCGGGTATTTATTAAAAAAATAAAATACACATTAAGTACATGTAACATGCAATTCTACATTCAACTATAAAAAAATTAAGTTAAAGAAAACATATTCATATGCTACTTTCAGGCACTAATGTAAGAATAAAGATAGAAAGATTTGTTGCAATTGTTTTAATCAATACTTTTTTCAAACATCATAATGATTGTCTGTTATCGTTCGTTGAATATTCGTGTTTAACCCTCTGACTGTGTAATTTTTAAAATCACTATTTAGATGCAATGTTTGCAAAAGTGTCCAAATACCGTTAAGCCAACCGGATTGTTATTTATATGCAAAGCTTTATTAGTAGTAATGTGATCCAACGCTATAAAAGTATTAAGTAAACACATTAACCTGTGAAAATCGCAGGATGCAGCAGAAATTAGACTTGCTTCCAACCTGCGGAAATCTCGGGATACGCAGTCAGAGTGTTAATCAGTAACGAGCTTCAAGCCTTATGATGTTTAAGAGACTCCATGAATAAAAACCTCAAAGCTAGTGTTTGAGGATATCTACATTGCTTCCTTTTTTTCATTTTTCCTTTAAGGATTATTATTGACGAAAGAGTAAAAGCAATGGAGTCAATTCATGGGATGCTAAAGTTACATGATGAACGTAGCTGCGCGGAAAGCACGCAGTGGTGCAAATAGTACAATAAATTATTGAATAAAAGTCGTTGATTTATGACGTATACTACCATCCATACCTATTTTATGACAAGACCTGCTATATAATATATATAATACACTCTCTTATCCTCCACCATGAAGCTAGAGTCATTTTCCTTCTGTAAGATGCGAAATGAATTCCAAAACAAACTGGCGCGGTTTATTTGAAGTGTATCACATGAGGATGAATTAATTCCATTGACTGGTTGTAACATTTCTTTGGCCCCCTTTCTCTTCTTACAGTATTACATCAAGCGTCGAATAAAGGGTAGTCAATTCATTGCCAAATAATTACTTTGGGATACATTTTCTATTTCAGAACTGCAGTGTTTTGTTTTAGATTTGGATTTGTTTCTAAACTAATTTTCGTTCTAATTACAGGGGAGATGATGAGAGCAACATTAAAAAGTTATTCCCGATTGCAAAACTTGTTGAAGTGGCAGAAGCAGATCATATGGTGCACAAATATAGAAAGTTTACGAGAGAAGTCATCAAATTCATCAATAATTAATGAAGAACAAAATTCTTATTCAAGTAACATAATATTATGAATAAAACTGGATCGAGCAAAAAGTGTCATATCTTCATAAATACTAGAAAAAATGTGTTCTATATAACATGAAAATGAACTGTTCACTTTTTCACATGTTTTTATTGTTGAGAATCAATACAAAAATAATGGTATGTAGAAGTTAACACGCAGCATGTAATTCTTCCATGAACAAAAAAATAAGGATTTTTTTGAAATCTCAAAGCATAGATTGAATATCTAAAAAGACAAAAAATAAGGATTGAATATCTAAAAAGACAAAAATTAATAGAAGCAATTTAATTGGTGTGCGCAAGTGCAGCATCATCCAGCAAAAATTGCGAAGTACAAAATAAATATAAATACTGAAAAAGGGAATTTTTAATTGACAACGATAGAACAACGATAGATTTGTTTAAACAGTAAGAATCCGGTGGATGACTTCATCAGAGGCCATTCATAGATGCAGATTCAAAACTAGAATATGTTTTCTGTTAAAGAAAAAGACTTTAAGGTCTGAATTTAATATTAATTTCCTCTAAGGCCTGAACCCATTCCGGAATTTATTGGAATGAAAAACATTTATCCACAAAGAAGAAATTAAAAACAGTCCTTTAAACAAAGTATGAAAAGAAGGGCTTAAAATCTTACCTCTTGTAAGCGTTGTGGAACAAAAGAAAGGACGAAGTTACAAATAAACTTTGTAAAAAGGTGCGCGCACCTATCTCCATCTAGTGAAGGATACACTAACTAAAAACTTGATAATTTTTTGTAGAATTTTCATAAAAAATTTTTTAAGGTTTTTATTTGTTTTTAATATTTTAAATTTTTTTTTATTGTTTTTATGCATTTTTATAATTTTTTTATTTTCATTTTTTCATTTTCATTTTTTTGTTTAATTATTTTTAAAAATTCAGAAAAGTTTGTAGGTGAGCCCTTAAAAATGTTAGAAGGTGTGGAATGAATACCAAAGCCACTTCCGGTGCAATGGCATTTTTTAATCTCTCGGGTTTTAATTTCTCCATTGTACTGGAAGTGGCTTTGGTACTTTTTCCACACCTTCAAACATTTTTAAGGGCTCACCTGCAAACTTCTTTGAATTTCTTTAAAATAATTAAACAAAAAAATGAAAAAAATTATAAAAATGCATAAAAACAGTAAAAAATTTTAAAATATTAAAAACAAAATAAAAACATTAAAAAAATTTTATGAAAAATCTACAAAAAAATTATCAAGTTTTTAGTTAGAGTATCCCTCACTAGATGGAGATAGGTGCGCACCTATTTACTAAGTTTACTTTGTAACGGTGTCCTTTCTTTTGTTCCACAACTCTTATAAGAGGTAAGTTTTTAAGCCCTTCTTTTCATACTTTGTTTAAAAGACTGTTTTTAATTTCTTCTTTGTGGAAAAATGTTTTTTTCCCCAATATATTTAATATTTAATATTAAATTTAGACCTTAAAGTCTTTTTCCTCTATAGAAAACCTATTCTAGTTATGTTATTATTTTTGTATTTTTAACTCTTCCACAATTAAAAATTCCCTTTTTTAGTATTTATATTTATTTTCAACGCATAGACTATATTCTAAGTGTAAATTTTTTAATGCTTATAATACTCTCTTGAATCTATACCACTCTCATAGTAAGGTTAGACTGAGTATTTAGAAAAACAGCTTTAAAGAAACAAATAACAACTAATAGTCTTCTTAACAGGCGAGTGAGCATGGAAATACACAGTGTTGTTCATACTTATTAAAATGGACTGATAAAATTTCATTTTTGTTCATCAAATTTTAAAAACTTGATTATTTACTTTTTGTTTAACAGCATTGGATTTTAGTAAAATTGAATTTTAGTAAAATTGAATTTTAGTAAAATTGAATATCCTGAATACTATGAACACTTATAAATTAAATACATTATTCAAATTGCATTTTCTCGAATACTATTCGAAGATTAAACTTAAAAAATAATCAGTTTGTGCAAGAACCCTCATCATTTAGCTTCTTTTAAAGAGAAATTGAAATTCATCTCATTGAAATGCCGACAGCTTTCTGAATTTTAATGGGATTCAACTGGATTTTTTCAAGTTGCTCTATATATCTGGCTTTGAAGTTACGAAAGAAAAATTCCGTTGCGTCTCGCACATGCGCAGTAAAAAAATATTTAGTACAAACACTCATATTTCCTGTAATATTCAACGTATTTACTTCAAAGTTTAATACAATACTTCTGTAACATATTGTCAAGTGTTCTGCTGATTTCGAATAATTTGAATGAAAACTCTGCATGTTATAAGCAAAACACATGCGGAAAATTTGGGATTTTTTAAAGAAAGATTTATATCTTCCCGAATATTTGTGTTATGCTTACGAAAATACATGTAAATATTATGCACATTAAACCATAACCATTGATAAAAGTTACATCTCGTTATCATCTTTTTGTGAAACAAGATGGGTGAAACTCTATTTTTGCCTTCATCCCTTTCTGGTGGTCCCCCTAATTGCCCTCGTGACCGAATCTTCACTGTAATATGTATATGATACTCTATTGAATGTCACACGATTCTCCAGAACTGATTTCGAAACATAGTTTTCGTATTAATTGCAAATTTCTCGCATTTTATGAAATGTTCCCTAACTTTTGCATGCCAGTGTATTTGTGCAAGGAGCATGAGACAACAAGATCTAACGAAAACAAGAGAATGCGAGGCGGAAAACTGAAAACAAGGGTATAAGAGAAGAATCTACGATTGCAATATTGGCAGAGAAAAAGAACGATATATCGTAAAGAGAAATCGTGAAAGACTTGAAATTGAATGTATCAACTCTAACATTTCGCCGTCGAATAAAAAGCGGGTTGATCAGCTGTATCCGAAGAAAAAATACCCTACATCTCTAAACAAAACATGGCAAAGTGCAAACCATGGCCTTTGCATAAAAAGCATCTTTTGAGAGACTCAAAATTCTTGGATAGTGTTTAATAATCAGACGAAAGCAACTGTGAGCTTTTTGGATCAAATAAGCGCAAAAGAGTGTGGCTACGATAAGGTGAGGTGCTTAAATAGATAAATATTCTGCAGAGAGTAAAACATGAAAGCGGATGATATGGGGATATTTTTTTTTTCTAAAGATGTTGGCTAAATTATAATGATCGATGGTAAAATGACTCGAAGTATGTACATCTATATCCTGTCCAAAATCTTAAGAATCCATCATAAATTTGCGTATGGATCGATAATATATCTTTCGGCAAGATGTTGATCCAAAACACGCATCAAAGATTTCTAAAGAATATTTCTCAAAAAACAAGACTGGAGGACTGGAGTGGCTACCACAAAGAACAGACCTTAATCCCATCAAAAATTTGTGCTCAAGTTTGAATCAGAAATTTGGTTTTGAAGAGCGAAAAAATAAAAGTCAGAATTTTGAGACGATCAAAGATGAATAGAGTAGTATCAACCAGGAGACAACGCAGAAACTTGTTGATAATATGATTAAAAACAGTGATTGAGGGCAAAGGAGGTCCAACAAAATATTAGACACTGATATTTTATTTCAAAAAATTGTTATACAGTAAAAGCTTAACTAACCGGCATGCTCGGGAAACGCCGATTTCCGGATACCTGAAAATTTTGGATAGTTGAGTGTGATGGGAAAAATGGGAAGCGGGGTAGATTGCAGCCTTTTTTTCTTAGATTTTTTCGGCCAAATAATTTGTTTCTGTCATTTTGAAATGTGAATTAAATATAATTTTTAAGAATACTTCTGTATCTTCCATAACATTGTATTTACAAAACATATTATGAAGATTTTAATTTAACATTTTGATGATGGAAAAAAAGTATGATCTGCAGCCGAATTTTTACCGTAAATATGTAGATTGTAAAAATATAAACATATACAAATAGCCGACGAAACTGAAAAATATTCTACTCGGCAAGCATAATAAAAATTTTAAGTGATCATAAACAAATCCCAGATTGAATATCAAAACTAATTACTTATCTTTTGAAGAATTGCGACGGTTATTGCGCAATATGCGCGCCTCCAATTCTCCCGCACATGATATTACGTAATCGGAATCAACATCTGCCGGTATTCGAAGAGTAAATAAATAAAGAAAAAGAAAGAGACTTACCAATCTGGAGTAACCCCTCCCCCCATGAGCCTTTTTTTTACCTTCTTTTCTTTTACTTTTTTTTGGTTGTTGTTTATTTCGTTTTTATCTCGTTTTTCGGCGAAAGGTGAGGACCTTTTATTATTTTTTTTGGTTCTCACTTTTGCTTTTGCCCCATAAACAAATCTGTGTACATCACAGTACTGTATATTGCTTTCCCCCCCCCTTCTACGCCCCTCCGTGCGTAGAGGACGTTGCATTCCAGAAATAAATTGTCCGCGTGAATGGAACTTCGCCGGCGAGCGCGCGCGTGCTAAATTTTGGCGCGTTAATGTAAAAGTTTTAGAAAACCTCATTCTCTAATTTTTCCGGTTAGTTGAGCTTTCCGGATACTTGAATGCCGTATAGTCTAGAATTTACTGTATTAACTTTTCGTTGCAAATTTTTGATCGTTCGAATAATTTTGAAAAATGCGTAATTTAGAGATGTTTAAAAATATTCCTTTTCTGATACACTCTGCTATAAAGTTTGAGTTAGTTGAAGCTTTTTCCAATAAATAGGAATGAATGAATAATAAAATTATATATTTGAGATACATAATAAATTCATTTTCTATAGCAAAAAGTATAAAATTTTCATTAGCGTTCCATTAATTTTGAATAACACTGTACACGCGATTAAAGATTTAATTTAAGCATTTCTTTACAAAAGTATTGAACGATAAATACTAGAACTTGATAATAAACACTGATAACACAACACAAATGAGCTTGATAATATGTCAATGTCATTTTTATATGTAAAATAGATATTTTTAATAAGAGTAGTATTTTCGTATTACTCCTTTAATTCCTTTTGCATTCCTCATAATTCATTTCATTTTCACAAACTTTTTCAATGAGCGAAGAATTTTCATAATGTTAAATAAACACTTTTTTGCAAACTTCTCAGTATCTCAGAATGATTATAGGGGAGTAGCCTATTTTTATTATTATCTAGTATTCATTCTATGAAGCAGAATTTAAACGCATTTTTCAAAACCGATATAAAATTATTTCTGGGTTTCTTTCTTCTTCGCGGATAAATTTGTATACTCAAATACTAAATCTAATATTCTTGTACATAATCCTGGCATTGAAATTTACATTTTTCATTGTTTTATTGCAAAACTTATGATGAAAACAATATTATAAAATTGTTTCCAAATGCAAAACTTGTTAGTGTGAAGGGAGCGGTCACACGGTGCATACATTTCCGGAAATCCTGACTTAATTATCAAGTTCATCAAGGAAAAATAAGGAGTCAAATTTTAAACATTAAATGAATGAAGTTAGTCTTTATGTTGTAAATTGTTTTGAGAAAGGAATGCCAACTACTGAACGCACTATAAAATTAAAATTCATTTAGTATTCACAATAAATTATCTCCATATTGTTTGGGTTTGAGATATTTCCATTATAAGAATATAAACCTATATTCAATACCGTAAAGCGGGGTTACTTTTCACCGATTTTCATGACTTCCGACAGAATTTCGAGATTAGTTACATGTATTTCTATACAGGAAAGGCTTTTCTAATTTTTTTTCTCATTGAAGGCTTATTAGAAAAACGTTCTGCAGCAAAATTTGGATCATATAACGATTTAATAATTAATTATGATTTTTCGAAAGTTTGGTGCAAAGTTACCTCATAGGTGGGGATACTTTGCACTAGTTAATTTTTTTTCAGTGTATTACAAAAACAAATTACCTGGATGCAATTCTAGATATATTTATTGAAAGCTTGGGTGGAAATACACAAGAAAAATAAATTTCATAAATGACTGATTATAATTAACAATTTTTCGTCATTGCATTCGGTCAAATCAGGATGGCGTTTTAAAAATCCTTTTATCCAATTTTTGCTGGGTGCGTTATTAATATATCTATCTATTACCGCACCACCTTAGTAAGATAAACGTTTATTATCGTTTTAAGATTTATACTATTAACAGGAAAACCGAAGTCACTGAATTGAACTACACGTTGCAACGGTCTATTCCTTCTCATTGGAGAAAACCAGAAAATTTCCATGTTTAGTTATAAGAATTAGCTTTCTTTTGTAACAAACTGTTGACTTGGGGTACCAAAAAAAAAGGCTTCTTCCCCTTTAAAAATACCCTAAATTTGCGAAATCGTGCTAAATCAAGCTTCTAAGGTGTCTGGAGAGAACTCCATATGCTTACAAGTCCCTAAATTCTTTTTATATACCCTGGGCATATTTGAAGCTTAAGAAAACATTCTTCTTCTTATTATTTAATACAAAAATGAATTAAAAAACCAACTGGAGTTGCTGTTTAACACAAATTTCCATGGTGCAAGGAATCCCTCCTTTTCGGTGCAAAGTTACCCCAGGTCAGAAAAAAATCAATTACAACTTAACTAACAAATATAATTAGCATTCAAAGCAACAAAATGAAAGTTAGACTTATTATCTTCCACATTTAAATGCACTTGCCTTCAGAAATATCATACTTTCCTCACTAGAGACAGATTCTTCAGCACTAAAATTCTCGCTGCAAAAATTGGCCCATTGTCTTTTCCTTCTGGAACCTCCTGAATGATTGTTATATACGTTTAAGGAATGAAATATACTAGCCAGTGTTCCCAAGAAGCTACACTGGTGCAAAGGTACCTCCAAGAGTGCAAAGTAACTCCGTTCTAAAACGTGAAGATTCGTTAAAATTTCGAAGGCAAATTATTTAAATATTACAATGCTTACTTACGTCTTAAAAAAGCTTTATTTTTGTTAATAACAAGCTGATATTTACTTAATATATGGCCTTTAATGGGTTGTCTCATTAAAGCGGAGTTTTTCGCAGACAAAATTAATTTTATCTCAAGAAATATTGCGAATTTTGGAACGAAATTTGATACACTTATAGAAGAAGGCATGCAGGATCGAATTATTGAAAAGTCTTGGCTTCCGTAAGGAAGAAACTTCGAAATAGCAGTTAATTAACTATATTAATTAACTCGGTAAATCAGTTTGTTGATTTGAATAAATCTGCCCTCTTGAAGAATTTCCATAGACATCAGTTTTGTTAAGATGTGATAATATCTGATGCTGTATATACCTTGGTTATATAGATGTCCCTTTTTGTCGTTGTTTTTGAGGATTTCAGATGCTGGTGGTGCCATCTATTGACTTACTTTTTATTTCCTAATAGTTTTGGTATAAAATGATCGTCGTGATAGATTGTGAATTAATACAAATTTATGTTCTTTTTCGAGGTTCGCTTCTCTTTCTTTAGTACTACTCTTGAAACTTTTATCATTTAGAACTTCCTTCCCAAATTGAACGTGTTATAATATTACAGATTCAAAAAAATATTACAATTATTCATTTATACATTAGTGATTACTTCGTAAATGATGTTGTTCAGCCGCATATAAATTTTACTAAAAGCGAGAGCAAATATTTTGATCCCTTTAAATAATTAAATTTAGAATTCCATCACTTTATTACGTATTCAATTTAAATAAAACACAGGAATAAGAAATATCGATTGTTAGTGCAACACCAAAAAACATGCCATTGTAGAACAGAGATATTATACAATATTTTTATAACATTGTTCAATACTCGTAATACTGTACAATATCTTAAAAATATCGTAAAGCTACTTGGGCTATGCAAAATTAGCCTTCAAGTGGGCAGTTTCATCTATAACTTGTTCCATAGATTTCATGGAATTAAACTGTTATGTGAATTGTTGCTTTCATTGTTACAGCGACTTTTGTTTTGGCATAACTAAAATTTTAAACTAAAAATGCTTTTCAAGAACAAAAACTTCAAAAGATGAAAATTTTATAAAAATGATGGTAATCATTCTTTGATTAAAAATCAAATATGAAAAATAATTGTTAATAAGTTAACATATTCCTCGACTTTTAAAACATACGTAATTTAATTTAGTTTTCTGTTTTTCAAAAAGTAACGCTGATAACCTAGCATGCGTCTGGATAATTTTCCCACGAATGCAGAACTCACAGCAGTTTTATCAGATAAAATATGTTACTACATAAATAAAGTAAAAAAAAATGTGTTTTTCTTTATCAAACAGAAGAAAAAAATGTTCTTACTATCTTTACGATAAGTAGAATAATTCATTCATAAGAGTCAATGATTTTCACACTTATATCCTGAGAACAGATACAGAAGGTTTCTTTCATATATTGTCTACATTTCCATTCTAAAAAGCAGAAGCTGACACAAAGGTAAGTGCCTTCATCTCTGATTGTTTATCCTTAATTGAAAATAAAAATCATTTACCTGAAGTCACAAAGATAATGTAATAAAATTTTTGCACAATATTCATAATCTATACATAAAAAGAGAAAGTCACTCACTGACTCATCACGGAATCTCCCAAATCACTAAGGCCAGAAACTTGAAATTTGGCTGGTGGTTGCTTCTTGGGTAGTAGGTGCTCATTAAGAAAGGATTATCGAAATTTTAATTAGAATTTAAATTAATTTTATTTTACCTTACATTTTAACATTTTTCCGCAATAATTTCGGAGCATATTATCCCACAAAATTTATTGTGACATCATCTTAAAGTTCAAATAATTATCTTTTCAATGATACCAATTTCCTTTCCATGCGACATTCTGTTTAATTTTAATTAATTTTTGAAAATGTTTTCAAACACAATTTCAAGCAATATTTTTATTGTGTTTATATTATTTCATATAAAAGCATTTTTTATATTAAAACTAAAAAAACATGAAAATATTTTATGCCGAGCAACACGGTACCAATAATGTGACGAACTCTCGGGTATCAGCTAGTAGTATGTATATAATATCGAAACAATATTGAAAATAAACTTGTACTAATATAATACAATAGCTGATTTTAGACACTATAAATTAAATTCGTGTGATACTTGGATACTAGAGTTACAGTTTAGAAATCCGTGCATGATTATTTAACTGATGTAAGCTGCAACAAAGTAAGCATTTAACTTTAAACTCCGCAGATATGCATATGTGTATCACTACAAGTTTCTCTTTTTTAGATAAATATTGACTAACTTAATAATCAAATTATAAAATTAATTGCTTATTATTTTCTTATCAGATTCAGCAAAATTGATATTTTAGATTTTTTAAAAAGTTATTACAGTTTTAATTAAATAATTTTTATTAAAAGATTTTTATTATATTTTCTCAGCATTCCTTACATTCATTTACATAGACTTGCACAATTGTAGTTGAATAATTAAAAAATCGTGCAGTTTAAAATTAAAGGAATTTTTCTTTGTGAATAAGATCTCCTAAAAAGCAATAATATTGTTTCTTATAATGATTGATTATTATTGAGATGTACTTAGGAGCCTCAATAAGAAGAACATGAAGTCGTGAAAGTTTTGAAATGTAACAGAAGCTTGTCCTCCTTCAGAAAATAAAAGAACTGTACACTCCTCAGAACATAAAAGAAAGTTGTACTTCTTAGAAAATAAAAGAACTCTATACTCCTCAGAACATAAAAGAAACTTATATTCCTTGGACTTGCAAATATAGCCTAGGTACTTCTTGTGCAAATTACCATGAAAGAGCATAAAGAATGTATAAAAATATTCGATATGATGTGTAAATCTATTTTTATAAATTACATACATATCGATACATACACATTAAGTGATAAATATTTACTCAATTTTATGAATTGCTCAGTTAAAGCAGGTGAACATTTTTGTGGCTGGTATAGTGAATTCCTTAGGATTTTTATAGATAGTTGTAATGGTTACACACTCCTCAAACTGATAATGAAAGCTTTATTTCGCTCTGTATATAATTATTGAACAATTTAAGAAGCTTTCTCCAAAATTCTAAACTCTATTTCTTTTCGTACCAAAAATGAAGATTTATCAGTATTATAAATCCAAGATCATCAATACTGAATCCATAATTTTATATCTGGTGTCTAAATATTTTTATAATGTATTTTAGCTATTCATATTTAATTTTGAATGAATTAAGTTTTAGTACATGTATGCTGTGTCCGTACTATGCTATTCATACCTGATTATTTTTACATCTTTCATTCATCTTTCACAATAAATATATGGCTGTTAATTTAACTTTGATTATTTATTTGTTACATCGTAATGCTAGAATTAAACGTAATTAGACACGTTGAATATAGTCTGGTTCTAAATATAAAAATCTTGAAGATGCTGTCTTAGTATTGATTCGGTTTAAAATATATGTTTTTCATAATTCTTTTTTCGGGAAGTAGAAAAAAATACATATTATCAATATTAGGACTTTTATAGGAGTACGATGACCTGGCTGTAGTTTCAGTTCCGGTGTCTGAAGAACGTAGTTGCGAGAGCAGATCCTACCAATGAGCATGCAAGCCTTCTTCCCATTAAATCTGACGTTATGAGTCCAGCGTCCACACTTTGTTATAGCTTGGAAGTTTGGAGAATAGAAAGATCTGATCGCGGTTCAAAATTACGAAGTTCTCGCCAAAATAGCTCCATTGTACCTTCAAAACAAAATAGCATTTATTTTATGCGCAAGTACGAATAACTTGTAGCACTTGAACTAACCTATATGTTAATAAAACGCACTATTTTCAAGTTCAACTTTCTTCCCGTTACTTCTATGGCTTAATATATGAAATATTGTTTACGTTAAATATAACATAAAACTAATGGCAACAATGCATTTACATACAAATTCTTTCAAATGGATTTTTTAAATTAAAATATGGCTTATTATGCTACTTTACAGAAAAAAGACACTAAATACTCTGAAGAGTGTGATGGGAAAAAGTGAAAAGCCAGTGAAACTCATCTATCATTCAGATTTTTGCTACCCCATGATTGCTGCCTGTTTATTTTTTTATAGAACAAAAATTCAATTATTATTTTTTATAAAAAAATTCTCTTATAGGGGAGTATAATGTTTCATTAGTATAGATATTTTAATCAAGTTAAATTATTAATTTTATTCAAGCTGAAAATGCTGTTCCTGTCCGTTCTGATTTGTTTTTCCTCGCTTCTGCAAGCATCCTTATCAACTCTTATTTCGGCTGCAAAGTAAGTCTGACGAAACTTTTCATCAAAATATATATATGTGTATAATATGTGTATACAAGTCACCAACTTTGTCGGACGTGTAGAGGCATGGGAAATGAGTTCCACCGTTAAATTAAAGTAAAATTTTGTTTTTTCCAGGATCAACATTTTACTTGAAGAGCGAACATGTTATTTTAACATCTTACATTATATTTAAATAACCCTACTCCATGACCAGAGTCGGGAGTAACGCCGCGCGTATGTCAAGGCTGAAGAGTAAATGCAGAAAAGGAAAGATGGGAGTACGCATGCGCCTTAAATATTGCCGGAAAACGGGGAGTCCACGGAACGCTTTAGAACCAGTTGAATCTGGACTTCTTTATTAAGTGAAAGTGATAGTTGTTCTTATATTGGAATTTAAGAAGAAATTATGAGCTTATAAATTAAAAAGTTAAGTTCTGAAACAAAAAAAAAATACATACGCAATCGGACGCAACTCATCTATCAGATTAACATGCCCTTCACTAACAGCACTGGAGAAAAAACCACGATACCCTTGTATGAGGGGTAAGCATCTAGAAAGCTTCTAGAGGTCCCACCCCTTTCTCGGTAAAACCCGAAAAATATGGGTGCTTCATCTCACAGATTAGATGCTCCCGATCGAAGGTTAAGGTTTGTCGAAACCATTTGGGATCGACCCATATATAAAGTATCCATAGTTTAGCTTGAAATTCAAACGAATTGTTGATTTTTTCCAGACCCAAACCCGTGGAACTGAAATATTCTTGCATGACAGTTATTCCCGCGGAACATCAAGAGCAGAGACCCGATGATGTGCCTATTATTTTGCTTCACGGTGTGGGCGGAAACAGAGAATCCTGGCATGGTGTTTTTGAACTTTTAGCTTTCGATACCAAAAAGGAAGTAAGTAACTAAACGCTAATTAAAATTATTAACATTTTGCCTAGAAAATCAGTATCCAACTGACCGCCGAAATGATTGGAAGCGAAGTGAATGTGGTGGGGAAAAATGATCGCAACTAGAAACAAATTACATGTACAACCCCCTGAAAAAATGTGGTGGGTGTGTCTGTTATTTGAAAAAGATGAATATGAACCGTTCATTTAAATTGGATAACTGCGTACAACTACAGAAAAAACGTTAAAATAACAGTTAGAATCAGTAGAATCACTACGTTATTTTTCCATCGGTATTTTGAATCATATTCGCATATTTTTAGACGAAGATTCAATAAAAATAATCTTTTCAGGTATTCTAAAAAAAAGCCAGATTATGCTTAAATATGTGTCTTTTAATTCCTTCCTCTCGCAGTGCAAATAAAAATATATAAAAAATTTAGTAGAGATACTATTTATAGCATTAAAAACTCTAAATTTCTTTTCGAAATAGAAAACGGCTCTTACATATCTTTAATTGCATTTTTGCCTTGGTGGAAAAATCCATTCACCTCGTTTTTTACCCAAGAAAAGATTTTTAACAGCTGAATATTTCTTTTTATGTCCACTTCTACTGAGAAGTTTTCTATCTTATTTTCTTCATCCGATTTTACTTTTGTGAAAATCGAATGAACTCGAACCGAAATATTTCAACCCTTTAAGTCTTTTGACAAGTGACATACACGATATTCTCTTTTACCTCAATAATACGATCACGAGTCAGACTCGTGGATAGTCGTGTTTGATCCGAAATTTTGATAGCGATGTAATTATATTTAGTCCAAAATTTAATCACAAGTTCAGTTCGACTCGTAAAAACACTGTAAAGATTGAAATAAAAAAATTTCTAAATGCAATTTCTATCCTCGTTAACGTTTCGTATAGCATTTTTGCGATTAATTATGGTGCTACAGTTGAACCTGGCTTAACAAGCATAATTCGTTGCAGGATCTTACTCGCAATGCGAAACACTTGTTAAAGCGAAACTATTTTTCTCGTATAAATTAATGTAAAATACTATAATGCGTCCATGCCGAAAAAAATACTCACAAAATTTTATGTATAACCCACGGCTTTCCTGGTATTCTTCTTCTGCCGTTGATGATCCTGGTGTCTTCTTAGCGATGTCGGCGAAAATTATTTTCACCTTTTCACAAATAATGTTCTCGGTAAAATTGTCGCCTCACAATTGCTTTTTGCGCATCCACATGAGAAGCAACCTTTCCACACGTCAAGAAGTCGTTCATTGTCACTCCTATTGAAACATCTCGTTTTAATAATTTCCTTCTTCTTGAGGATAATGCAAATCGTTGAAGTAGACCGATTGCATGTGCTTGCTATATCAGCCACGCTCATTCCTCGTTCTCGCTTTTCAATGATTTTTTCCTTTCATTTGTGCGGTTATTTTTTTCCATTATGGATGCCTTCTTGTGGCTTTTTCTTCTGTTTTGCAAGCGTTATTAAACTTTTGGGGGAAAAAGAATCACAATATGTCTGAGCATATGTTTTAAAATGTGTAATTTAAAACGACACTGAGATATTAGCGAAACGAGTGCTAAAGACGGATTGATGTAGCAGGCGCACAGTCCGGATTTTTTCTTCTGCTCACTCGTTATTAGAAACGTTGCTCGTTTAGCGAGTCATTTTTTTTACAATAAGTTGCTCGTTATGCAAATTACTCGATATGCGAGGTGCTCGTTAAGCGAGGTACCACTATATCTGGTACAATACATGTTTCAAGGTAAGAGTTACAGCTTTTTTTTAGTTAAGTCACTAAAAAATAGCGACAAACAATAACTGACAATGAGTATAATCACTTTTATAATATGGTAAGACAGTTAAAAATTTAATGTAATCTCATTTATATATGTACATTTTTACATAGCATGTTAACTAGTTCGTAAATTAAAATTTCTGAAAAAATTAATCTCGTTATTCTCGAATTTACTGTGAATGCGCATGCTTTCATGATTGCGTCATTTTAGGAACCATATTTAAGCAAAATCATAAAACCAATGGAGTCGGGGGAGGGGGGAGAGTGGCAGCCGCCCGCTACTTTTTAAGGAAAAAATTAAATTTTTATTTCTTTTTAGCTGTCTAAAAGTAGGAATAATAAAAAGGCAATAGTGATCGTTAAAGCTAGCTAATTTTATAACTAAATTTTTAAATTTGGTTGTCTGCCCTCCTGGGAACTTTTAGATGTCTATAAATTTTCCCCCCTCACTTTTTCCACTCAGTCGCCGCCACTGCATAAAACTTTTATTTATTGTAATTAAATGATTTTTTTACTGGCTGAAAAAAAACCCTCTACGTGCTTCAAGTGGTATTGAGTTTTCTGAATCTACAAAAAATTCTTTTGATCCTAATGCAAAAAAAAGATAAATTTTATCTTCTTTGTTTTTTAGGCTAAATATAGTTTTTTTAGATTTCTGAAGATCACAAGCCAGCTTATTATTTACTTGCTTATTCCTCACTTAAGATATACCAAGATTACTATATAAATTGTCTTAATTTGTATTTAAATAATGCACGCATTAGAAGAGTTTTGTTATACACTTCATTTTGAAACTAGAGCGAATGATGTCCATCACAGTTTCCGAATATTTAATTCTTTGTTGTCCTTCAGGAAAACTAACTTCGTTTGGTGTATTAAGCATAGTTTTAAATTTGTCGAGGTTTTTTTTCCTAACTTTTATTTTAACATGTCCCGTAGAATAAATTAGTGTGTTAACTAATTCCTAAATTTAAAATTTATCTCATTACTCTTTGAATTTATTCTGAATATGCATGCATTCCTCAATGTGTCATTTTAAGAATCATACTTAACCAGAATCGTAAAAATTTTATCTATTTTAATGAAATTATTTTTTTATCAAATTATAAAATACTGAAAAACTTAAGTAAGGCTCTAGTGCTTCAAGTGGTATTGAATTTTCTTATTATCTATGAAATTTTTTTTCATTATGAAAAAATAGCATAGTTTAGTGTATAAAACAGAATTTTGCCTCTGTCGAGTGGGTTTTTTTTTTCATATTCCGTCGAATGAATATAAAAATAAAGATAATTTTACGATAAAAGTTACAGGAAATGTATTTATATCTTTTTATTCAGATTTGACTTTTTAACTGTGTTTAATATTCTTCAAATTTTTGAGTAGCTAAAATCAAAATTGTGTCTCATTGGCCCATCTTCTGACATTGAAATGTGTTTTAACGTAAAATCGCGCTAGGACATTAAAGTTGAGACATGTCTTTGGAATATATATATAGATTTAAAAAACACTCAGAATTCTAATTAAGTAGATAATTTTTTCTTACATCTACTTAATAATTTTTTTGACTTTTTCAGATGGATAGAATATCTTGAAGCAACAAGAATCTTTATAATAATTTTTTTCTTTGCTGTCAATTTCTATTTTAGGCTTGCATCGTAGATTTACGAAATCATGGAGAAAGCCCTTGGAATAGCGACGAGTATGATGTTGAGGCCATGACAGAAGATATAAAGCATTTAATAGATGAACTTAAAGCTCCAAAAGCAATTGTAGTTGGTCACAGTTTGGGTGGAAAAATAGCTGTTCACCTAGCATTAACTTACGTAAGTTAAATTATTTTTATCAATTACCATGCCAGTGTTCTAATCAATTAATAAACAAGCATCAAAAGGAAATCTTAAGATGAACTTTCCTCCTTTAAACTGCTGATTAAAATTCGAAGATCATGTGGACTACATGTAGTTATTAAAAACAGTGTAATTCCTATGAGAAAATCCAACTTAATTTAATAGCAGATGTTGAAAAGAGAAAAGCCTCGTTATTAATATTTGATGCATAATACCTATATGCATTAAGATTGATGATTCGGAATTATAATGTTTTTACCCTTTCTATTGCTTTCCACAGCGTTATTCTTAGTGATGGCGTTATTCTAAGTGACGTGAAGAATCCGCTACGTGTGGTTTCTTTATCCAATATAACTGTAATTAATGTTTATTTACTTCTCCTTGTTCTTCATTAACCACCCCATGATTTTTTTGGAAAGAAATCTAAATGTGAATGTAAGAAGTGTAACTTGAGCGACATTTGGCACCCAAGGACTTAAGAAGCTCTTCTATAAGGATTACATAATTTTCATCTTTTTTACTTCCTAAAAATCCTTCTACCACCTTCATAAGAGATTTCCGAGCTGCTAATTCCTTTCGATTAAGCTTACTTTCAAAAACAGGGTCGCAAATCAACTTCTTAATTTGAGGTTCGACAAAAACACCCTCATTAAATTTGGCTTCTATTAATTGGGAAAAAGTTATCTTAAATGTTTAAATCCTCCACCTTCTTTGTCCACGACTTTCACAGAATTTTTAATCATTCCTAATTTAATGTGAAGTGGAGGAAGAAGAATCTTTTCCGGTTCAACAAAAGAGGGGTATACTTTACATTACTAGTTCCAGTCTGAAAAGACGTGAGGCTTGGCCATTAAAAACAACAATACTTCGTAAATACACCTTAAATTCCCATTAATATAGCTAGACCTTTAAATCTCCACAAATCTGCCAATTGAACAGGTTTTACTTAATTGCGTTTAGAATAGTCTCCATGTTAGCATAAGTTTCCTAAATAAGTGTATAGATGGTTTCTTATTTCCATTATGGAGTAATACAGTTTTTAAGCTATATTTAGATGAATCAATAAAAAGTGCTGCTCTGAAGATTCATGCTCGAATTGTAGTTCCTTCATTAATTCATCTATGTCAAAACAAACGCATAAAGAACCTTCCATTCTGTAAAACGCTGAGTATACCACATTTCTTTTCCGGAAATATGTTATGCTTGTTACCCCTGCCAACAGATTCCACTCCTTCTGTAATCTAGAGCCGCGAAATTATGCCTGTTCTTTTGATAGGCCCAGTTGACGCACCAAATCACTAAGTACGTTTTGACGAATAAAATGGGGTTCACTTGAAGCCTTTGGTCTAAAAGTAGGGTCACAAGTCTTTTAAGATATATCTATATTTTCATCGGATGTGTCTTCAATGCCACTCAGCTGTAGAATGTTATTATCATTCCAATTCAATGCTGAGTTGGAATCGATAAGCTCGCGGTGCAGATGGGATATTCAGATATTCAATTTTCTGTTTTTGGTTTTTTTTTGAATATCCTTCTATTTTCGTAATACAGAAGTAGCAATCGTCAAAATTATTTGAAGGTTCCCACCACATCATAGGAACAGCAAATGGCATAGAGCTTCTTTTTGCTTTCATCCACTAAACAAGTCACATTGCAACTTACGCAACCCATATGAGGAACTCAAGTTTTATCTTGATCGTAAACTTTGCGACCAAAATACAGAAAAAAAGCTTTTTTTACTTCTTGTGTTTTCATGATACCTTGTAATTTTAACATAAATCGTCCACAAACACGACAAAACTTATCGGGCTGAGTTTTGCAAGATCTACGCTGAAAACTTGCTATTTGCATCAGAAATTATAACTATAATAAAACAACCACACTAACCAAAGAACATCTCTTTATTGGAATACTGGAAAAAAACGAGTAAAGCAAGGTTGTATGGTTACCATATGTGACATTGTGAAAATCATTAAAAAAATTAGTGGATGATGCCATTTCCTGATGTGTTAGGGTATTTGTGTTGTTAGGGTATGTGTTGGGACTTTTTACCAGCAGATATCTAAATAATTATCGTAATTAATAATAAAAAATTATAATTTTGCTGTTGTTACCAAACCACTGTAGACAAGTTTAGTCTTTTGTCAACTAGAAACCTTCAGTCCAAGGATATTGTGAAACAAAGGCCTCTTTAGCTGCTTACATATGGGTCTGAAGTAACACTGAAAATGGAAATAAAAATTAAAAAACTCATTTGTGAAGTTCTTCAATTTGTTATTAACTTAATGATGAGTTCATTTGTTATGTCTAAGAATTATTCCATTTCCAATACTTGAAATAGTCTTCCCGACACATGAGATGAAGAATTTGCATTTGATTTTCTCATTACCTTTGGTCAGGATACTTAAGTGCTCAATAACTTTCTAGCTTGAGAAACCAAATCACAGATGTCAACAAATAACCGTGCCTAAATTAAGAATCTTCTCGTTGCAAACTAGACTTGCAAAAACATTCTCAGGCATTGCTAGTTCATTCCTCTCACTGTTTAAAAGCATTGAAAGCATTTTTGACTGAATTTCATATTTTAATAAAAGCATAATTAATTATGCTACTTGTTTTAACATTGTTTAAATTTTCCTTGTAATATTATATTTATATCCCTGATATAACAATAAATTAATGTAAGGAACAGGTTTGGACTTTAGGTCTGACATATTTTCTGTTCCTCAATGCGAAATAAAGTTTCGAAAGCCAGTTTTTGCATTTATGCTATGAAGTCTTTAACTACAGCTTAATGTAAATGCAATAACTGTAAAGTTTTGAAAATCTTTATGATTTTGCCATCTATAAGCAAATCCATCAGAATAACAGTGAACAAATAGAAATAATAATTAAAACGCCCTCAATGTAGAAAGAATTATGACCGAAAAAGCAATCTTTCAGATTTCATTAACAAAAGTTAGAACATCAAAAATACTTATGTCTTAGGAGTTTATTTTATAGTAAAAGCTTTATTGTTTTGAAATCTGTTCCTTTCCATGCAGTAGCATTAAATAAATAGCAATGTTTCGATGCACTTTTCATAGCCAGAAAGAGTTGAAAAAATTATTGTTGAAGATATGAGACCAAACGGTGTTAATCCTGAAGGCCTGAAAGAAACAGAGTTTTATTGTAAAGCATTGAAAGAACTGGAAAAAGATATACCTCAAGGAGTCACGGAAATAGAAGCAAAAAAAGCATTCTTAAAACTCTTAAATGAACATCTACAAAAGGTAAGACCAATTTTTTTGTTATATTTTCTAGAAACGTTTTATAAAACTTAGTGCTATGCCTTATATTATCCAATGCATAGAAGTAATTATTTATATGACCTTCTATGCAGTGGGTCATATAAAGGACTCTAAATGTTTTGCCTATTTAAATTAATTCTATAAATTATAGTTAATTTATTTAATTATTATTTCAATTTTAAGTAATAAATTAATGTATATAGGTATCTTCATATTATAGGTAATTAATTTAGCAAAGCAATGAAAAACAACACCGAATGTCGATTAACCACAAACATAGGTTTAGTAGTAGAAATCAGATTGGTTGTGAGTTTCAAGAATACGTTATTCTTAATTTGTTTTTTTTTTGCAGATAAATCTATCTTTCAAGTCTTATGAGGGCCTTGAATTTATACCAATCAAGTGTTCAGATGGAAAATGCCAATGGTCAATTAATCCTATACTTATTGACACAATTTTGAGGAATATTAATGAATTACTGAATGAAAGTTCTGGCCGCTTTGATGGACCTGCACTTTTTATTTATGGTGGTGCATCCAAGTTTAAAGTGTAAGTATTTTTATAAGCCATAAAATGATTTCCATTTTTAAAGATAACTAAACTGAGCTTCGAAGAATGTGGAATAATTTACCTTGAAATACCCCAGAAGCGTCAGGTACATCCAGTCTACCGATAGCTAAACTATGTTACTTTTTTTCTTCCAAGTTTACGACTCTCCTGTAAAATTAGGCTTAGATAGTGTAGGTAATTTCTAAGAATAAGCTGGTTCCGAATGATGCAAACAATTATTTAAAAAATATTTAAAATACCGATATGACAATATAAGGGAACATTAGCCTGGCTAGTGAGCATTCTTACTTTGATTTAAATACCTATCAGGGTCTGCTGATATATTTCAGTGTTTATGGTTGACAAAAAAATAACAAAAGGAGGAACTTATCTTGAGGTTAAGGATTATAGGAGCGAAGTCTCGGCTTGTTCCGACTCAGTTGCCCGTGGTCCGGCCTAGTCACCTGGCCTTTCAATCTGAATAATCCTGTCATCAAAGTCGAGGGTTCTCTCTCGCCGTCCGAAAATTCAACTGCCTTGTCGACCCTTCTGACAAAGGGTCAGGGGAACCATGGCCCTCAAGCCGGAGATTCTGTGCTCCTCGGTTGGGCAAATTTTTGAATCCCGTTCACGCAACGGGCTATTCAACTATTAGATAAATAAAGATTTGGCGAAAAATTGAGAGGGTCATCATTACACCCCTCCCCTTGTACAGCAAGTCGTGCCCCCACCCGTCGAGCAGACTCCAGCACCACTCCTGTTCTGACACGTTCTCTTCAAAACATAGCCAACCCCCAGTTTTCACCTTCGCTTGGCATTCAACTTCGCCCAACACTCTCCACTGTCATTGATTGGCTTCTTCATCAATCGTAGCCATCGTAAACAAGCTCCAAAGTTGATTATGTTTTTGAAAGTGCAAATCTAAGTCCCTCGGGCCGGAATTGCTGCTCCGTATATGGAACTTTTCCGTGTCATGCCCCCTTTTTTATCGCCGCTTTCACTTATTCACCAGCCGACCTTACAACCAATCTATATATCAATCTATCTAAATATTCTACACTGTTCTACATTCTATGAGAATTTTCTAAAATAATGGCACACTTTGTTTCCCACTGTGCATCAACGATGTGACACATAGTGCTAAACATATGCGATTCTTGGTGAAGTATTCGTCCGACAGGACCAGAAACTACTAAAAACTTCACATTTAAAACCATCTCATATACATTCTAATCGAACCTGCTACATTCCCCTCCGACTCACTAACAGCATTTTTGCCCACCATTGTTGATGTAGGGAGGGAAAATGGACTTTGAGGTCTAGCACTTTTTTCCTCCATCTTGTAACATGACTTTAAAAACTGGAAATCGGTGAAGCAATGTTTTCGGGCCCCCTCTCCAAGACTGGCGCCCTGGACATTGATACATATTTGTTTTCACGTCCCTACGCTGCTCCTAACCAGGTCAAAACTCACATATCAGAACTGGTTGACCAAATTTATTTCTGCTGCACTAAAATGTGACAAACATATCGGTCTATAACGCAAGTTTATGACAACCAAATGATTGCCATAAACGATATCAATTATCATCTCAGTACAAGAGATTGGAGAAAGGTCCCCAACCATCAATTTCAACCATCAATAGACGTTTTCAAAAGCTGGAATTTTTAAGAAACTCTATATTTGAGTTCTAAATTAATTGAAAGAAATTCAGGGAGCACAGCATATCAAATCTACTGTTCACATCCTAAACAAATTGTAAACGATCCCTTTTTTAAACGAATGATAAATTGCAATGAAAAATAGATTGTGTGCAATAACATTAGTTGAAAAGACGCGACTAGAACAAACGCGATGAAACACTACAAATGATATCGAAAGCTGAATTTCTTTGAAGAAACATTATGCCATTTGTTTGGTGGAATTGTAAATATATGTTGTAAAGTCCCTACGCCAGTCCCCACTATGTCGATGTGTTGCATATCTCACTCATGCAATTCGTACAGCAAAATAATGAAAGAAAATCTAAGCTTTATCACATATACATCCACTTATACCCCTCATTTCGTAATAAATGTATTATGAGATTTTTACATACCGGAAATGTTGGTTTGTGTAGGGACACAAGGATATGAAATCAGTAGATCAACGAAATGTGTAGATATTTTTGTATTTTATTGCGATCTCAAAATCTTCAACACCTGTCCACACTATTAACATATTGAATAAACAAATTCTAAAACTTTTAAAAGTTACTTTTTGATATTACTGAAACTGTGCTGTAGATAGCTTTTCTTCCCCACCCGACTGTCTAAAGCCTTACACTCTCTTGGGTAGGTTGGGTTGGTGTGGGTTTTAAATAAATTTTGAAAATATTACTAAAACTGTTCATTCACTTAGAGGAAATTATTATTAAAATTACGCGCTTGTAAACCATCAGTAAAAGGGCTTTTGTAATACTCACATTAATGAGCTTTTGTAATACTCACATTAAAGAGCTTTTGTAATACTCACATTAAAGAGCTGCTTTTGAATTTTAACAGCAAGAGAAATGTTTCAGCCTAGTTCTTAAACTTTTATTTCGTCGAAATAATTTTATATAACCAAATTTCAAAACTGTTAAAATTATATCATATACCATACTTACACATGATTTAAAAAAAATAAAATAAATAAATATTTTGATAAAAATAAGATAAAAAAATTTTAACTAATAAATACTGCACTTTTACATCCCTTAAGAAATTTCATTCACTCTAATAAAACTTTTACAGAGGGTAATTTCTTGTTGTTGCATGTTATGTTATGCGTGTTACAATATGCATGTTCAACTATATAAATGGATCTTTTAAGAAAATATTTCATATTCTACTGTCAGAAACTACTGTAAGATAAAGGTTGAAGGATTTCTTGCAATTAATTTATAAATAATTCCTTTAGATATTATAAAAGTTGTCTTTTTTTAAGAAAACTCCAAAAATATATTTGGCAAGGCTTACTTAGCGTGTATCAGATGAGTATGTTGTGATTCCCATAAATGAATTATTATATTTCTTTACGTCTTGTCTGTTTCTATGCCAGTAACATCTATATCCAAGCACGTATATTAATCTAACGTAATATTAACCAGAAAGGCAAATAAAATGGTAAGTAAATCATTGTGAAATATTAGATAAGTGCAAAAATAATTGTAGTTTTCATAAACAAATAATTTAGCTACTTTTGTGAATGATTTCTGTCAGCCACACGATTTATTTTATTTGATGTTAGTTATCTGATCCTTTAACCTATATTTTGACGCAAGTTTCACATCATATTTAAAACTGTTTGTATGATTTTGATTTTAAAATGCATTGAGAAAAAAAAATTCATCATATTTTACTTTTTTCCACAGAAGGAAGCTGTAGGTGATCACGAAATGATAAATCGAGTTTATGGTGTTAATGGTTAATGCAACTCACTTGTCAGAACTGGTTGACCAAATTTCTTTCTGCTGATTTCTTTCTGTGAGCAACGTTTCGGTCGACAACTCAAGTTGATGATGACCAAATGATTGCCATCAAAGATACGGATCTTTATACTTCAGTACATGAGATTAGAGAAAGGCTCCAACTTCATTTTTCAAACATCAATGGGCATTTTCAAAAGCTGGAAGCTTTTAGAAGTTCGATATTTGAGTTAGAAATTAATTGAAAGAGATTTGGTGAACACAGTATACCAAATCCACGGTTTATACCCCAAACGTATTGTAAGCGATCCATTTTTATAACAATTTTTTCTGCAATAACATCAGTTGAAAAACTGCTGGAGCAAGCGTGATGAACCACCATAATCCATATCGAAATCTGAATTTCTTCAAAGGAAGATTATGCCGTTAGTTTGATGAAATTGCATAGGTATTCAGCATTTTTAGTTGCTTCCAAGCCCTAAACGCGATTAGTTCAGATGTGTACTGTAGAAAACTAGTGAGATTAGATATAGCAATTACAGAAAAATGCCATGAATTGGCAAATCATTTAAGAATCATGTTTCTCTGTTTCAACGAAAGACTATGCACATCTTTAGTGACTCATAAAAAGTTACTGGTGTATAGTTGAGAAGTGATGTTGCACAGTGGTGTAGCTAGGATAAGTGACGCCCGTGTCATAAAATGACTTTTTTCGACCCCACCCCATCACATTAGTGGCTTAGCTTGTGTGAACGGCTCCAGCAGCAGAGCATTTTTTCGCCCTCTGATAGTATTTGGCTTTAAAAAGTAGCATAAACGGACTAATTTTTTTGTCAATATGGCCAGCAGCCTAGAGAAGGTAATTGGAGCCGGCAAAGTAATATATAAATATTATTCTTTACCGCAGCTACATTAATAGCTTAGAAAGCGCAAATGGCGTCCGGTGAATGGTATTATTTTTATACCCCCTTATCATATTTTGCTTTAAAAAGTGGTATAAACGCAGTAATGTTTTGACTCCATGGCACCCCGTCAAACTCGCACCTCGTGCATCTATACCTCCTTGACCCCCCGGTTGCTTCGTCACTGACATTGCATCAATCATAAAGTTTGGTTTAGTTTAGTTATATTAACGTCCCGTTTTTGAAGCAACACGAGGGCTATGCATCCATCATAAAGCCTAAACTTCACGCTATGAAATTATCATTTATTTATATTTTTACCTAACTATTTGAATGGTAAAAATCAGCATGATAATGAGGCAGTGTTATCGCCGTTGGTAAAGGAACAGAAGTGAATATGGGATAATGGAATTTTTTTAAGACGGCAAACTGTTATCGAATAAAATGGAAAATACAACAGTGAAAAAAAGCTCATTCATCGTTTTACAATTTGTGTTTTACTTTTTAAGGGGGGGGAGCAATTATTTTCTCATTTAACAGTCATAGCACGTAATAACTAATTTAGGATGCATTTCTATAAAACTATCATACATTTTCCCTTTGCTAAATGAAGTGTTTTGATTTAGTAACCCTATTTGATAACTTTGGATTTATTTTTAAACTAATTTTCGTTTTAATTACAGAGGAGATGATGAGAGCAACATTAAAAAGCTATTTCCAAATGCAAAACTTGTTGAAGTAGCAGGAGCAGACCATATAGTGCACACATTTAAAAAATTCACGAGAGAAGTTATTAAATTCATCAATGATAAATGAAGAAAAATTCTTGTTCATGTAATATAATATTATGAATAAAACTGGATCCAGCAAAAAGTGTCATTTCTTTATAAATACTCGAAAAAATGTACTCCATATAAAGTGAAAATGCTTTGTTCACATGCTTTCATTGTTGAAAAACGATAAGATACTAGTGGTAAATAAAAAGTCAACACGCAACCTGAACAAACAATAAGGAATTTTTTTTAGTTATGAATGCAGAAACTATATTCTAAGTACAAAATATTTTAATGATTGTAATGCTCTCTTAAACTTGAACCACTTTCATAGTAAGATTGGACTGAGCATTTAGAAATACAACAATGCAGAAACAAATGATAACAGCACGGTTATCTTAACAGCGCAGTAATGAGCATAGAAATTGATTTGATTTACTCGTTTCTTAAAAAAATGTACTGAACGATGAATATCAGATATTGACATCGCAATTCAACTTTGTATTACAATATCACTTTTGGAACTAAATTAACACGTTAAAATTGTATTTAAGAATTATTCCTTTCATACATTACTATTTTATAGTCATACACTTCCTTTGCCATTCCACATAAATCATTTCATATTCACAAAATATAATTGAGCTTTTATTTAACTCGATGTTTCGAGTTTTTAATGATCTGATTTCGTAATCGATTTTACACTCACTTACTGTTGTTCTAGAGTTCTGAAATTTCCTGCAGTTGTGTGTTCTGGATTTATTTATTTGCCCACGAACCTACTCAGAGGGCGTAAAACATTGATTCTGACGGCGGGAGATTTGAGTTATAAAACAACAACATAACATAAAAACAAAACATTACGCAAAAACTAAATTGCATAGAATGCAAAAAAGCAACAACAGAAAACAAAAGTACTGAGCAAGTTCAAAAGGCAAAGCAAGTGTCAAAGAAAAAAATTACAAAGTTTTGTAACAAAAACTAATTAAAATAGACATAAATCAAATGTCAAATAAAAAAAATTAAAGCATTAAACACAATGTAGAATGAATAACAAAAAAAAACATTTAAAATTTTTTATTTTAAAAAGAAATCAAAATTCAAACAACTGTTGAAAGAAGCAAAGATTTATCTTTCGACAAATCTCCTTCACTCACTGAAGCTGGAAATCCTAAAAATATCTTTCAGCGTCACAAGACCACATATATTATTTACTAAAATTTCATACCATGCTGTTTAACACATTATTTTAATATTATCTGAACATAATTATCAGTTAATCAATTAATTTTGATTAATTTTTCATTCCATACAAGTGGCACCAGCTGGTATTGAATGAGAAAAAAAAATTATTGCACGATTGCAGTATATATTGACTAATACAAACTGGAATATAAGTTAGGTTTTAGTTATTTTGCTTTAAAATGTGTAATTTACCTACTATAAGCTCCAAATTAACTAACATTTCATGGTCTTAAGGTAATCTGCCTATGATGTTTATATTCAATACTCTGTTATATGAAAATATGACATCAAATCCATTTATTTGCTGTGGAATTTCATTTCTTGATCTTATTGCTCATGTTAATTACAAATTTTTAATGTTAGGCGTGTTGTAATCATTCAAATCACAGTCCTGTAATTCTTAAAAACTTAAAAAGCTCTAACGACTTTTTTTGTACAACTATGTCATCAAATCATTGAAATCGCAGAATATTTCGTGATTCGTGAAAATATTTCTTAGGAGACTGCACAAAACTTAATTTGCATTCTGAAGAATTACTATTATTCAAAAATTCCTATGAAGGAAATTTGAAATCTTGGTTCGGTGAATTCAAAGAAATTTTCAATAAGTGATTTATATTATATCATTCTAAAATAGTTATAATAAGGAGAGAAGAAAAATTTTTAAAATTCAATTCCTCATATTTCGAAGATAATATTTTGTAACCGATGTTTTTTTTAAAATTAAACAATAAATTCATCAATCCAACACCTTTTACTCACATGCATGTTAAATCACCAGATGAACCATGCATGGAATTTTGTACGAATGGACTACTGAAAAGATCTAGGAAATCTCGTAAACCTAAAACTATTAATGGAGTATTATTGAAAGCTGTGAAAAATAAGTGAAATAATAAAATTCATTTCCAATAAACATTATAATTTTCCAATAAACATTATTATCATGGATATTAAGATGTAGAATGGTATAAAGACAATGGAAGAAATCAAATGAAAGATTTAAAATGCAAGAAATTTCTTTAAAAAGCTGATTAAAATCGTTAAAAAAAAGGCGAATAGCCTCTGTAACTAGATCAATTGTTGGGAAATTTTAAAGAAATAGCTACAAATCACTTTCAACGATACAATCATTAATCTTGGTGTCATGACTTTACATTACAATTGTCAATATTAACTGAAATAATGAAAATAAATATTAATGCGAATAAATAAATTGTTAAATATTTACAATGATTAAGTCAATAGTCAATACATATTACCTTTGGACATGACACCATGTTATTTAAGTATCGCTTGGTGCTTAATAAAATTATCTTTAACCTTTTGAGGATGAGTGCTAGATGCTTGCCACATTCTCTCCCGACTGCCACAAATACGTGACGGCTCTTATGGCTTTTAACTACCGACTGACTCGTCGGTGAAACACTATCTTGGAACGTTTTATCAGAATTTTTCTGCATGGGTTGCCTTAACCTATAACCTTAAACTTTACGTCACTCTTTCATGGACATTTGTCATTATGAGTGTAAACATCAGCTGTGGTTGTTTATCGAGTAATTTCGATTGCTAGATACCTACTGGTACCTGTTCGCGGAGGCGATTTAAATGGCTGCGCGCGTATTTGTTAATGTTTCTTCTGCGCCAAGTTAATTTCCGCATGAAGTTGATCGAGAAAATGTCTACAAAATTTGCTGTTTTATGATCAATAGAATCCAAATTTGCGATTGGCACAAGCTCTTTAAGACTTATAAGCAGAGATTTCCCATCATTCTGTAAAGATTTCGAAGGGGAAGCAAAACGTCGCAGATGTTATGTATGTTCACATTCAAAAAAAAAAAGGAAAATGTCCAATTATGAATGAAAAGACTACAACGTAGATTATGTGTAGATGCTTTAAAATTTATCACAACAAAAGAATGATTTGATTTCTTACACACTAAATTGCTAAGTAATTTATTTTCTTTTTAAATTACTGTTATCTTTGCAGTGACAAAAATGTTCATACAAGAAGAAGAATATCATATATATATAATCTGCAGCTCATGGCCAAGACTTATCATAAATTTAGATTTTTATGAATTATTTGTGTAATTCCCTGGTAGCACATAATATTGTCTAATATCATAAAATTCGCGAACGTATTATTCTACAATATTTTTCCCAATATTGAAACAGTGTAAAACGTAAGACTTTTTCAATACTGCACAATGTTTTTTTCATAATATTGGATAATGTATAATATTATATACCATTATACCATATTAAATAACATTGCACTATACTGAATAATATTATATAATATTGAACAATATGCTGAATATTTTAAAAGTACATTTTAGAAGCATGGAAAAATATTAATTACTTAATTCCTAAGTGCTGAATTTATGGACAACATTTTGTGATTTTTTGAACACCTCTACTTACAGCGAGCTTTGGACCCGGGACCTTTTGCTTACCAAACCGGCACCGTACCACTTGACCGCCGAGACTTGCAGCAGATAGCGTAAATGATGATAATAAAATGTAGTTAGAGTTCGGATCTCTACGAAATTTCATGTTCATTCACAATTAATCTGAATAATTTTCTTAATTAAATTATCTTTTATCGTTACAATTTCGAGTTCAAAATGAAATTAGAAGTCAAAAAGGAAATAACTTTAGCTCTTATATCTAAGTTTGCTAATTTAATAAATTAAGGCAATAAGGTTTAAAAGTAATTATAATAATATGTTTGAAAGGTTTTAAAATAATTTTGAAATTTATTTATTCCTGTGTCAATGTGTTACGAGACGCCATTTATAATTACAGTATTGATTGAAAATCAAATACAAGATTCGCAACAATAAATCACGTGCATGTTTTTACAATGAGAGTAACACTCAATTTTTTTCACAGAACAATAGATAATCCATTATGTGAGAGCTGTTTTATGGTTAACTTCATTAGTTGAATCCAGCCCGCCTTTTATATACAGTAAATCAAAATGATTGTGTAAATATTATTATTCAAATGAAAATTTTGTAAAATATTTTTTGGACATATATGATTCAACGTTGATTAATATAGTGTTACTGTATCATCATGCTGCCATCTGTCGACAGTAAGAATAACTTCACCTTAAAATACTGATGAACGTCGATAAATTTAGAAATACAAAATATTGTATGCATTGTATTGTATAGTATGATATAATATTCAGCATCTTAAACAATAATTGTTCCAGTGATGTTTTCTGTAATAAAACCTCCAATCGAGTGATATCTTGAGTTAAAATGAAGATTTTTATAAATAAACATTGTTTATATATTATTTGTGAAAATTTAGTATCTCGGAAATACTGATACATACAATACAATACCTTATTACGGTATTCGGTGTTCCTTTGTGTTCATAATATTGTATAACATTGTGCAAATATTATATAATATTTCTGTGCTACTGGGGTTAGGCTTAATTAGAAAAATTGAGCAGCCTCTCACGTTGGCAGACGTCGGTCGTCTAGATCGAACCACACTTATTACGTGCGACCGTCCTCAAAAGGTTAAATATTACAAACATGCATTAAAACTTCAGGCTTTTTGTAATAGTGTTTTTAAGTCGACATTGACGAATTTCCGATAAGTAAGTCATCAATTCAAAGAATCCGAACAGAAAAACGGAAGGAACGTGAGGAAAACATAAAAATTGATTTCCAAAACAAGGAACCTGATGTAGTGACCTTACATTAGGATGGCAAACCGTTGCCTGCTTTGAGTGCTCGAAAATCGAAAGAAGAACGTTTGCCTATAGTTATTTAATGTGCACTTAAAGAATAAAGTGCTGTGCAGAGACTGAATAATTCTACAGGCAAAGAACAGACGCAGGCTTTTTGAAAGGCGATCTTAGATTGGAATCTCGAAGACAAAGTCCAAATTCTCTGTTGTGATACTACTGCTTTGAATTCAGGTCGTTTTAATGGTGCTTGTGCGCTCCTCGAGAAAAAATTTTACAGAGAAATGCTTTTTTCCGCTTGCCGCCATCATGTATACGAACTGATATTAAAGGCCGAATTCGCAGTGAAAATTAAAACAAGTGACAACAAGCCCCGATATTCCACTCTTTAAAAAGATAAAAAATAATTGGAAAAACATCGATCTCACTAAAATACAGTGCTATACAGAAACAATGAAAGTGTTCCGAACCGTACCCGAGCTTGAAAATTTGTTTGACTTTTACCGCGCTGAACTTAAAAATGTTATGGTCAGAGATGACTATCGAGAGTTGATCGAACTTTCTATCGTATTTTTAGATGGAGATGCAGAAAAAAATTTAAAAATCAGACCTCCGGGTGCCATGCACCAAGCTAGATGGATGGCCTAAGCGATTTACTCCCTAAAGCTATCGTTATTTAGTTCTCAGCTGAAAATAAACACATAGGATAAGGAAGTAATGTTAGACGTCTGCTTGTTTATCGTGACAAACTACGTTAAACCATGGATTCAATTCAGTTTGGCAGTTAAAGCACCCTACAAAGATTTGTGCTTTTTGAAATCTTTGAAAGCTTACGAAAATGTGAGTGAAAGTAACTAGAAAGCTGCTTTACAGAAATTTAGCCAACATTTATGGTATTTGACTGACGAAATAGCAGTCTTGGCACTTTTTGATGATGACGTGGACGAAAAAACAAAATTAAAAATGGTGGCAAATTTACATAGAGAAAATTTCTCGACCCATGAGAAAAGATACATTCCATCGAAGGAAGAACTTTGTGGTTCATTGTATGGTGAGTTTGATATATTGATTTTGTAGCTGTTTATTTAGTTATTTATTTATATCACGCAATTGTTATCTGTTATTTAATATTCTACAGAGAAAAGTATCAATGATTTCATGTCAGTCAAAAGCCAGTCATTGTTTTCTAGACTCAAAATTGATGATAGTTTTCTCAACGAGAGTCCCTTTTCATGGGAGAATAACGCTATGTTTCTAGACGCTAAAAAGACGGTCTCAATGCTTAGGGCAGTGAATGATACAGCTGAAAGAGCGGAAATATGATGCAGGACTTTCATGGTTTAATAAAGGTTAAGGAGGAACAAAAACAATTTTTGTTACATTGCATACAAGAACACGTGAAGATCTATCCTGACTGAAAAAAGCAAACATTGAAACGAAAATTTGTACAGTAATGTTTCTTTTACTGTAATGCGGTAATAAATACCTGCTTTGAATAAATTGGTATCTTATGTACCAAAGAAACATACATTTTACAATCTTTCCATAGTTTTCCCCGTACAAGATTTCACGTTCAAGTTTGACCTAAAGTCGGCACGGGTTACCTTTATCTTATTGCAATAATACTTTTTATTTATGTTACTGAGGTGAAATAGAAAAAAAAATAGAGGGTATGCGTATTCGATTTTGCAAAAAAAAATTTTCTCATTGTGTCTTGGGACACCCTAATGTCCAATATAGAACGAAGATTTCATAAAAAAATTTTAAACCATTGTTCAATATTTGTAATATTGCACAGAATCTTAAAAATATCGTAAAGCTACTTGGGGTAGGCAGAATTATTCTTGGCAGTTTTATCTATAACTAGTTCCGTTGTTCATGTTGTTGTTGTTGTTTCATGTTCCCCTGGCCCAAGATTACACCAGGTCCATGACACAATGTCGCTCTAAAAACTCCACAAGTCCTTTGCCCTCCTCACTCCACAGCTGCCTCGCAGAGGCGCCAATACAGTCAATGATATGGGCAAGAGAAGCAAGACAAGAACAAGGGCAAGAAGAAAAAGTCTTTTCCTTATCGATGAATTTTAAGCTATAATGTGTCCACTACGCAACCTGGCCAATGCAGTCTGAGCGGATCTTGTGCCTACGGACTGTAGAGACAGACCAGGACGGTTCCCGGCATACCAATCATGTGTGGGAGGATATAACTAATTCTGCAGATTTAAAAGCATAAAAGTGTTATATGAATTGTTGCTTACATTGTTGCAATTTTTGTTATTGCGTAACTAAAATTATGAATTGAAAATGCAGAACAAATGCGATGTCATATTTCATTTTTAAATCAAAAATATTCGATAGTAGACTTCAGAAAATGAAAATTTTGCAAAAATGAAGCTAAAGGTTATTTGATTAAAAAATAAATATGAAAAATAATTGTTAAAAAGTTGAAACATTCCTCGGTCTTTAAAATACATGTAATTTAACTTAGTTATCTGTTTTTTAAAAAGAAACTCTGATAACCTAGCACGCGGATGCATAAATTTCCCACGAATACAGAACTGACAGCAGTTTTATTAGATAAATCTGTGTCATTCGAAATCAGCAATTTCTAGAATCTTCATAAGCGAGGCAAAAATAATAGGTTTTTCTTTATCAAACAGAAAAATTGTTCTACCTATCTTTGTGATAAGAAGAATAATTCATACATAAGTGCCAATGATTTTGACCCCTCTGTCCTGAGAACAGATACAGAAACTTTCTTTCATATACTGAGTAGTTCATTTATCTCTTCGATTCATAACAGTAGAAGCAGATAGGGACAAAAAGGTAAGTGACTTAATCTTTGAATGTTTCTCCATAAGTGAAAATTAAAATAATCAACCTAACATCACAGTAGTAATGCATAACATTTTTACGATATTGCACAATATTCAAGCTTAAAAGCATTCAACTAAAGAAATTAGAATAAATTTAAAAATAAAATCTTAACTTTAACTTTAAACAAGAACAAAAAAAAATTATTTAGAATTTATTTTAGAGAATAAAATTTAGAGAATAAAATTTAAAAAATAAAATTTAAACAATGTTTAAGTAGTGCGCAATTGCAGCAGCAAAACAAAAAACAGAGAACAATTAAATCAATATCATACAAAGAAAGTCCAAAAACAAAGAAAAAAGATAAACTTAGAGGTAATCGAAAGAAAAAAAAAAACGCAAACAAGGAATCCATTCTAGTCAATTTTTTCAAGGGCTAAGGACTTTATTCGAAATGGATTCACAATAATAATTGGGAAATTTTTCTTGCATTACGACAAACATAGCTTCTCTTAGCCCGAAATTTCCAGAACAAAAGACACAGGAGATCTGTACACCTAAAAGCATATTTTCAAAAGAAAGAAGAAAATCAAAAACACACACATCAAAACGCTAATAAGATTGATTAAAATTATCAGCCATCTGGCTGTTTTGAAATTAGCCATCATAAATAAAAACTTATCCTATGCCCATAGTTAAGAAAAAAAGAGAAAAAGGTCTTCACGTAATCACAAACCTACGCTAAGTTTCTTTCAAAAGGAAGTATTATCAAATTATTATTAAAGAAACACTATGTTTTTTGCTTAGTAATTTCAATTTTAATATCTAAAAAGGTACCTTTATTTTGATGAGAGTTCGTTTTATTAAGTTTAAGTTCTTTTGGATAACAATTAATAATGAAATCTAAGTTGTCAGAATTAAAAATAAGCAAATCATCTATGCATCTGTATCCGTAAATTAGATTATTTTTAATAATTTTGTTCTCAAAAAAGTGAAAGAAGATATTGGCTAGTGAACTGGAGAATGTAATACCCATCGGAATTCTTGAAATCTGTTTAAAATATTGAATACCATTAAAAAGATAGTTTTCTTTAATTGTGAAATTACAAATTTCGAACCAGACAGTTTTCTTAATAATAGAGTCGTTAAGAAACTCATTATACATAAAAAGGCAAACTTCCATTAATTTTTCATGTGGCAGATCAGTGTAAAGATTTTCGAAGTTAAAGGAATTCAGATTGCAAATTTTGTTATTATTCAGGAGGTCCAAAACTTCAGCATTATTGCAAATAATGAAGTTATCTTCTTTCTTAATTCCATCTAAATTAATATTTAATAATTCGAAGAAATGTTTCCTGATGAAATAATTATAACATTCAGTACCACATGTGACAAATATAAAGCTAGTAGGATTTTTATGAAATTTAACATTTGGAAAAAGATAAGGATAGTTTAAAGAACAGGTTTTAATTTTGAGTCTTTTAGCAAAAGCCACCATTTTTTATCTAATTCTTTTTTATTGCAGTCTACTAGGCTAACAGTTGCATTGGAGTTACATTCATTAAATCAAAAGTTCCTTAAAGTAAAATTTGCATAAAATACAAAAATTATTCGCTACTTTCTCTAAAGTTGTAATAATAAATTTTCTTTTAAAGTTTTAGTATCTTTCAAAATCAATCTATTGACAAAAATACCTCTATTTTTACTGTAATTTTTATCAAAATAAAATCTGCTCCTAATTTCTCCTAGAATCTTACGTTTCCATTCTCTAAACCCTTCAATTGGCCCAATATTCACAATATTATATAGTATCTTTATAGCAATTAAAATAAACTTGCGTTACTTGGGTACTAAAGTTATAGTAGCTAATTTTAGAACAATATATAACTTAAAACTCTTGTGCGACTTGAATATTTAATTTTCAATGGATAATTTTAGGAACTAAATGATTTGTTTTCATGATCCATGTATGATTATTTAAAGGATATAAATAGCGACAAAGTATGCTCTTGGCTTTAAACTTCGCAGACATGCATATGTGTATAACTAAATTTGCATTTTTTTATATAATAAATGGTGACCAAATTATACTAGAATTAATTATAAAATTAATTGCAACTATTTTCTGATTAAAAGTAGCAAGATTTTTAATTAAGATATTTTAAAAATGCGATTACAAATTTAAATAAGTAATCTTTAATAAATATTTCAAATGAAAACTAATTTTTATATTTTCTCAGCATTCTTTACATATATTCACAGAGATTTGCGCAATTGAAGTTGAATAATTAAAAAATTTTCTTTGTGAATAAGATCTCATAAAAATAATATTGTTTATTCAGATGCTTGATTAAGATGCACGTGTGAAACTGAAAAAAAAGACTACATAATCGTGAAAATTAAGTTTAAATGTAAAAGAAGCGTGTACACTTTAAAAAATAAAAGAACTCTGCGCTCCTCAGAATATAAAAGAAGCTTGTACTTCTTAGAATTGTAAATATAATCTACGTACTTTGTGAGTAAATTGCCATAAAATATCACAAAGAATGTATAAAAATGTTGGAAATTATTTTTAGTCTATTTTTATAAATTACGCATAAATCGATAAATACACATAAAGCAATAAAAATCTATTAGATTTTATAAATTGTTCAGTGACGACAAATGAACATTTTTGTGAATTGAAGAGTGAACACCAAGACTCCATTTTTGTCCTTTGATGGGTTTTTTATTCTGTTAGTTAATATTGCATTATTGCCATTGCATTCCTGGAAGCTGCTGCGTTTGCGCGTACCTGATTCGTTGTGTTTATTTTTATGCTTTTCTGTTATTCTTTTTCTTTTTGCTTTAGCTATTTTGTTCTTATTCTAGCATAGTTTCTTCACTATGATATTCATACGTGATTATTTTTACTATGAACGCATTCCTTTTCATTTGTTCCACTAAATGTATGGCTACTAATTTAATTTTGATTGTTTATTTAATACATCTTAATGTTAGAATAAATCATGATCACATACATTAAATATGGGTGGATTCTAAGAATAAAAATTTGATTTCAATGCTGTTTTGTTGATTTGATTAAAAATACAAGGTGTCCCCAAAAAGTGGAACAAGCATTTATTTCCTTAAATGTTGCACCTAGACATATACTTTAAACTACAAAGTTTCATCAAATAAGGTACGAATTTGCTTTGGCTTCTGTGGGATTTGAAAATAAAAAGTTAAGAAAATTAAATTTTTATACAACTCCCATAGGCCAAAAATACCAATGAGTAAAATGCCCCTCTTACACTCATCTATGCATAAACTAAGATTCACGATTCTACCTTCAAAACTTGCAGAGATATATTAATTTTTATGTTTGAAGGGACTGCTCACAAATTTACATGTGCTTATTTCAGAAATGCAAATGTATTCAACATAGAAAAACTGCGAAATGTAAATATTTGCCTAGAAGTACATCATCCAATCAGCATGGATTGAAAAAAATTGCCAATGACGCATACAGTTACTCAGTTTCATTGGCAGACAGTTGCAACTATCGACTTGATAAAGAATGGAAGGACAACTTGAGAAAATGAAAATTTAAGGTATAACAGGAAAATAGCCTAATATTGAACTAGAATACTGAATTATTTGCTCTTAGCGTTGCACGTATAGGATTTAACTAAAAGCAGTGGCGACTCGTCCTTTAGGTCTGCAGAGTTGCAGAACTTACTAAAATTATTTTAAAAATTCGTATTTTCGTTTTTATTCCTATTTGCTTACTTCTCTACTTTCAGAGTTCGATTATCAACGAAAATAGATAAAAACGAGAAAAGAACATAGAAAATGAATGCAAAAGTAAGACAGACATAGAATGGGGCTGCACATCAGATAGTTTAGAAAGCACCAAAATTCGCTCATTGCGTACAACTAAATGACATCATGGGCGAAAGCGAATAGCTAATATTTCTGTCTTTGAACTTAGCTATAATTGGATTTTCTAATGTCCTTGTTTGGCCCTAGGTTAAAAAATGTTCTTTTTTCCTTCTTCAATCTGTCCCAAAGTTCGCCTTCGAGCTCTTCATTTGTTTTTCTGCGATTTCTCTTTCTTGGCAGTTTTTTTAGGTTTCATGTTGCCTCAACGGGAACTTAGCTCCTTACTACGTATTCGTTTTCTGTTGTTAAAAGTCATTTACCGAAAAAAGATAAGACTGTATTTTTCTAAAATACAATTCAGATAATTACAACTACAGGTTTAGATTATTTGAGGGTAAATCTATTTTTGTAAAATTGTATTTAAATTGTATTCTAATAATATTTTTTTAGCACTTGATGTTTCTGAGCAGATAAGCCATCACTGCCGATATATCACCGTGGATATTTTCAAAATATGAAATATTTTTGCAAATGCTTCAATTAATGTATTATGTGACTATTTTTTATATTTAACCAAAGTTAACAAATACATTGTTATTTCCTGATCCCGCCTTTTTAATATTTTATTGATATATATATAATCCCTGAAATGTGCATCGAAAGACTGGATCAAACAGCAGTGCGAGGTATGGAAAAGTGGACTAAGTCAATAATTCTGTCTTCTTATATCTTTGTAAGTTTTGTAGATAGAAGCGTGAAACTTTGTATGTGAATAGATGAGTGTGAGAAAACATTTTGTTAATTGACATTTTTGCACTGCGGGGCCGTATAAAAATATAATTTTTAAACTTTTTATTATCAATCCGCTTAGAAGTCAAAGTATTTTCATACAAATTCTTACCTTATTTGACGAAACTTTGTAATTGGAAGTAAATGTCTAGGATCAATATTTATGAAAATAAATGCTTGTTCCAATTTTTTGGGCCACCGTATATACATCTTCTATACAAACCTTATTTAACCCATGATAGTTACCTAATTAATTTGTTCCAATATTTTATAAGTACTTATAAAAAGAATTTATTTATTATTTATATAAGCACTTATAAAAAGAATTCATTTGATAATGTTTTTATAATAAAAATTATTTTGTTGGGAAGTATAATGCTTCAGTAATGCATGCATTTTAATGGGGGAATTC
This sequence comes from Araneus ventricosus, assembly GCA_013235015.1. Classification (NCBI taxonomy): domain Eukaryota; kingdom Metazoa; phylum Arthropoda; class Arachnida; order Araneae; family Araneidae; genus Araneus; species Araneus ventricosus. The sequence continues at coordinate 7,096,510 of BGPR01000002.1, read as the reverse complement.
AGAATTTTTTAAAAACGGGTGAAAGCAATAAGTATTTATAGAAAAAAATCATTCTAATTTCAAATATGCAAGTGAAATTTTACATAAAAATTTATTTATTTAAATATTGAGGGCGAATGATGCGCTGAAATAGCAGGATTGATGATGAAATCCGAAACGCACTCTCATTGGCCGAGTAGATTTTGACGACACATGTTCCTTCCTTCGCATACTTCTCTTTTGCTACTTTTGTGCCCTGCTTTGAATCAATGCGTTTGTACCAGCAAACATTTTAGTGAAGTTTTTGACTTTTCTACTATTCAACGTTCAATTTCACAATGTATATTGGTTTTGTACAAGGTAAATCGGATAATTTGCCAAATATTGATTTTACAATGATGGCAAAGAAACTGGACACAAAAAGCTGGCTCGTGAATTATCTCATAAGAAAAGCTGTTCGTACCTTAGAGTATAAGATACTCAGGGCCAGAGAAGTATATATCTGGCACTGTAAGATACTACTGTTATCTTATACTCTAAGGTTCGTACCTTCCCTTGAATGCATTCAGTAACAAGAACAAAGCTCTATACTATACCACAATAGACTTTGCCTTAGGAAAAACGGGTGGGTTTTCAAAAGCATCAGGCTGCAATAAATTGAAGAGGGGCCCACGGACATTCCGAGAAGACGCTGTGATTTCTGTCGCACAAGAAAGAATGAAAAGCTAAGAAACTGATTTTGCGAGATCTGTGAAATTTCGTATGCCTACAAAAAAAAAGAAAACAACAAATCCAAAAAAACAGGAATATACATATTTTAGAAGTTCCTCTTCAAATAAATTCAGATATGGATTTTTTTTTAAAATACACTTGTGCCTTTGAAAAATTAATTTTATTTTATATAGTTTTATATTACTCTGCTATGAAGAATATAAATTATTTAATTCGTACAAGTATTAATTTTAAGATAATATATGATAGTAATTAATATAATAAAATCCGCTAAAATAACTTATATAAAGAAATCTCTATAAATTTATAATAATATTCAAACGCGACCGAAGGCGACTAATTTAGGAATTTACTGCACAAATCGACAAACCCTAGATGTGTGGTGAGATAAAATTATCTACCTTTTTCAATTGTAATAATTGATAAGTAAATTGACTTTGTGAAGACTGATTTTGATTTTAATAGACTCATTGAATCTAAATTATTTATTTTGCATCAAAAATTCTGTGAATTATTTTCTTGCACTACAAATGAAAACGATTTTTATCATCAAAAAAGTCATGAATTTAAACTTATATTTAAGACATTCTAATTAATTTTGAATGGTACTGTAATTTAAAAAAACTATATGAAACGTTTGAATATCCATGGAAATAATATAAGCAGTAATATAACAAGAGTAATTTTTTTTAAATCTTAAAGAAATTGGGACAGCCTCTGTGCCATCGCCCCTCAAAGGGTTAAAACATAAATTCCATGGAATCAAATAGAAGGAAAAAACTGATTAAATTTAACTATTTTCTTTAAAATTGATAATTAAAATCTCACCTTATACTTATACTGAAAACAAAATGGATATCGAGTTCAAGGCTGTTTCTACTGCGCTTCGTGATATATAATTTTAATATAGATAAATTACTCATCGGGTGCCGTTATAGTTGTATTAACACATTTAGGAACAATACAATACTTGTATCTTTCCAACATTATTTTATCTGATGCGGTAGTCGGAAAATATAGTACAAAAAAAGCAATATCTCTATAGCGAGCGAATGGGAGCTATCCCCTGTTTGGGCACATGCGACGTCAGACCCGCTTCGTGCCAAAATGGATCGTTTTTCCCGCGTCATCCGAGAGGCGAACTTTGATTGCAAATATAAAAGAAACAGACAGCCTATAAATTTTTTTAATGTTATTGTTAATTTTGAAGCATTTTCAATCGATTAGAAAAAAAATGCTGAATTTCCCCATTGTGTTAAATAATTAATTTTATTCCAGCTAAGAATGCTGTTCCTGTCCGTTCTGGTTTGTTTTTCTTCGCTTCTGCAAACATCATTATCTACTCCTATTCTGACTGCAAAGTAAGTCTGTCATAATTTTTCTCAAAAAATATTATATGCTGACCAAACAAAAAAATATTAGCTCAGTAATGAAATATCCATTGAAAGAATTGTTAAAAGTATCTTTTTAATCGTATTTCGTTTGGTTCCTACTACTTTTTTTACTAACACCGTTAAACTTCCATTCATTCGATTAGTTGCATTCATTCTCTATGGTAAAACAAAACTATTTTCTCCACCAGGGGCTCTCGTGAATAGGGACTGCGGTACTGCAGCACCCCCCATTTTCATTTGTATAAATTTAATCAATTTATATTATTTCTCATTTAATACTTAAATCTATCAATAATCTAACCAAATTTTAAAATTAAACGATTTCGATCTTTAAATAAACCGCGAGTAATAACTGAGGCAGAAAACTAAGTACCTTATCTTATTTTTTCACTACCCGAAGATTATGCATAGAGGAAAAAGTAAGTACAAGTAACTAGAACTGTCTAGCGTTGCAGCGCCGAATTCAGCCTGCAAGCATGCGCAGTTACAGAGCGCAGGCTTTCCCCTTCCTTCTCCTTCCACGTTTTTAAGCTGAAAGAGAAATGTGAGATCCTCAGCAACAGATAAGCTACGAGGGACGTCCCGAAAGTAAGTTTCGTTGGGCTTTTTCACAAGGAAGCTTTATTACAAACAGAAACATACAATGACATAACAAAGTACAAACTTTTGGCTATTTCTCCACATATTCACCACAGACATTGATACATTTGTTGTTCCGTGAAATCAATTTCAAGAAACCATCCTGGTAGAAATTGGTGCCCATCGATTGCATTATCGTCTAAAAACAATACCCCTCGACTCAAGAGCCCTGATATCTTACGTCAAATGGAGGACATCACTTTGGTGAGAGTGTCGCAATAGCGTGCCTCATTGATGGTCCCTGAAGTGAAGAAATCAATTAAAATGACACCCTTCGCGTCCTAGAACACTGTCAGCTCAACCTCCCCTGCGGAGAGCAACACTTTGAATTTTTTAGTTACCAGTGAGCTGGGATGTTTCCATGTCATTTATATGGACGTCATATCTGGGGTAAAGTTGTGCACCCATGTCTCATCGCCTGTTTTGATCCTGAAAAGAAAAGGAGAGATGAAGATGTGCGGAGAGCTACGAAGAACTTCCTTCGGTCGCTTGCATCGATTTTTACCAGAATGGTTTCTTGAAATTGATTTCACGGTACGACAAATATATTAATGTCGGTGACGAATATGTGAAGAGACAGCCAAAAGTTTGTACTTTGTTATGTCATTGTATGTTTCTGTTTGTAATAAAGCTTCCTTGTGAAAAAGCATGATGAAACTTACTTTTGGAGCGTCCCTCGTAGAAACATTCAAACCTCGTTTCAAACATTTTTCCACCGCGGAAATTTTTTTCACGAGCCAAAACTTTGAAAATAAGAAAGGAAATGAAGAATAACTAATTATAAATAAACATTTAATTGAAAAAGTTTTTTTTTATATTAATTAAATTTCAATGAAATTTTTTGTAAATGCTGGTGTGAAATTTTCTGCGATACAAATATTTTCAAAATTTTCACGACCCCCAATATTCTGTACCATCCTATTTAGGATCATGATTGATAGATTAAGAAGCCTCGATTTCGAATAAAGCACGGTTTGCTTCAAGGAACAGAATTTCTGAAAGAATATGGATAAGTGTATTCCCATTTTAAAATATAACAGTGCACCTTTTGATAAATGTAATAGAATAAAATACTTTTTTTTTCTTTCTTTTTTCATTTTGGAAATTCTCGCTACTGCATACTACATTAGAACTTGAAATCTGCTTTTTAACATTAAAAAAATAATAAAATATTTTCTGACCCATACAATATGAATCGGAATATGATTTCAAAGGATAAAACTTTTTTTAATCGTCAAACAAGCATCAAGTTAAATGTTTTTAATCTTTTCGCTTGAAAGAAAACAAGAACAATGGGTTTTATTTTTAAGTAATTTTTAATGGCACTAATAAATAATATTCGCTTATTCTTATTTTCATATTAAGTTATACTATAACATTTTTTCTTGTTAATTTATAAGAGAATTATTTTATATTGTCATTTTATTGCTTAGCCGCAGCTGTGTGAATCTTTATAAATGCAGTGAGGAATACAAGAAAAGGAAATGGAAAACAAATTTTGAGTTTTAATTTTTTATTAAATTAAATTTGTTAAAAAACTTACTTATTGAAAGAGAATTTTTTTAATTTTATAAATTAAATATAAAATTACTCAAAGTTATTGGAAATAGACAAAAAAAGTAACTAGTACAAATATGCATGACTGCACAGTGAAGGATTGATTAAAAGTTACAGCACCCCCAAGATTACGTAACACGAGCCGCCATTGGTCTTATTGAATATTAATTGTGATGAATTTCTAGAGCTAGTGTATATGTAACTCGAGGCATAGTATATAATGAAAAACCGTTTTGTTCGAAAAATTTGATCATAATTATTATCATTCTTAAGTCAGCTCTTGGCTGTAGCTATAACTAAAAAATAAATTAAATAACATAGTTTCTTAAGGTGCACTTTTATTAGTGTACCAAAAAAGTATCATAGATAGTATAAAGATAATATATATATATATATATATATATATATATATATATATATATATAATAGATAATAATAGAATTTTTTTATTTTAATTATTTTCTGATTCTTAGACTATAATTTATGATTCATTATTATGAATATTATATAATCTTGAAGTCAATACTTTTCTCAAATTCACTTTCAGGTGACACCACTGGCATGGAATCAAAATTCAATTTAATTAATGGATTCTATATTAAAAAGGTGTATTGCATCGAGAACACATATATTTGAAAAATTTCAAATTTCCAGAATATACGAAAATGAGTTGAAAATAGATTACAAAATTGCAACTTTAGAAAGATGAAACAAGTGAATTTAAAGAAAAATGTGCTAAAAGATACAACTAAAACTTCACTATACTATACAGCTTTTCAGCTACAAAGAAATAAGGCAGTAAAATTCACGTTAATTGTCTCACGTTTAATAGCACAAGAAAAGATAATTTTTAAGCAATTGAATGAAAATTTGTTGAGACCTCTTAGATAAAAATGGACCATTATGTCAATTTGCACAATCTACTCGTTTGTTTTAATGACTAGCCTTTATGTAGCATCCAAACGGAAAGCAAATAGGACAAAACAGACATAATATTGAGTGCAGATGTGTATTTTCATCGTGTCCTTGCCTTTCACAAAGAAAAATGAAAAGTTAAGCCATTCAAGGATTCGATTTTTCAGAGGCAAACAGATTCTTTAAGAAATATAATCCCTTTTTCCTACCAAGCATCTTAAAAATAGATTTTGTTTACTTGGTTTTACATTCTTCCCATTTCTATAATTATAAACGAATACACACATGCATTCAATATTTTTGAAATTTTGCTTATTTTATTAGTACCCATTTTTCTTTTACGGTCAGTACAGGTACTGTTTAAAAAGACTTTCTTCGGCACCCTCTGCACAACTATCCTATCACTAGGTTTATAGAGTTTTCCTCTCTATACTTGCACCCTCCTCCTAATCTATGGGGTTTTCAATTACACTGTATATTTTTTTTATTGCGTCGCCACAGGCAGGACCGTACCGAGGGGGTGGCGAGATAAGCCCCCGCCAATGGCGCACGTAGAACGGGGGCGCAAAAATGACCATTTAAAAAACTTAGTTTAATTGTTAAATTGGTACGATTTGCTGTGCAAATAAAAAAGAATTTGAGAATAAGTCTTCAGTGGCTCAATAAACATTACGGGAGTGGCTAGTTGTTTTGTCCAGTGGTCAAGTTGCCAGCTTGTCTAGTTGTGACCCCCTTACAGAAAGAGAGAGAGAGAAAGGGCTGCGCCTTTTCTTGAAACTTTGAGCTTCTTGCTGCCCATTTTATTAATTATATATTATTTATGCTAACCAATTTTGAAAACATCAACTTATTTAATTTTTCGCAAACTAATTTGAACTAAATTTTAAGGCAATATGTTTTGCATCTAATAAAATTAATGACTGATTTTTACTACATTCAATTGTTAAAAGAGTCTTAGGCAGAATGACTCTTTAATAACATTAAATTCAGTGAACATTAATTTTTATTTCGATCATGCATAATTCAGATTTGAATTACATTTATTACACTTTGTTATAACTATAACTATAACTATAACTTGAATGTTTTACCTAATTATTACAAATGATAGATGGTTTGGTTTCCATTGAAGATTATCTGCCCTAAGTGAAAAACTGAATTTTAGATCAGAGCTAAAGAGTAAATCTATCAAAATAATATAGTAAATCTATTTAAAAAGTATATTTATTTCAAGTAGCAAAGAATTAACAAAAAATTAGACTAAAAAAACTGAAAAAGCAACGAAAATGGCAGCATTTCACTACAACAATAGAAGGTTTTATATTGTAATAATCAAAATAAATTTTTATATCGCGTTTTTTAACATAAGAGAAACATTAAATTAAACATTAAGAGAAATATTAAATTAAAGATTTGATGAATCAGTTAAATTGCTTTGACTTTCAACGCAGCATTGTTGTAAATTATTCATAAAAATATTTTTTTTTAAAAAATTGTCAAATTTAAGAAAAAAATTACACGACAACTAGACTGTTATCATTTGAAAGTAATTTTTTTTGAAATATAAGACGGTGTAGAAATTATTTTTAAATGATAATATTTCCTGTTATTATTGCTGACCCCTCCCCAAAAAAATGAACTATTTCTTAAGTTTTAATTAATTAAAGCTTTAAAAAACTCACTGAGGTGTACTTTGCCACCCTTCATAATAGGTTTGTACCAAATTTGGCAACTCTAGACTCAACGGTCTGTCTTGTAGAACACCAACAGACAGTCACCTATGCATATATGCGCTTTTATTAGTAGTAAAAATATGCATACAAAAGCATGATTACAAGCAAAATATAAAATTAACATTGCAGTATTTCGTGTTAGAGTTTATTGCATAAAAAATCTAATGCAATCATAATTCTACACCAAATTCATGATCTCCTTAATTTTACTTGTCTTGATAATTGTAACTGATTTAACCATAAAATCTTACTTTCCAATAATGTATACAAAGATGAATGTTATTTCTCTTTTTAAAAAATCGACATTTCTGCTTGATATTGATGAAATTTGGCGCATATGCTCTTCAGAACAAGAGTAGAATCACTATCAAAATTTCACAAATCAAAAGATAATTAAAATGTCAGTTAATAAAAAAGTAGGCTCTTAGGGCCCATCTCCGATGATTGGTCGCACCCCGGTAAAATGGGGGGGGGGGGGGGGGGGGGGCCTGGGCCGGGGGGAATGGGGGCTATTGTGCGGGGATCACAGTGCCCGACGAAGTCGTGGCTGTCGGTCATGACGAAAACTAACAATTACTCAATTACTAAATATTAATCTACTTTCTCCTTTTTCTTATTCCGTAAATAGGCATTCGAACTCGTAAGATTTTCATTTTTCAAACGAATCTGATGGAACGAAATTCTAGAATATTCTTATATTTTGTGTTTTTGGCCATTACCAAAATAACGTTTGAGTACCCCTAACTTGTCCCCCGCGTACCCCCAGGGATACGCGTACCACAGGTTAGGAACCTCTGATCTAGAAAAAGTCATTTGAAATTAATAAAATTTGAATTCAGCTCATATATTAATTTCAGCTCTAATCTCTTTTATTTCTAATTAGTAATTTATGTACTATACACTATACATAGTGCGAAAGAAATAAATTCTCTTCGTTATTATGCATCACACAAAAGCCAATGTTCAGTACCTGCTATAAAATACAGATTTTGTTTTATTTTCTGTCTTTTAGAAAATATGTGCAATTTGTAATTTATTTGATGACACATGTATTTTGTTGTGTACAGTATTTTTCATGAATATATATTATTCATTAAAGTATTTTTTAAGAATACGTCATTTTTATTAAACCTATTTAATAAATCACAAAATATGCTAAATTTGTGTATAAAAATATTTGCAGGAATGTAGTTTTTTCAGGGTAGGGGTTTTATAGAAGGGATGAAAAATTAATGAAAATGTGTCACGTAAGGGGGGCGCAGCTTTGCCAGTTCCGCCAAGGGCGCAGGGTCACCTCGGTACGGCCCTGGCCACATGTGCGATAAATATGTTTATCACTAACGAGGGAAACCAAACGAAGGTAACCCTAATGGTGGGGTCGAAAAGGGCCATGCATCGCATCTTCCAATGCCGCATATTGGATTTAGCTTTGCCGTATAGTGTAGAGAATCGAGTACGCACTTTGGAACATGACATCTCCACGCATAGGCCACATACTAAATCTCGCATCTAGCTTGTTGCGTTTTTGTGTTATCTCTTACACATACATACGAATAAACCTACTGGCAGTCAATTTGATCATGGGTTTCGTCCTAATTTTTATCCACATCTTTAACTCTCATGACAAAACCCTATGCCAGATTTCATCGATGGAAGTCATGCGTTTTTGAGTTATCGTGTTACCAACAACAGCAGAAATAACATTAACTGTCTCTTCTAAATGCCTTACATATCATTGGAACACTTGTAGCTTCATTGCTATTCATCGTTATCAAGTTTCGGATATTCTTTCTCGATATATAATGGCAAAATCGTACACAGGATCCGTAAAGGAAGCTGTTCATGTTCTTACATTACCGAAATTAAACTTAGCATAGTTTTCTTAAAGCAAATATTAGGAAATACGCATTTTTTTTTATTAATTACTACGTTTATCATTTTTTACTGTTTTTTTAAAATCTTTATCTCTTCAGTTATATCTGCTTATATTATGAACACTATTTATTAAATTCTGTAAAGCATCTCTTTTACATATTGCAGGTTTCTATAAGAAAATATTTCTCTTGCTCACACTGAACAAGAGAAAATAACATCGAAACACACAAATAAGAAGAAAAAATTCTTCACTGCTTTTTATTTTCACCACAACAATGCAGGCCTCGCAATTTCGAAAGCTTTCAATCGCTGCTGGTGTTTCAACAACACTTGCTGAAAGATCCTCACTAGGGATTTCGCGGTCTGGTACACAAAACTTGAAGAATCCGCACAGGAAGAAATAAATGGGGGACAAATGGGTCTGGCGATATGTCCTCCGATGCTAATCGGGTCTGGCGATATGTCCGCCGATGCTAATAATTCACCTTGTAAACAAGCAAACAGTTCATGGTGAAGTATGTGTCTGTTAGAATACGTTTCATGACACGAGCGCAATGGTGCTCGTGTATTACCTTCACCTACCACATACATGAAATAACATCGCGGCATTGTTTCACATCTCTTTCCTAATATCGCCACATCTTTCACTGAAGTATTAGTTTTGGCCGAATTTAAATTTTTTCAGACCAATCAAAGCCCCTATTACGCGCGCATGGCGTTCCCGCATATACTATGTTCCTGTATAAAACTGATTTAATTTGGTCCTAAGATTTGTCAAAACTTTTCGAATCTACCACTCTAAGTAATATCTAAAGTTCAGGCTGAACTTTAAATGAATGGTTAGTTTCTTTTCCAGACCCAAACCCGTGGAACTGAAATATTCTTGCATGGCAGTTATTCCCGCAGAACATCAAGACCAGAGACCCGATGAGGTGCCTATTATTTTACTTCACGGTTTGACCGAAAACAAAGAATCCTGGCACGGTATTTTCGAACTTTTAGCTTTGGATACCAAAAAGGAAGTAAGTAAATAAATACTGCTTAGCATTATTAAACCCTTTGCCTTATAATTTTGCCTAAAAAATTCAGATTCAACTTATCGCAGAAATGCTTGGCTGGGAAAGGATGGCCACAACAAGAAATTAATTGCATGTTCAAACTTCTTGTGAAGTTGTAATGGTTGTTAAGGTTATTTAAAATAGACGAAATGAACAATTCATTGAAAATAGATAACAACGAACAAGAACAGAAAAAATGTTTAAAATAACGATTATAATAAGCAGAATCACACTGTTATGTTTCCATCGGAATTTTAAAACTTATTTGTAGTGCCTTTTGTCTCTAAGATGAATAATTTTATTTTTATATATTTTGAAGTTTTCCTCTTAATATACTTTATGTATACAGGGTGTTGCCGAATTCGACCGACAAATTCAGAGGGGTGATAGTAGGCATCAAGAGGATGAAAAATCACCATAAAACATAGGGCCCCAAACGACGTTTAGTCGGTGAAAATCACAAAAATAAAAGGGGGGGGCCGAGAATTTTTGGAAACTGTTGAAAATTAATGAAGCAAAAAACTGATAATGTTTCAACTACGAATTTTTAAAAAATGAAAGCGCATTTTTAAAAGTTTTTTTCAGATAGTTAACACACCGGTTTGGTGATCCACGGGGTCGTAAATTACTGAAAACCAAAAATTAGTTTAGAGCCATTGTCTGCAAAAATATTAAAACTTGAAGAAAAATAAAAGCATGAAATTGTAGGGAATTTTACACGCTTTAAAATTTGTTATAAACATGTAGTGTGAAAACTAAAGAGTTTTTGAGATTTTCAAGAAGAACTAAAAAGTGCACCAGAAAACAAGGATTAGCTTCTGCTGATTGGTAGCATACTGATGTTGCTACCGATGTTTGCAGAGGGTGTTACCGAATTCTACCGACAAATTCAGAGGAGTAATAGTAGGCATCAAGAGGATGAAGAATTACCATAGAACATAGGGTCCCAAACGACGTTTATTCGGTGAAAATCGCAAAATAAACGAATTAGGGAACACCTTCTGCAAACATCGGTATGCTACCGATCAGCAGAAGTCAATCCGTGTTTTCTGGTGCCCTTTTTAGTTTTTCTTGAATATCTCAAAAACTTTTCAGTGTCACTACATGTGAATTAACAAATTTAAAGAGTGTAAAATTCTCTACAATTTCATGATTTTATTTTTCTTCAAGTTTTAATATTTTTGCAGATAATGGCTCTAAACTAATTTTTCATTTTCAGTAATTTATGACGTCCTGGATCACCAAACCGACATGTTAACTACCTGAAAATTTCCTTCCTCCTTGTTGAAACATTACTAGTTTTTTTATTAATTTTTAAGAGTTTCCAACAATTCACGGACACCTTGTATTTTTGGGATTTTCACCGACTAAACGTCGTTTGGGACCCTATGTTCTATGGTGATTTTTCACCTTCTTGATGCCTACTATCACCCCTCTGAATTTGTCGGTCGAATTCGGCAACACCCTGTATAAGCTCTTTTTTAAAGTTCATTCTATAGGAAATAAAAAGTTTACCTCTTATTTAAAGCTTGAGTCGAAAAATTGTTGGTTAATAAGAATAACTGCTGTAGGTAGTCCAAGAAACGCCACATTATTCTTAAACCTAAGGCATTTTATTTCTTCCATTAGCAATCAAAATATTAAAGACGTAAACGGTTTCGCAGATAATAAATATAGCATTAAAATTTCAACATTTCTTTTAGAAATAAAAATCAGCTCTTAAATATTTTTAATTACATTTTTGCTAACGGAAAAAATCCATTCACCTCGTTTTCCTTCCGAGAAAAGATTTTTAACACCTATTATTTTTCACTGATTTCGTCCGTTAGCTACCGGCCGATTTTTAATAGCTAATTACTTTTCTGCCCACCGACATTCAAAAGTAAAATATCTTATTTTCTTATTCGATGTTGCTAATGTGTATGATAAATGAACTAGAATCCGAAACTTTCAACCGTTCACGTCTCTTGACAATTTTAAATTTGCCGAGTGGTGGTTCTTTCTTTCTTTTCTTTCCTTCCTTTCTTTCGTTCTTTCTTTCTTTTGTTTATTTCTTTATTTTCTTTTTTCTTTCTTTCTTTCTTTCTTTTCTTTCTTTCTTTCTTTACATGTCCCGTAGAATGCCTAGAAAAATGCAAAGTTTTATGACAAAAATCAAGAGGCGGATAAAATTTTCTATTTTTATTCAGATTTGACTTTCCAGCGATGATTAATATTCTTCAAATTTTTGCGAAGCTAAATCAAAATTGTTTCTCATAGGCCCATCCATCTTTTGACATTGAAAAGCGTTTTCTATCTATTTCTATTTTAGGTTTGCATCGCAGATTTACGAAATCATGGAGAAAGCCCTTGGAATAGCGAGGAGTATGATGTTGAGGCCATGGCTGAAGACATAAAACATTTGATAGATCGACTTAGAGCTCCAAAAGCAATTGTACTTGGTCATAGTTTGGGTGGAACAATAGCTGTTCACTTAGCGTTAACTTACGTAAGTTAAAATTATCTTAACAATTGCCATGTCAGTGTTCTTATCAATTAATAAACAAAAACCAAAAGGAAACCTCTAGTAAAACTATTCGACAATCTTCCGTAAACTGCTGGTAATAATTTAAAGATCCTGAGGACTACCAATTTTAATTAAATGCATTGAAATTGATATGTTAAAATTCTACTTCATATACAGATCTTTTGAAATCTAGCAGAAGTGCCTAGCACTGGTACACAAACAGATCTTGATTTAAAGATCTGATCAAAAGTACCTAACACTGGTACTCATGCAAACAAAACAATCTTGATGATTTAAAGGCAGTTGCGTAACAATAAAGAGAACAATCTCAACATCAGTATTTTATATACATAAAAGCAAGTTGAAGTAAAACCCACAATTCTGAATAATGATGATTTTACCCTTTCTAAAGTATGTACTTAAAATAAATCGTATTAACTTGATGAACCTGGTATATATGCTTTTTTAAGGAGACGGTGGACCTCGAAATTGGCAAAAATTGACCAAAATATAGAACTTTTTTTTGTTATATTAAGATGTGGCTTACTTTACTAAACCATATGCACAAAACCGCATGTGTCTAAATTAATGCATTAAAAAGTTATAAGCATTTAAGAAAATTCAAAGGGACCCGAAAATGTAAACAAACAGGAAACACGATTTGTTTTACATTTTATTTTATTTTAGAATTAATATTTTTACGTCTTAGCTTACGCCGATTTTAACTGTAACTGTTAACTGCTGTTTGCCGTGTTTGTTTACAATTTTAACTACTTTATACTTTGTGTGTTTTTTTAATAACAGATACTGTTATTGTATTGTTATCGTAAATTGAAAGGTATGCCATCGAAACCAAAGCCTATGTATGCTTCCAACATAAGAAAGAGATGGGAGAAAAGCAAAGTAGAGAATTCTGATATTGTAGTGTGTTCTGAATACTGTGTAAGCAATGAAGGTGGCGAAAAGAAAAAAATCTATAAATGTGAGTGCCACAAAATTGGAAGTCTTGCTTTGAATCTTGAATTAAAGAGTTATGGGAAAGTGTTGTCTTCTACCTCTGTATCAGCAAGCAAAGTCATTGAAAACAATTCATATGTCATTATGAATAATAGTATGCGGTCTTTCATTCTGTCCAACACAAAATGTGATGAATGCAATATGTGTTCTTTGGATTTTACATCTAATGGTACTTATGGATTTTCATCAAAAATAGAGCTAAAATGCAAAAAATGTAATAAAATATTTAATTCTATATTTTGCAGCCCTTGTGATAATGTGGACAAATGCTTTGAAGCAAATAAAATGCTTGTTGAAGCTTTTTTGAAGATTGGGAAAGGCCACGCAGCATTGGAAGTTTTTTCCATGGCTATTGGCATTTATGCAATGAATAAAAAAACATTTTCAAAATGTTTGCATAAATTGAATGAGGAGAAGCACACTTACAAAGATGACATTCTACAAGTGTGTTGCAAAATTATTCGCTAAAAGCATAATGATTTAGCATCACCGTCTGACAAAAATGATGATATTATTGATATCACAGTCTAGTATGATGGCACATGACAGAAACGTAGACATACGTCACTATATGGAATTGGTATTGTTGTCGATATTTTGAATGGTATAGTCATTGATTACGAGATACTTCCGAAATATTGTCCTGAATGCACTACTGCAAAAAGGATCTTGGAGAACACAGTGCTGATTTCTCCATATGGTACAAAAAAAACCCGCTGGCCAGAATGCAGCGAAAACTATGTGGGATCATCAAGTGCCATGGAAGCTGTAGAAATTTTATGTAAGAGATCGGTTGAAAACTGTGGTATGCGATATATGAGTGTTCTGTCAGATGGCGATTCCAAGACATGCCAACATTTATTAGAATTAGAGTATATGGTGACAGTATGAAAATTACTAAAGAAGAATGTCTAAATCATGTGGCAAAGAGACTTGGGACAGGCAAATTTTAATTTACTTTTGTGGGGAATAAATAGTTATTTATATTAATTTAGAAAACACACGTGCCTGAAAATTTTAATGCGTCAATTAAAAGTGAAAAACATAGCATAAATATGTCTGTAGTTTAATAAAATGAATAGTGTATGGTATATAGAGAGATCAAGTATCAAAGGTAAGTGTACACATATATTAAAAAATGTCTTTTTCTCAAAACTATATTTTTTCAGATTTAAGTGTCTTCATGCGTCTTAATTTTTTAGTAAATCTTATGAAATTTTTAGTACGACATCCTGATAGATACTAAAATAAATCTTGGTATCCATTTTATGTTTCGACTTCATTTAGGGAGTTAAAAGTCAGTTTATTTTGAAAAAAATGTGAAATTTTGATGAAAATGAAGTAAACAAAAACGAAAATATTTCCTATAAATTAACTATTCAATGAAATGGCAAAATAATACCCCGTTATGTTGTAAATGTACTTATGAGTAATAATAATGTAAAATGAAGTGAAAAAATAATAAAAAATTGGAACGCATGGAACGTTTTTTAAAAAAACTAATTTTTTTTTATTTTTTAAAAAAGTTATTGAGTTAGTTTTTTTTAAAAAATATATTCCATATAGTAATGTTTCAATAGATATGTGCACAAAATTTCAGAATTCTAAGTCAATAATTAAGTATCACCCTTCCTCTTAAACTATTCGATGCTCTATAAACTTCTGGCAAGTATTCAAAGAACCCGTGAACTGCAAGTACTTATTAAAAGCATAGTAATTCATATGAGAAAATCCTTCTTGATTTAAAGGGAATTTCTGAAAATAGAAGAAGAGAACAGCCTCGTTATTAATATTTTGTATACACAAAACGGAGTTTCAGTAAAACCAATTATTCTTAATTATGATGCTTTTACCCTTCCTATAGTGTGGTCTTTAAGGAATTGTTAGTAACGTGAAGAATCCGCCATACATGGTTTCGTCAGCCAATGTTACTGTCAATCAGTTTATCTAGTAAAAATTATGACCAAAACCTACACAGCTAAAACACATAAAAAATTCGGAACGAAGAGTATTTAAAATAAAGAGACTGAGAAATCAATAGAATTAGAAAAGAAAGTAGAATATCATATTTTGGTATCTGCAAACATTTTTCATCATTGTATTAAGTCGTAAACAGTTTTTAAAGTTTTCTTCCTGTATCTAAATGTTAGACACTTCATGTTATTTTAATATCCGAATTTTGATTACTTTACTCTAACGTTTTGTAATAGGAATGAAATTAAGTTTAATAATTTAACTGCCATGAGGCTGGCTTGTCGTCGTATGCATTTTCGAATAAATGCACTTTACGACAACAAGTTGTATTCTTACAATAAATAATTAATGCCCGATTTATTTATTTTGACCTTCAGATTTGAAGGAGTAAATCCATTGTCAGTTAAGTTCAGTGGCAGCATTTAGTTAAAGTGATTAAGAAAACTAGAGAAGAAGGAAAAGAAAAGATTCTTTATAGAGTAATGGGTCAACATGATCTCAATGGGCCATTCGGGATTTTCTCGCGATAGTGATTAGCGTATGATGTTAGCCATGAAAATCATCTGTGGTGGGGGTACTAATCTAATATATCTAGTCAAATCCATGAATCAAGGACTCGTGATAAAGGGAGAGGGAGTAATATTTTGTTGGTGAAAGTGACTCACGGCACCTAGGTACGAGGCACGTTCCGAAAGTAAGTTTTGTCATGCCTTTTCACAAGGAAGCTTTATTACAATCCGAAACATACAATGGCATAACAAAATACAAACTTTTAGCTTTTTTTCCACATATTCGCCACCACATTGATATATTTGTTGTACCGTGAAATCAATATCGGTGCCCAGCGAGCGAAGGAAATTCTTCTCAGCTTGCAGCACATCTTCATTGCTTCGAAAATGACGTCCCGTTCCTGCTGACTTCAGTGCAGGAAAAAGGTGAAGATGGGTGCTGAAGGACCTCAGGCTGATCACAAGACTGCAAGAATGGCAATAAGCCTTGAGGGGTTTTGTTCCTGGACGATAATGCAAGACCCCACCCAGAAAGTGACATAAAAGAACACTCATCGCTTCAGATGGGAGGAAGAGATTGGATCACCCAGTCTACAGCCCCGATCTTGCCCCATCAGACTTTCACTTTTTTCCTGCATTGAAGTCAGCAATATCGGAACGTCGCTTCAGAGGCAATGAAGATGTGTGGCAGGCTGTGAAGAACCTTCGCTCGCTGGCTATGAAATGCGATATACTCCACGTTTTATCTTTGGATTTGCAGTAATATTTGAATATACTGTTCACAGCCAGAAAGAGTTGAAAAAATTATTGTTGAAGATATGAGACCAAATGGTATTACTCCAGAAGCCCTGAAAGACGTGCAGTTTCTTGCTAAATTGTTTAAAGATCTGGAAAAAGATATGCCTCAAGGAGTCACGGAAATAGAAGCCAAAAAAACATTCTTAAAACTCATAAATGAACGTCTAGAAAAGGTAAGATAAATTTTTTATATCATTTACTTCTAAAAAAGTTTTATAAGGTTTAATCACATATCTTATATTATCCGTTGCACAGTAGTAATTCTTTATGTGACCCACTGCACAGTGGATCATATAAAGACCGCTTAATGTTCTGCCCTTTTCAATTAATTTAATAAGTGATAAAAAACATACTTAATTACTACTTATTCACAAATTCAAAAATTTAATTACTACTTAATTGCAAAGTAATTAATTAATGTTTTTACTGGTTATTTTTCAAACAAAAATTAAATTAAAAATTAATTGGAAATTATTTTTCCTGCATTTCTTATACTCATTTAAATAGATAAACACAGTTATTGCTAAAAAATTTTGAAAATCCTGCTGTGTAGGTTTAAATGTAGAGCTATTATTACTTTTTAAAGAATATGTGATCATTTTATGAAAATGGGATTAATATATCAGCAATCACAAAACAACACAAAATTCGAAAGGGTTATTCGATTTATAATTAATCAGAAGCATCTCCTTTAGTGACAGAACCAAAATGGTTGTGAGTTTTAAGAATACGTTATGTGTAATTTGTTTTTCCTACAGGTGAAACCTTCTTTCAAGGTGGATGACCCTAGCATTATACCAATCAAGTGTTCCGAAGGAAAATGCCAGTGGAGAACTAATCCTATACTTCTGGAAACAGTTCTGAGGAACAATGATGAATTATTCAGCAGAAGTTCTGGCCGCTTTGATGGACCAGCACTTTTTATTTATGGTGGTAAATCCAATTTTAAAGTGTAAGTACTTTTTCAAAGCCATGAGATGATTTTTATATTTTAATACATGTAAATTGAACTTCGAAGAAGGTTAATTATTTTACCTTGAAGTTTTGCAGAAATGGGAGGTATATCCTGTCCACAGATAAATAAACTATGACTTTCCAAAATGATGGGAAACTATGTATCTCACTGTACATCAACGTTGGGACACATAGTATGGTACATAGGTTCTTATGAAGTGACACATGGTAAAATACATATGTGATTCTTGATGAAGTAATCATCCAACAAGACAAGAAGCTACTAAATACTTCACATTTAAAACTAATTATATCATAAACCTCCTGATCGAACCTGCGACATTCTCCTCCGACTGATTAAGAGCTTCTTAGCCCGACATTGATGGCGTAGTGAGAGTAAATAGACTCTGAGGCATAGCGGGCTTTTTTCTCCATCTCGTATATGGCTTAAAAACGAGAAAATATGTCTTCAATCCCCCTCTCCAAGACTGGCGCCCTGAACATTGATACACCTTTGTTTTTGCATCGCTACGCCACTTCCTAGCAGGTTAATGTCTCACTGGCAGTAGCGTACTCAGGGTAAGTGGCGTCCGGGTCATAATATGATATTTTTCGTCCCATCATTAGTGGCTTAGCTTGTGTAAAGGGCGCCACAGGCCTAGCAATTGTAGACTACTTATTGTATTTGAGTTTAAAAGCGACACAAACACATTAACGATTTGTCATCATGGCCCGTAGAGCAGTGACAGTAAGTGGTGCTCAGTGAATATAAATTATTCTTACCCTAGTCGTCATTTGCTTAGCAAGCGCAAATAGCCCCTGGGCATGGTATTATTTTTACGCCCTCTAATAATATTTTCTTTAAAAAGCAGTATAAATGCAGTAATATTTTGACTGCATGGCTCCCTAAAACTGACGCCTGGTGTATCTATACCCCAGTCGCTACGTCACTGCTCACTGGTGTAATTAGTATAACAAAATAATGCACATATGCATCGATTTGTACCTCTCTTATTACAATAAACGTATTGTGAGATTTCCATGTACTTGAAAGGTTGGGTTCTGTAGAGGCACAAAGATGCGAAATTACCAAATTATTCAGCATAGAAACGAAATGTGTAGATGTTTATGAATTTTGTTGCAGATTTCCTCATGTCAACGCTACTAACATATTTAATAAACAAATTCTAAAACTTTAAATTTAAAGAGTTACTTTTTCATATTGCTGAAGCTGTTTTTTCGTTTAGAGAAAATTATTATTAAATGACCAATTTTTTTTATTATTAAACGTGTTTTTGTAGTTCTCACATTAACGAGCTACATTTGAATGTTAACAGCAAAGAATGTTTCGGCCTAGTATTTCAACATTTGATTTGTCAATATTATTTAATATCACCAAATTTCAAAACTGTGCATATTCCATTATATACGATAATTAAAAATACGAAATATTAGTAAGAGAAATTAAAATAAATTAAAGTAATGAATTTCAAAATAAAGCAATTGGAAATATGGAAGCAAAAACAAAAAAAATACAAAAATAATAATATAAGACCAAAAAAAATGTATAAGACCATTTAATGAATTTAATAAATTGTGAATCCTTGCAAAATTTAATAAGATTTGAATTTTTGTTACGCTTGACCCTTGAAAACGTGTTTTGCCGGATTCGCCTCCATTTTGAGTTAAGTGTTTTTACTTTGTTCTATTATCATATACCATACTTACACATGATTTTAAACCATTACTTTTGATAACAAAAAAGATGAAAAGTATAAATAAAAGATGTAGCGCTCTTACATACTTTAAGAAATTTCACTCATTCTAATAAAATATTTGCTGCGAGTAATTTATTACAAAAGACACAGTATGCATGTTCAACTATACAACGAAGTTTTGAAAAAAAACATATTATTATGCGATTGTCAGAAACTAATGTAAGAATAGAGATGGAAAGATTTATTGCGATTATATTAATAAATATATTTTTCAAATATTATAGCATTGTCTTTTTCTTACAAAAAATTTGAAAAAAAAAGAAAGCGCGGCTTACTTGAAGTGTATCATATGATGATGAATTGATTCCATTAAATGAATTATAACATTTCTTTAGATCCTTGTTCGCATTTTACGTCAGTAACATTCATATTCAAGCGTATACATTAATCTAACGTAATATTACATCAAGCGCAAATAAAAGGGTAATTTATTCATTGTGAAATAACTACTTTCGTATGCATTTTTTCATTTGAAAAATGAAGTGTTTTAATTTAGCAACCCTATTTGATAACTTTGAGTTTATTTCTGAATTAATTTTCGTTTTAATTACAATTGTGTAAGGGAGGTGACGAGAGCAACGTTATCATTGTTCATTGAAGAAGTTCATTCATCTTTTCACAATTTACGATTTACTTTGTAGGAAGGGAAACGCAATTATTTTTGTCCCAACCTAATTACTACTACAAGATACATTTCTATTGCACTACATACATCACTTTATAAAATGAATTTATTTTATTTAGAAACCCAATTTTGATAATATTGGGTTTATTTCTAAATTAATTCTCATTTTAATTACAGGGGAGATGATGAGAGCAACATTAAAAAGTTATTTCCCAATGCAAAACTTGTTGAAGTGGCGGGAGCAGACCATGTGGTGCACAAATTTAAAAAATTCACGAGAGAAGTCATCAAATTCATCAATGATAAATGAAGAAAACAATCCTTGTTCATGTAATATAATATTATGAATTAAAATGGATCCATGAAAAAAGTGTTATTTCTTAATAAATACCAGAAAAAATATGTTGTATATAAAATGAAAATACACTTTTCATTTTTCCACATGTTTTAATTATTGAGAAACAATACAAGCATAATGATAAGTAAAAGTCAACACGCAGCTTGCAATTCTTTTCATGATAAAAAAATAAAGAACTGAGTTAATTTATGCAGAAACTATTTTCTAAATGCAAATTATTTTAATGACTATAATGATTTATTGAACTTTCACCACTCTCACTGTAAGGTTTTACTGAGCATTTAGAAAAACAGCAATACACAAACAAATAAAAACAGCACGGTTATCTTAACAGCGGAGTAGTGAGCAGGAAATATGCACTGCTAAATTGATATCATTTACTCATTTCTTAAAATATGTAGAGAACGTTGAATATTGGAAATTGATATTCCACACTGATAACACAACGCAATTAAACATGATAATACAATGTGATTTTTGGACTAAATTAAATATTTTTAATTAAAATTGTATTTAGGAATTATTCCTTTCATACATTACTAATTTGATAGAGCATAAGAACAATCAACTAGAAAAATTAGAATCAATTTAAAAATAAAATTTTAACTTAAATTTTAAACAAGAACAACAAAAAATTTATTTATAAACAATAAAATTTTGAGAATAAAATTTGGAAAATAAAATTTAAACAATGTTTAAGTAGCGCGCAATTGCAGCAGCAAAACAAAAAACAAAGAACAATAGATATCAATATCATACAAAGAAAGCAAAAAAATAAAAAAAACAAAGATAAACTCAGAGGTAATCGAAAAAAACAGAGAGCAAAAGAGGAATCCATTCTAGTCCATTTTTTCAAAGGCTAAGATCTTTATTCGGAATGGATTCAAAATAATAATTCTGAAATTTTTCTGTAAGAAGCTTGCATTACGCCAAACATAGCTAATACTAATTTGATAGTCATACATTTCCTTTGCCATTCCACATAAGTCATTTCATTTTCAAAAAATCTAATCACGCTTTTATTGAACTCGAACTTTCATGTTTGTAAAGAAGTAAGTTTGTAATCATTTTACCCTTACTTTCTGACGTTCTAGAGTACTGAAATTTTCTATAGTTGTGTGTTCTGGATGACAATACATTTTTTAAAAATATTTTTGAACTTAATTATCAGTTAATTAATTCATTTTCATCCTATACAAGTGGCGCCGTCTGGTATTGAATGTGAAAAAAAAATTGAATACAAGATTTTATAATATTTATAATAATGAATTATAGATTAAAGACAAAAAGTTTAAAATGATGAAATAAAGTTCTTAAAAACATGCTTTTATTAGGTTATACTGACTGACACAAATGGGAGTATTAATGCAGGTTCTTTTGTCTTTGCTTTCAAATGTGTAATTTACCTACTGTACGTTTCAGGATAACTAACTTTTCAAGGTCTTATGGTAGTTTGTTTATGATGTTTATGTTCAATTCTCTGTTGTATGAAAATATGACAAATCGATTTCCCTTTCATGCTGTAGAATTTCATTTCTTTATTTTATTATTCATGTTCATTGCAAATATTTAATGTAAGGCATGTGTAATCATTCAAATCACAGTTCTGTAATTCTTAAAAGATCTGAGGCTATGAAAAAAAAAGGAATTCATATCTGCAATCCACATACTTTGAAAGCACAAAATCAGTTATTGAATCATTAAAAGCTCTCATATTACTTTGTTTGGCATACGTATGTTAAAAGATTGTCTGAATCATAGAATATTCCTTGATTCGTTAGAGTATTTCTTATTACTGCACAAAACTTAAATTGAAATTCTGAACAATTACTAATATTATAAAAATTTGTATGAAGTTATCTATTTTCTTATATCCTAAATAATAACTAAGCTGGACATTCACGATCACTCCACGCCGCGCAAATTGGGTGTTAGAAATCCATACCATTCCAATTTTTAGCCCATCCATTTAGGTAGGTCATTCATGGGCTGGACCGCGGAAACCACAAAATAGTCATCTACGCGCACTCCGATTCCCTAGGATTACTGCGTCTACACCTACCCATCTCTTTCAAAAAGGGACTCCCGCAGTAGTTATGTGGTTTTCGCTTTGGCTAGAGAGCCTCACTCCCGATCGCATTTCAGTCTCATGGCCCAACTGTCCTAATAGATTTCAAGAGAGGTTGAAAATCCGAACGTTTGACTACAAGACTCCAGTTCTCATCATATTTTCGCATTGACGACGTGTTTGGGAGCAGTGCGACTAAATTTCGTGGTGTGGAGTGATCGTGAATGCCCAGCTTAATAGCAGGGTGGCGCCAATGGGTGCCCGGGTGGTCAAGGCCCCCTTCTTATCGGGGAAAATTTTTGTACCCCGTTCACGCAGCGGTCTATACAGCTAGTAGATAAATAAAGATCCGGAGAAAATTTGAGAGGGTCATCATTACACCTTCCCCTTGTACAGCGGGTTGTGCCCCCGTCGGGGAGACCCTGTACTCTAACGCCACTCCTGCTTAATAGTTCCCTACGGGACTGTCTATAAATGATGTCACATTTTTTTTCAATATTTTTGACCCCCCTCCTCCCCTTTGTCACATGTCACGCTATATTACATAATCATATACTTACAGTTCAGAAACAAAGCACTACGTTATATATCATATTTCAAATTTTATTTTTAAACTTTAACTATGGGTTTTAATGACATTTGCGAGCAAGGAGAGAAAAAAAGATACTCAGAAGCTACCCTGAATGCCTTTTTTCGAAAAGAAAGGAATATAAGTGAAAAAAATCACATGAAAGTTGTTTTAGCCCCGATTAAAAAAATACCCTCAAATTCTGGTAATTTCGAAATGACTTCAAAATTTTATCTGCTGATTTTAAATGTTTTTATTTTAACCAAAATGTGTGATGGCCCACTTCTTGTTACCCCCTCTCCCCCCCTTGTCACAAACTGTCACAATTTCACGAACCCCCTCCCTCTCCTCCAAGCGTGGCATCATTAGTGGACGACCCCTACTCCCTCTTTTTTTTTTACTGACAGTAGTGTATTTTTACGAAAGCAAAGGACATCAACCTCCGCAAAAGCATATAATTTAGTCTCACACTTGTATAAGAAACATTTCATATTACATCCTGGCCAGAAGCATAATGCAAATACTTTGTCCCTAAGATGGCGGTAGTTTACCAGCGAAACCATTTGAATTTTTTAAGAAGAATTGCGGAATAAATCTCTTGATTTGTAAATTTTTGCAAAGAGAAGATAGTGTAACTAAAAATTTAATGAGTTTTGTCCGGTAGCTGTTTCCATTTTGGGGCAATTCAGGTGTTTTTTTTTCCTTCGTGAAAAAGTTTTTTCGTACATAAATCCGTAAGAAGATTGAAACTTGTGCTGCCATCTGCTGCCGTAAATAGATATCAAAAGATGTTTCATACCAATTTATTTGCATTCTTCCTATTTATTTATTACTTCATTTTTTACTTATTAAAAAAAAATTGCCTTTTTATATTATAATATTATTATTATATTTATACCTTTCAGTACCTAATACAATATTTAATACCTTTCGGTTGTTGGCGGCGCCCTCTACTGGTTTACTTTTAAAATTCAGATTTGTTGTGTTTGATGATCTCTGTCGTACAGACAATGAATTAATACAAATTAATCTTCTGTACCTCTTTTTCGTTATTATTCTTGAAACTTTTATCCTTTCGTATTTCCTTCACAAATTAAGAACGTGCTATAAAATTAAAGATTAAAACATATATACAATTATTCTTTTATATATTTGTGATTACTTCGTGAACGTCGTTCTTCAGACACATGAATTTTACAAGAAGCGCGAGTAAATATTCTGATCTCCTTAAATAAGAAAATTTAAAATTCCAGCAATGTATTGAGCATTCAATTTAAATGAAATACAGGAATAAAAATATCAGTCGCTAGTAAAATACGAAGAAAACAAGCCCATTGTAGCACAGAGATATTCCATAGATTTAAAAGCATGAAACTGCAAATGTGAACTGTTGCTGCCATTGTTACAACGACTTCTGTTTTTTTGTAACTAAAATTATAAATTGAAATAAAAATAAAAACAAATGCGTGGACATGTTTCATTTTTAAATAAAAATTTTTTATAGTAGACTTTCAAATTAAAAACTTGTTAAAATAAAGATGATTATTCTTTGCTTAAAAATAAATAAATAAATAATTTTTAATAGATTGAAACATTCCCCGCTCTTTAAAATATATTTAATTTAAATAATTTATCTGGGCTTTTTTTAAAGTTATGCTGTTAACTTATGCAAACACACGCGCCCGCAAAACTTTCCCATGAATACAGAATTGACAGCAGTTTTATTAGATAACATGTTGTTATAGAAATTTCTAGATTCGACATAAACGAAGTAAATATCGTATTTTTTTCTTATCATACAGAAAAATTCTGTTTTTCCTATCTGTGTGATAAGAAGAATTATTCATACATAAGTGTCACTGATTTTGACACCTATATCCTGAGAATTGGTACAGAAGGTTTCTTTCATATATTGGTTAGATAATTTACATCTTCGATTCCTTAAAGCACAATCAGACACTAACACTGAGGCAAGTAAGGGTCTTTTCCTTTTATTGTTACTCCATATTTGAAGAAAGCTTAAAAATAGAAAATTAAATTAATTATCATGATAGCACAATGATAATGTACTAAATCGTCGCTTAACAAGCACGACCACCTATCTCAATTTTTTGAAATTTCGAAGAGGAAGAAAAAACTGAATTTTGCGCAACTAAATAACGAATATTTCTGAATATTTTTCCATATCTGATAGGAGCATGCTGTCTCATTCTAATATATTAGATGTGTAAAAAAATCAGAAATATTCGTTTTTGGTTGCGAAAAATTTAGTCTTTTCTTCCAATTTGAAATTTCAAAAAAATTGAGATAAGTGATGCTGCTTGTTAAGAGACGAAATGTTTGCGATATTGCACAAAATACACAATCTATATACATATTTCTTTTGTACGGCTCTAAAAAAACGGGTTATATAGATAGATAGTTAGATATGGCAACATCTATAGCAAACGATGGATCATGTGATTTCACTTTTTAAACGTAAACATGTTACTGCAGTTGGGAAGAAAAGAGATTCAGAAATAATAATAAAAACAGCTGTTAATTTACGAAAAGCTGTTAATTATAATAAATTTATGAAAAGTTATTTATTCACTCGAAACGGCAAAAATCTAAATTATTTGGAATAACCTTTTTTAAAAAGGAGTGAATCTATATTAAACATTTTAAAACTTCTAAATATGAACTTATTTTAACTATAAATATACAATGAAAAACGAGAATAAAGTATTTTTAATCCTGAAACTTTTATTCCTTTTGGCGAGCTTTTTAACAATTGGTGTGATTATGGCAAACTTGGAAACAAGT
Organism: Araneus ventricosus; assembly: GCA_013235015.1. Taxonomy (NCBI): domain Eukaryota; kingdom Metazoa; phylum Arthropoda; class Arachnida; order Araneae; family Araneidae; genus Araneus; species Araneus ventricosus. The sequence continues at coordinate 7,070,668 of BGPR01000002.1, read as the reverse complement.
TTATTAAGCTCAAAAATAAATGTTTTTTGCTAGGATGCGCAGTGTCCTCATTGCTAGCAGGGTTTGCAAAGCAAACCTTCAGGGGTTGGCGACTTTCAGTGAGCGGGAGCGAAGCCCCCTAGTATTATGTAACATCTTAACGAAATAGCTCTTTTGTGACTTCAGAACGGAATCGCAATGAAATTGAAGCGACGTAATTGTTACTGAAGAGCATTTATTTTTTCAAGGTCAGCTTTTTCCAGCTACTTCTATGATTTAACATATGAAGGCTTTTTGAGTTAAATATTTTCGGTAATATGCGATATTCAACTAATGTTAATGAGTATATATATATATATATATATATATATATGAAGGAGATAATATGGTAATCTGGAGGAGAAACATCTGGAGAGTATGGCAAGTGAGGCAACATATCCTAGTGAAGTGCTGCTAGAGTTGTCTTGCAACATGTAGCTGATCATTGACTTGTTGAAAAACAGCCTTGCCGTGCCTTTCAGTATATTATGGACGTTTTTCTTCAATGCTTCGTTTAAATTGATAGACTTTACTTGCATTGTTCTACACTGATTGTCTAACAAGGTTGCAACAGTTCATATTAGACTACATCCTGGTTTGGTCACACCAGATTCACAAGATAAACACACTGCAATGAATGTTCTGTTTAGGATTTTTGTAATAAATCCATTTTTCACCTACCTTACAAATTTGATGCTAAAACTTTTATCTTTTCTATTACTATTTTTGAACCGACGAAACATTCTTTAGGCGTTGTATTCGATAGATCATCTTCACCATTAATTTTCAACAGCAAACAGATTAATTTTGCTCACAATGAAATAATGAAATGAAACTTCCCACAAATATCGATTTTTTTTTTGCACAAAATTCGACATTTTCAAAGATGTAGAATAGTTATTATTTACATTTAAAACATATATCACATCCAATATTAATGGTTGATGTCAAACTTTCCAAATACAAGCATTCTGAGATTTTTTGGTATTCGAGCAATACTTACTAAATCTATATTTAAAAAAAGGAGGAATCATGTGTATAGGCATAATACACGAAAGGTTTTCTTATTATTTTCACTAAATTTTCACCATTTTCATGATAAGATTAGATCAAAACCTTAAAATAAAAAAACACAAAGACAAACAATAGCACGGTTATCTTAACAGTCGACCAGTCAGCATGGAAATAATTATTGCTAAAGCGCTTCAAATTCATGCATGTTTTAACAGATATAGAAAATGATGAATAGTACAGCTTGGGTCATTTCCAAATCGAGTTTTCAAGATAGGGAAACGCAGAGGCATCTTTTTATCCTATTTAGGAAAACACTATGAAGAGACCGAAAATGCCTGTCTATAAGAACAGGACGGTCTCTATCTTCTCTTTCCGAAGACAAAACCAACAAAAACTACTTAAATCCCGCTGGCTGCGGAGTGTTCGGTGAACGACCCTCTTTATGTTAAAATTATCTTCCTCACGTCCCCTTTTAAATATTCGTTGTTCTTTGGAATGTTTTTCTGGTCAAGGAATCAGAGCTTGAACATGTTCCACGTGGTATGAAGGTAGCTGATCTAATGGGAGAGACAAATCGATAGTCATACTCTCGTGTGTTGGTAGTTTTTAGCTTCTTCTGCATGACATAACATATTCTCTTCGATGATAAAAGAGTTGCAATGTAGTCGATCGATTTGTTAGCTAAAAACATTAGCAAAGACTGACTCAAAGGGTTTCTTGACACCTTCTTGAATTTAATAACTCTTAGATAGGATATGTTGAATCTAACATTTGCCCAATCCAGCAAAAGGGTAGCTAAATTCTTGTCCGCCTCCGCGAAGTCGCCGGAGGTTCCGGCGTGTCCACCGCCCATCTGCTATAAATCAACTTCATGCCGCACTCCCGATGCCGGTGCAATGTCGGACAAACAATTTGTGACAAAAATCGGATGTGTGCACAGGGCCTAATATAAATGAACTAAAACTAAACCGGACTTCCTTTGCTCAACAACGGTTAATTCCTTATTGTTCGACATCCATTTGTTCTCAACTATTCCATTATCACTTTTTCATCTTTACTGCCAGCGAGTTCGACCAGAATAGCCATCGATACAGCCAGGAGATTCTCAGTTACCGTCAGATTTAATGAGGACAACACAAATTCCTCAAGACCAACCACCGGGAGACGTCACAGTACATATTCATTGTTTCCGATACTTGACAGGTGTGGGGGGGGGAATGACATCGTACATTACTTGAAAAACTTTAAGTAAGTCAAAATATGAAAAATGTCTACATTTTGTAAATTTTAATTCCAATGTAAAAATCTTATCTTAAAGGCGAATATTCTTGAAACTTTTGTGCAATTTGAAAATTTTTATGGTGGATAAAAAATGAAATTGATTGAACTTCTTGAAAGGTATTTGTAATTCTTTATTTGTACATCAACATTTTCTTGGAAAACTGTGATACAATTATAATAATAGCCTCTTTCATTTATTACCTCTATGAAAATATACACAAAATTTCCAACAAGGAGAATTTGAATTTTTCAAGATATCATGTTTATAACAGAAGAAAATGTGCAAAGATCAAGAACTGAGAAAACCCAATTAAATGTCAGAAACAACAATAAATGTTTATATTTCTGACACCCAGAAATGTCCATAATTTCTGTTACAAAGCAGCTGAAACAATACAAACAGATTTAGCATCTAGAAAATTCACTTTGCTTAAATAAATAAAGTAAAAAATAAATCTGTATCTTGGAAGAAATAAACCAGATTTATATATTCCTATTCATAAAGAATCTAAAAAACAAAACATTTCATCAGATAAATTTATTCTGTTTTCTAACACAATACTTTCAAAATCGGAAATATCACATTTCGAAATCAGTGAATAGTGATCACGTGGTTTTTTTTTATCAGGGATGAGAAATTGCACTCCTTATCTACGAAAATTATCTTTGTTCAAAGAACTCTGTGTATATAGATCATCAATTATTTTTTAGCAAAGGATATATTGCCTGAGGTAAGAGAAAATTCTCTCAAATGCTTTAACATTATAAAAAGAATTATGCATGCTATTTAACCATAATTAATAATAAAAAATAGCCGTTTATGAGTGTGCAATAAATCTAGGGCATTTAACAATTAAAGAAAACCACTTAACTTCGATACAATTTGTTATATTTATTAATTGATCTTTTAAGATTATCAGTTATTCGGAGTTTTTTCTCATTGTGAACAGGATATTTGCGATTCTGTAAGCAAAACACGAAAACATTTCAATGGCTGTTTTATTCATACAAAGCCACTACATTATAAAGAATATTTGTATTCACATTTTAAATAAAAATAGTGATTTTAACAAAATATGAATAGGAAAGAAATTTATTATTATATTGTTTGAATTTTAAGCAGTTTAAATATGTTGCAAACATAATTTAAAGCTGCTTTAAACTGATTAGCTTCAAACTAATTTACATTAAAGCACATAATGAATTCCAAATATGTTGCTTAATAAAACGTAATTTTGCGACCACATGCTATTTTAGATTTTCAAAAGGTAGAGTTGCTCAAATTTTACCTTTTGGAATTTGTCTTTCCTATCTGTAAGGACTTCTCTGAACGAAACAATAAATAAATATGTTCAGTGAAATAACCCAGAGCAATACTTACATCTTCCAAACAGCAACTCTCCTTCTTTGGATAATACAGAGCGAAAGCTATTGCTTCGAAGAAACACTGAAAAAACATAAATAGAAAAACCCTCAAGACGCAGTACAAATCTTAAGTTCAAAAAAACGCAGGTGCGGTTTATTGTCAGGTGGGAAAAATGGGGTAAAGACAGAATGTGAAACATGATATAACAATAGATTTTAATAGAAAAGCACGAAAGAAAGTGTTGTAAGAGGTTGCTTCAGCAGAAGGTACATATCGACCCAGAAGCATAAATAACAATACAAAAAATGTAAATTTCTTACCACAGGCAATCCGGAGAGACATATCAGTAAGAGATAAAAAATACTATGCAGTGTGATGCAACTTTCCACCAGTCGTGGTATGGTTTGAATGATGTGAAGAAGGAGGTTTTAAGACAACACATTTCCCATTTTTTTCATTGCATGATAGAAAACAGTTTGTTTGTTGGAAGATATGGGTGAACAACAAGACGTCCCATTAATTTTCTATAGGATTCAGATTAGGTGAACATGCTGTCCGCTTGATATAATGAATATCCTGTCTGCTTCGACAATCTTGCTCCAGCTTGAGGCAATTTTCATCCATAAACAGAAATTTCTATTCGACAGCAGCATAAGAAAAACGAACACGATGCACCAAAACATCAGCAGTGTAGTGTACACCGGTCTCAGTTCCTGTTTCGAGCACATGTAGTTGTGTGGGCCCATGATACCATAAACACCATATCAGTCCCTTTACGGGATATTTTCTGGGCAATAACCGCTACCAAATTCAAGTCATATCAGCTGCAGTCTACAATAAAAAGAAATGACTGAACCGACTCTCATCTATAGGCCAGTCGTTCTATGTTCAGTGGCGATACAGACACGACTGCTGCAAACGGATGCTACGGTAAAGTCTCGTAAGTGAGACAGACACACACAACAGATCATCGGACTAATAGTCTTATATGTTGTAAATGCCTCGCAACTTTTTCCCGTTATATCTGACACCCCGTGTCTGAATAGAATTCACTTGCCAATTGAACAGCTTACTACGTCGGTTCCTTTTTGCTTTCAAAATGATGTGCCGATCGTCTTGGACCATCGTTCTGCGAGAGTGACCTCTTAACTTGCGCTTGCAACACTGTCCAACTACTTCAAACGCTGCTGTAAAATCGGAAGCTACACTGTGTGCGTTGCCGAACTCCCTGGCAGCATCAGGCCTTGCCCTCTAACTCTCCAATTATCCGGCAGATCGTAACATCATCTAAATGATATCTGTGTCGCATTGCTTTATTTTCCAAATCGGAACGTTCTTCCGACATCCAACCTTCACTGGCAACACACGTCGAATGCCAGCAAACCTTTTTGCCTCCGGCACGTTGAGTTACATTGAAATGTGCGTTAATCAAAAATTTGCATAGCTACATTGATTCGCAATGCGTGATGCCTTTATGTAAATTCCCTCATGCTACTGCGTTCGATTTAAGGTTGACCAAAACATCCGTCCTTAAGCTTTGTCCACTAGTGTTGTCCGAATAAGATGTTGCAAAATGTGCTTTAAATAATTCTCCATTAAAGAGCTTTAAAGAACTGCAAAGAGCTGCAGCATATAATCAAAAAATGAGTGACCTGTCTTTGGATATCCCCTTTCACCACAATGTTTTACTACATCATACTGCTTTTTCTAACTCTGAATAGCTGTCTTATCTTCAAAAATAAAATATTGAATAGTAATTCAAAAGTATTAAAAATGAATATTTTCATTACGCTATGCATCTTTTTGCAATTTAATGAGCAATACTCTATGTACAAATTAAAATTGAGCTGTTTATCATAATTATAAGCTTTGATGTAAGCATCCTTACCAGGTATAATAATTTTCTGCGTTGCCTAAAACTTCTATAGAAGATTTTACTGGAAGGCTACTTCAATTTATTTTTTGATAGACTGTGTGCACATTATTATTGGAGCAATATGAGGTTTGCATATCCGTTGCTTATGATTCGAATTCACCACCTATAAGCAAAATAAAGTTCTATGCTTAGAAACAGCAAAATCACCCACCACATACATAATGAATTTGAAGATTACGAAAACTTTGAAGTATCGCGATAAGTTCAGAAATCAGAAAAAGAATTTCTGCAAATGCTAAAATAATAGGCACTTTCAGCGGGTATTTCAACTTGTAGATATGGTTATTTAAAGTTATCTCTAAGTATTTAGTAATTTTTGAAATAAGATTTATTTTATGATTACTCTCTAAAATAAATTTCGTAGTATAAGAATTTTAAAAAAATTAAGTGATCGAACGATAATACACGGGCATTTAAGTAATTTATTTTATTACAGCTGAAAATGATAACGCTATCAATTCTAGTCTGCATATCTGCGTTTTTACAAGTCCCATCTTTATGTACGCCTGTTCGTGCTTCAAAGTAAGTAGTTTATGTTTCTTCTTTAAGTAGAAATGTTTTCTTCATAAATCTTATTTTTTACTGAACAAAGAAGAAATTTGTACTATACAGCTATGTATTATACAAAAATTATTTATCATGAATTTACTCATTTCACTTATTTATATTAATAAAATGTTATTATTATAAAATGATGCTGACAGATTTGTTAAGTTTTTTAAAATTTTTTAGTGTTAATATACATAAGATTTAAGCTATGTGAGAATTGCAATTGTAATTAAAATGCTGAATTGACAAAAATACTGGGACCAGAAGTATTCTAGGAGGTGATACATTACGAAAAAAAGAACTTTTCTTTTTACAACGAAAAAGTCTGAAGCACGCGCCTCGGATATTTGACCAATCAGACATATCTAAAAGGGATGGAAAATTCACAGGGATATTGGGGCATTTCATGTGATTGCCGTACTTTTCTTGAGTGGACGTTTCGGGCTTTTCAGTATTCCAAGAGTTAAAGGAGATGTGCTCCTGAAGACCATAATCACGTGTATCCATTTCAGTAAAACCTGCAATGTGAAGGAGGCATATAAAAGAACGTAATATACCACCTGTTGTTTGGCAATAAATAGACTTTGTGATAAAAGTGAATTATTTAAATGATTGAAGCAGTGAAAGGCCAATGTCACGTGGAGGTCTTTGAACATTTTGTCTCTCCCGATGTGATTATACGTTTTCGTGACTTCAGTCTTTTACATCCACTTCTCAGAATTAGAATATCTTTCGTCAAGTTTTTAAAACTGCAGAACAAATTTTTAAACTCTTTACAATAACTTATAAGTCATAACCCTACATATCCAGCTTCGGAATGTATCTATATCCATTGTCTCTTTTCAAATTAATCTTAGCTTGTTCCATAACGTTTTCCTAGGCCCAAGCCAGTGGATCTCGCATACTCTTGCTTGAAGGTAGTTAATGCGAAGGAAAGCAAAGATGATATACCTCTCATATTGGTGCACGGCTTGTCTGCATCGAAAGAAATGTATCGTGGTATTAACGAAGTTTTAGCTTGGGAAACTGGAAAGAAAGTAAGTAACAGTATTTTAACTGAAAACGTTTATTTAAATTTCTTTGGAGCGAAAAATATGAAAATTTGTTATCAATATCTAGAGTCTTAAAATCGTAAATAAGACGTAAAAGCATTATCTAAGAAGTTGACTATTCTTGAAAATTTCCTATTGTAGACAAAAATAAAAATTGATTGAATATCTTGAGAAAATGTTTTACAAATATGGAATGTGACATTTCATATTTGTAAAACATTATTATTTTCTCAGAAAATAGTTAATTATGATAAAAGAATGTTTCCCTTTTAACCTGTATCAAAACATGCTTAATCTTTCAAGGAATTGCTCTTTTTATTTCGCAAGAATGAATGCAGGATTCTAAAACAATTATTTCAGAAAAGGGAGACAATTTTAAACCACATCCTCAGTAGAATATTTTAGCGTATAGTTCAAATCCATTTCTATATTTTTCAAATTATAATAACTTACTTTTAATTTCAATGCAAGATGATAAGTTCATGAAATGCGAGAAAGCTGTTTTCGGGCACTTTATTGGTTGAATATGACAATGGCAAAGTTTAAATATGCAATAATTATACAATCTGTTTTACTAGTAGCTAAGTATTAAATTAATGAATTTTTGATTCAATATTTATCATGATGTCTTTGCACTTTAGATCACTAATGGTTTCCATATAACCGAAAAAACATATTTGAAAAGATACTTTTAATGCGCTTAAACCTTTAATGAGATTAAACTTTCATTTAAATTTTCAAAAATTCTCGTATCAGATTTCAAAAAATAGTATCACAGTTATAGGGGCTAACAATATTTTATTCTATCAAACCAAAAATCTTCTTATGTGTAGCATTATCCAGCTGGAGAGCCACCTCGAGTACGAGGATGAGAAGGTGTAGTATGAGTAAGCGGTTTCTCGGTTCCACTCACGGCTTAGTAAATGATGTTGTACTGGTTTAAAGGTCCAGCTCCTTTGACGGATTGTACCACCCATTGATGGGTGGGCTCCTTGCATGAGACGCGAAGTAATAGGACTGTTTTGTTGGGGCACAAAACTCATGTTTTCAATGCTTGGCGGCCGGTCAATCACGTTTTCCTTGGAAGCTTATTAGGAGTGCCCTAATTCTTTTGGCTGCATGTAATATACAATTGAGAGTACGTATATCTTACTTTTCTTTAATTTAGGTTTGCATCGTTGATATGCGAAATCATGGAGATAGCCCATGGAGCGATGAGTTGGATATTGCTGCAATGACAGAAGATGTGAAACATTTTTTGGATGCAATTAAAGCTCAGAAGGCCATTGTATTTGGAAGCAGTATGGGTGGAAAAATAGCTGTTCACTTAGCACTGAATTATGTAAGTTGAAGGAATGTGTGGAGAAATTAACTGTATAACATTTAAATGAATATCCAGCTTGGTTTTCAGGAAATTAATTTGTCTATTGACTTGAAGGGAAAAAAGTAATGAAATTTTTTTCCGAAAATTTATTGCCTGCCAAGTTCTATGGAAACAGTTTCTAATTTCTGAAAAAAGACATTTTTATAGATTAGCGCTCTGAGTTTTACATATTGTAAAAATCCAGATGATAAACTGTTATAAAACAGTAATAAAAATATGATTAACTTAATACGGCTATATGCTGACTATAGATTTATATGAATTTATAAATCTGATTATAAACCTGATATATGCAATTCATTAAATTATATACATGGTTATTCAAAGCATTTGCACCGATTACAAATGGTTATAACTTCTTTGTAAACTACGATAGGAAAAAAATATTTGATCAAAATACAGAAGGAAGCTTTAAGTTTTGTTTGTGTACGTAATAATTGCCCTATGGGACTCTCCTTGATCACAAGGGCAACATGTCATGCGGTAGTCCATTTCAAGCCACACCGTGAAGTATATGCGTAGCCATTGATGCTTGTTTAGTAGGCGTCTCCGTGTGGGTTTCTATATCTTCTGAAATTAATTCTTGAGTCTTCATTTAATTTTGGGGCGTCTTAGACTCCGTCTTAACGTCCCCTTAGCCTGCAACAGGGAACGAACTGAACGAATGCATAGAGAATGCTTCATAGGGTAATGAAATTGGTTACAACAGGGATGTTACCCGTGTAATCAAAGGAAGTCACACTTGGGAATAACTACGCACCCAAACAAACACTTAAGCTTACTTATGAATTGTGCTCAAATTTTTCCTCTTATCGTAGTTTATAGGGAAGTTATAGTTATTCGTAATCGGTGAAATTGTTTTGAATTACTCTGTAAATTACTCTTTGAATTACTCTCGATTTCCAAGACTTTCTTTAGAAGTATACGATATTTTGTTTTGCTTTACAATGAAAAATTTAATTTATAAGTTAGAAGTTTCAAATAAATCTTGCAAATAATCGGTTAAAAGATATTATTTTCTGATTTTCCAAATTTAAATAACTTATTTAGAACAAAATCACAAAAATTAAAAAGTTCTTTACGTTGAGGCGCCGAATGCGAGAAAGATGCAGTTTGTCGGGTACAGCAGCCTTCGAGATGACTTAGAATGTCAAAAAAAGTTTTCGTAATCTTTTTATATCTAAATTCAGAAAGTCACATTAATAAAATTTTAAAAACTGGTAGTGACCAGTCCAATAAATGCTGCAAAAAAGAATAAATACAAATGCAATGCGTAGGCGCATCAAATATTTTTGGACTACGTCGAAGTTTGAGGAACTGGGACTAGAATTTATCAATTTTAAACTAAGTCACTTGAATTGCCTTTTACAAAGAAGAACCGTTTGTTTCTTATTTCTTTCAAAAAGGAAGTATAATGTTTTCGGTATTATTATATTTTACAAATGAATGATTGCGTTCTTCACCCTTATTCACCGAGAACATATGGTTCATACTATCCTTGTACAGAGGTCATCAACTGTGTTTAACAGCCCTACGGGATAAAAAAAGTATAAGAGTCTACAAGTTTTTTTTGTTTTCTTTTTGCAACTAGATGTTCATCTTATATAGAATCAATCTGATTTTTAATGATCAATGTGATTCTTATTCGTATGCCTGACCTAGGATAATTATTTCTCATTTCAGAATAGGTTCTAGCACGAAGATGAATGATTTGTTTTGGGTTTTACATGATTTGTCTTCTCGTTATGATAGAAAAACATAATCGAAATAGAAAAGACGTAGACATTGGACAAAGGTCGTAGTCATTGGAAAAAAGAAACAGAATTTTTAAAAAAGTAAATGTATATTCTATTTTAGGACAATAAAACAGATGTTTTATTCTATAAAGAAAGACTAGTAATGTGGTGTGAGCTCAAATAATTCATAAGACCTTTAAACCGATGGAGCTCTTAATCATTGATTGGGTTTTCATAATAGTACAAATAATTGTTGAAACATATTCAAAAAGAATATCGGTCTTCGCTGTGGATAAAAGATTTCAAGTCTAGTTGAAAGTTAAGTTTAAATCAACCATACAACAGGAAAAGTCTCATATTATTTATATATTTTTTAACTAACACAAATAAAATTTGTAACTCAGATTCCTGTCATGGCCAACAGTATGAAAACCCTGACGAAAGTAACCAGCGGGAGTGGCCTCCCCGAAACTTTCTCGCGTACGACCAGTAATGTGGGGTGGGTAAATACCCAGTGGGTAGGTAAATATTTTGGGGGTATATAACCCGGGTATTTTGAGAAAAAATTATGAATGGTGATTTACAATGAAACATATAAAATTTAAGTATTCATAAAAACTTGATATTTTGCAAAAAAAAAGTGTCTTTGGCCCGCATTCCACGCGCATAAAAATTGTGTATTTTCATAATTTCATGCTGAGGGTACCACAACTAATAAGATTTTATTTAATGTTTTTGAGTAAGAAATTTTATCATAGATATCACGCAAGATTTCCCCACACCTGTGGTTAATCAAAGTCGTCATCTGGAGAAAACGAAGTTTCATTTTTTGGGGGGGTTCCATAATTTCCGAAATTCGCGCTTGCCGCTCGCTACTATTTCCTTCGTAGACCGCACCAAGGCGAAAGGAAATCATACTGCAAACAACCGTTTGGCGGCAGTTTACTGTCGCCAATACACAATAGCAATTTCAACTGAATATGAAATTTGAACGCCTTTGTTTTAACCGATTGACACAAAAATTTATCACAACTCTACAATTAAGGTTAGAAGGCCACATACAAAATTTCATTTATCTGAGTAATTTTGTTAAGAAGTTATTGCATTCAAAAGTATGGTATTAAACAGACCGACAGACAGTCAACCCTTTAACGGATTTGGTCCAAAATTTGATTTAAACCTACAACCCTGATGATAAAAATGTGTATCAAATTTTATCCACCTAATTATTCAAGCTGATGAGTTATCGCTTTCGCATTAACACGGACATACAGACAGAGAAACTTCCCGTGGACGGATTTTGTCCAAAATTTGATAGAAACCTACAAATTATGTGTAAAGATCATATACCAAATTTCATCCCCGTAGCTCTAATAGTTTTTGAGTTATCGTGTTCACAGACACACAGGCAGACACACAAGCACACAGAGAGACACACAAAAACACAGACAGACACACAAACACACAGACAGACATAATTCCAAAATTGTGTTTTTCGGACGCAGGGAGGTCTAATTCGCGGATATTTGTCAAAATCCCGAGTTCGAATTTTTTGACGATTGCAATACTTCTCTTTGTATATTTCGTACACGAGAAAGTAAAAATGAATAAAAATTATTCAGAATTAATTTTCCAGAAAGTCTGATTTATTTGCACTAGCTGTCATCTTAACGTCAGAAGGAATTTTTTCCATCAAATAAAATCATAGTTTTCGCAAGGATCTAGACAAAGTAATGCCTCAAGGAATCACAGAAAAAGAAGCAAAGCAGAATTTATGAAATATTTTGAACATTCATATTATTTTTATTTGTATGTGCAAATAAAGGAAATGGGAACTGTAAAGAATTTGTAGATTAGAAAAGTTGAGGAAACATAAAGTTCTTCATATATAATTCAAATTTAACTGTATAATTATAAAAGTATTAGCGTTGTTCTAAGTCAAAAATTGTATGTTTGAAAAATGTTTATCTTTAATTTGCTATCAGCTAGCTTCTATATACTATTTACAGCCCGCCATGGTAGACAAAATCATCGTTGAGGACATGAGACCAAATGGTTTGAGCCCTGAAAGTATAGAAGAAATACTTTTCTACATTGGATTGCTCAAGGACCTAGACAAAGTAATGCCTCAAGGAGTCACCGAGATAGAGGCAAAACAAACTTTATTACAAATTTTGAATGATCGTCTTGCAAAGGTAAGATTTAAATTTTTATCATCTGCTTTATTAATAGATTATAGTTGTTTGCGATATTCTTCTATAAAAGCAATACGGGTTGTTCATTAGCGAGGTTTTGCTCAAGCGCTCGCTTTAAAACATAATGCTAATTGTTTAATCTGAAATGATGCAGCAAAATGGGCAGTCAGCATTTTTCTCAGCACAATTCATAATGACAATTTTCACGCAATTTTGGTCATTAATACTTTTACTAAACTGTATATTGACTTTTTTTTTATTTCAACAGCCTTCCAAAACTATCGGGATATTTAAAAACGCAAAAAGCTTCAGGCAGTTAAGAACTTTGGCCCACACTGCTTTAAAGAAGTTCGTCACAGTTTGTGAATTGGCCACACGAGTTTCACTCATAATAGTCCAGTCAACGAAGGCCAAAAATCGACGAATAGAAAAAAATGGTGTAGTTTTGAAATTTGGCACAGTTATTGGGGTAGTGTCCTAAATGACATACTAAAAGTCCCTGCTGGTGGGGGGGTACAGGGGGTTTAAACAGGCGTTTTCAGTTTTTCTTAAATATCTCGAAAACTATGGGTTTTATCGAAAAACACTCAATTACAAAATTAAAATTTCCTACAAAAAAGTCCTACTTTTTTGTAGCATCAAAAGTTTAGAAGATAGAGGGGGATTTAAAAGTTAATATTTCTAAAATTCCTTATTGTAATGGTAAAATCGATTAAAAGTGTTGCATCAACAACCCTCATAGAAACCTCACGCCTATATAATAATTATGCAAGGGTAGTATCGTATGTGTCGGAGCGGGGAGTGACAAACCCATTTGATGAACAATTATGTTCCCTTCCTCCCCTTACACCCTTTCCCCTTAACAAATTTCCTTCTACTCGTATACCAGTCAACGAATTGTAAATTTGAAAAATGGTGTAGTTTTGAAATTCGACACAGTTGTTGTGGAGAGTGCCATAAACGACATACTAAAATTCCCCGCTACTGGAGGGTGCGCAGGGGGTTGCAAGGGGGGATTTTTCAGTTTTTCTTAAATATCTCGAAAACGATGGATCCTAGGAAAAAAATTTCAGTATAAAAGTGAACTATATTAAATTTCTACAAAAATATCCCTATACATTGTTAATAGGATGAATAGTTTAAAATATTATAGCAGTTTGAAAAATTGCATAATTACAATAATTGGTTGAAAATGTTAGTTTTATTTTTATAAAAGAAAGTTTTTTTTCAAAATGGCGGCTATCTATTACAACATATATATATATATATATATATATATATATATATATATATATATTAAGAAGCAAAACATAATAGAAAAACAACAAAATAACAAACTTTCATATCAAATTCGAAAAAATATGAAAAAACGAATTGAAAGTATATCCGAGTAAAGATAAAAATGTGAACAGTAACAGATGGAAAAATATATATAAATATAAATATATTACATACAAATAATGATAATAAATCATTATTTGATTTGTACTCTCTCTCTCTCTCTCTACATATATACATAAAAATATGCATAACCCATTTTTACACTTGTTCGTAATTAAATTTCACCATGTTTTTCTAATATATGATCAAATTCGAACTCCTTCTCCTCTTCTAGAGGTGCACCTTTGGTACAGGTATCATTAAAGGTGCCAAAATAGAAACACATTGCTAAACGTGTGTTGCTCCGCCGCTCCTTTGGTTGGAGGAATTGAGGAAAGATCAGCTTTGATCTTGGTTGATGATTTGAGAGATGCTGCATATCCATGGTTATTCAAATTAGTTCCTTAGCAACGGCTTTGTACTAGGAACATATTCTCACAGGCTTGTGAGATAGCATCTGGTGTTGATGAGGGGTTATAAAAGATGTGAGCAATGTTTTTATCTGGCTTAGTTGGTTTTTGAACAGTGTAATTATAGTGCTTTGCTTTTCCTATAAATATCTGGTGTAATGTCGCAGCCACGGAATGCATGGAGAAGGAGGATGGTTTGGGCGAAAGAAACTTCTTTCTACAGCTTTCTTGTAAAAAATAATTTAGCTTCAACTTTTCCCTTGCCAGGCTTCATAAAATAAACGTTACTTTCTGGAAATGCCAACGCAATCAGTAACACTTCTAAGTCTACGTCTTTCCCTTGGGACGAGAAGTTGCTTTCTCTAACTCAGATCTCACAATATAAGTATCAGCATCCCCTGTAGTGACTCTCATTTCAATCCCTTTAGCAGCTATTTTCTGTGTTGGTAATTGAACATGCCTCGCCTTATTTCTTCAATGGCAAGAAAATGTTTCTGTCGAACTGTGACAGACTGGTTGCGAACTTGAACAGCATATATAAGTACATTTAGATTATACTGTCTAAATACACTCATTTGGAGCTTTAGCAGAGCCAAAAGACTGAGTAGTGGATCTTGTGGAGGGGAACGGACATGAGGGAAGGAAGGGAGCACGACTTTTAATCAAATAGGTTTGTCGGCCCCCGCCCTGACACCGCCATTACTCTCTTCACATACAATACTACCCCTTGTATAATTATTGTGTAGGGATGTGGTTTTTCTGAGTGTTGTTGCTTCAGCACTTTTAATTCATTTTACCATTACAATAAAGAATTTTAGAAATATTCGCTTTTAAATTCCTCTTTATCTTCTAAAATTTCATACTAAAAAATTTGGGATTAGTTTTGTAGGAAATTTAATGTAATTTAATTTTATATTTAAGTTTTTTCCTCTTGGATCCATAGTTTTCAATATATTTTAAAAAAAACTGAGAAATCACCCCTTTCAACCCCCCTGTACCCCCTGCGCACCCTCCACTAGCGGGAACTTTTAGTATGTCGTTTAGGGCACTCTCCCCAACAACTGTGCCGAATTACAAAGCTACGGCATTTTTTAAATTTACAATCCCTTGACTGGACTACGAGTAGAAGGAAACTTGTGAAGGGGAACGGCTGTGAGGGAAGGAAAGGTGCATAATTATTCATCAAATGGGTTTGTCAACCTCTGCTACAACACATACAATACTACCCTTGTATAATTATTATTTAGGCATGAGGTTTTTATGAGGATTGTTGATTCAGCACTTTTAATCGATTTCACCATTACAATTAGGAATTTTAGAAATATTAACTTTTAAATATATATATATATATATATATATATATATATATATCCCTGTATCTTCTAAACTATTGATGCCAGGAAATTTCATGTAGTTTAATTTTGTAATTGAGTATTTTTCGATAGAACCCAAAGTTTTCGAGATATTTAAGAAAAACTGAAGACGCCCCTTCAACCCCCCTGTACGCCCCACCGGCGGGGACTTCTAGTATGTCGTTTAGGACACTACTTTCAATAACTGTGCCAAATATCAAAACTACACCATTTCTTTCTATGTTTCCTTCTTTGACTGGACTATAAGCAACTTCTATTAGCGGAATCTTGTCGTGTTAAGAAAACACGTTCCTTCTCTTGACCATTTTTCTTCTTCTCCTGAGATGGGGCACAGGAAGCATGATCCCCTCCCCTTCTGATTTTCTGGGAATTGCGCGTGGGGTGTCTGACTTTTTTTTTTCTTCGTCCGTAAAAAAGAAACTTCGAGAACTTTCTCTGACGTGGGTGGTTGGTTGACCAATGGTCTTTGAGTAGGGGTCTTAGGAAAGAGATTTTTTGAGGGTTGCTAGGCAGATTCGAGATCGGAGAGAGGGAGTCATGAGGTAAGAAGTATGTATTTTTCGACCGGGGGCCCCTCGGGGTCTCCCACTGCCAGCACGGTGAGAATGATTTCGCAAAGACGATCGGTAAATTGACGAACTGTCTGCACCTGTGAGGAAATTGTTGAGGTTGAATATCGGATGTGGGTAAATCCTAATGAATGCCGGGTTCACATTTCGAGTTGGAAATCTGGCGCTTATTGTTTTTGGAAAGGTAAAATTCATAGCTTTAACAGCGGAGGCCTGTGATCACAGAAAATAGATTTGGTGCATTGATTTGTGTCAGTGATGATAAGTCGCGAATTTTATCAAATCCGTCAGAATTTGTCCGCGACAAACAGTGGTCCAGACCTCAAGTAAGATGAATTACCCTAGATATTTCGTTTTCAAACCTGTGCTATCGTTAAGCTAAAACTGATTTCTTGACATGAGATTTATTGCCGGGGAACAGAAGTTGTGTCTTGAAAATATATAGGCGGGAGATGTAACTCACGCCAAAATGATCAAGTGTTTTACTTTGTGTTTTCTGTTCGTGTAATGTATTTGCTTGGTATGAAGGTATGATTCTAAGTATGATAGTAAAATGAAACTTTTCTTAATTGCATGTGTATGAAATCTATTCGCTATGTTTTACGACATGGAATGAGACATTGAAATTTTGTTGAAACAATTATGTTACTTTAATCAAGTTAGATCACTAGTGAACGATATTGCTGTTATTATATCATTTAATATCCACAGTAAAATGTCAATTTGGATTTTATTTTGTCTTATGACATGGATTATGTTATAAAGGGTTTAAAAGAAGTGATCATGTTATATGTAGTCTGGAAATAAACATGTGTGTTTGTGAATGACATTTACTTTAATTCTTTGAATTTTTTTTACCAAAATGCCTCAAGATATAATTTAAAATTGGCCTCTCAACAAAATCCTAGATTGAGTTTTATGTTTAAGATGGATAATTTCAATGTACTGTTGCTTATGTTTTAATGATTTTTTTTAAATAAATGAATGTTAATCAGATCTGCACAGGTTGATTTAATGTAGGAGGACAGACTCCTTAAAACTTTTAAAATCAATGCTTCTCTTTTAAATTCATAGTGTTATTATTGTTTCAAATACTCAAAATTTTACAGTTAATGGTAGTTTTCCTTTGTAAAAAAATAATCTCATGTAGACAGAGCTTCCTTAAGGCATGGCCTGGATTGAACTCTGGGTTATAAAACAAACACAACGCGATCAAATTTACTCTGTATAAATAAAATTAAGTAAAAAAAAAAAATCAAAATTATCAATACGACAATCTGCACTTCTGTGTCCAATAATCAATTGTTCCCTTCCTTTCACAATGCCAAGTATTTTTCCAGATGATTTATCCTAGTTTCAGTATCTGTTTTCCAAACTTTCTTCGGTTATTTTTTGATTTTCTAAAGGATATAGAATTTTGTCATCATGTTTAAGTGCATTAATTTATTCGATGCAAATAACAATATTGAGACGTACATAGAAGCATAAACTTCATAAGTTTTTTTTACTAATCAAATATTATTTCTTTGTGTTTGTTTTATTTATCTAAACATTTTTTAACAGTCTACAGATTTAATCTTTAGTTATTTATCTGTTTCTGTTTTATGCATTTTATTCATAAAGTATTTTTACTTATATCTTTTAATATGGAGCTTGGTGCAGAGCTGCCAAGAATGGATTTTGCTCTTTAAAACTAACAAGACCAGCAAGCGTACATCTAATTTCCTTATTAACGGGCAAACACAGAGAAGTCTTGCTTAGTTCGAATGGAACGATCTGTAGATATTTGTATGAAATTAGATTCAAATTATAATGATGTTTGGTTTATTACTGTTCATCCAGCTTTGGGGCCGAATGGCTCCAGGTTCGAAACCCAATTCCACTGAAGATCCGTCGTGTATTGGGCCTATTGCACGTTAAATCATATGCAGGGGGTCAAACGTTTTCCCTCTGGTGTGGTGCGGAAGTTTGGAGGGGGTAGCCAGTTCAGGTGTCGCCTTCGCCATCTGACCGGGGTTCAAAATGACGAGGTCCGCCCAAAATAGCGCTCGTGTTGCTTCTAAACGGGACGTTAATATAACTTAATAAATATTACTGTGCATCTGAAAATAAATAATTCTTTTTATGATTTCTAATACGGTCATTCCGTTACTTTGCATGCCAAGGCTGGTCGATGGTTTCTCATTCACAGTTACCCTATCGAAAAGCATTGTTGGCTCGTAAGAAATTAGAATATTGTCGAAAGTATTGTCATCCTGCTGTTTAATAACTAGAAAGACGAAAGAAACGCGGAATTCAATACTTCACAGTTTCAGTGCTATTTTCAGTAAATTATGGAATAGGGTTTTTTTAAACATTTTTTTCACTAAGCAATACTCTTATTATTTCAATTCTAAATTACTTGAGCATTAAAAACATTGATATTTTTTGTGGAATATATTCAAGCACGATAAACTGCTAATTTTGTAGTAAAACGACTTCCAAAAATGTAGTAAGTAAATGTGAATTTCACATCTTAAATCAATTTAATCGTGGACCACTAGCTAATTTCTACAACGTTAGAGATAGACACATACTTCTAGTTGGAAAAATGCTTTAAATGACGTAAAGAATTGTTTTTTATGTTGTTTGATTCAATAAATGTACTGCTGGAAAAGTTAAGATATCTAAATTTTTATACAGTCCCCCGGCCCTATTAGTCATTTTTAGTAAAAGAATTATGACACATTAATATTTGAAACAAGATTAAAGTTCCACACCTGACCGAGTTGCGAAGCCTTGAAGTTCGTTATTTTAGGTCAATTAACAGCAGCCTCAAGGAAGCGGAGTTCGTTGATTGGTGAATCTTCCTCGAGGAGGCCGTTAAAATGGTTTAAATGGCTTAAAATAATAAAATTCAAAGCTTCATAACTCTCTCATGCTTTATCGCAGAAAAGTGACTTTTTTTAAAATGTTAGTGTGTCAAAATTATCTTTCTAAACGTGACTAATACAACCGGCAGACTGTATAAAAATTTAAATCTCGTAATTTGTCAGCAGTAGGTTATTGACACAGAAAACATAAATGTTCATTTTATAAAAAAATAAATAAATAAAATAAAATTTCATTTTAAGAATTTTTCCAATTGGGAAAATATGCTATCTCTAACGGTTTCGAAATTAGCTGTTGGTCCACGGTTCGAGTGGACACCCTTTGTATTTTGTGAGAACATTAATACTTTTGTTTATTATTACAGACGAATTCGTCCGTAAGAATGAAGAATCCTGACCTAATACCGATTAAATGCTCACAAGGGAAATGCAGATGGAGAACCAATCCTAAGATCGTTCAAGTCGTTTTGAATAATATAATGGACATGTGGACTGAAAGTTCTGGTCGCTTTGATGGACCGGCTCTTTTCATTTACGGCACTGAATCAAATTTTAAAGTGTAGGTATTTTTCTCAGTCATCATTCGCATAGAATCTTCACGGTGCCGAGTTCGGGGGCGAAAAGAAAGTCATCATTCACAAAATCAATTTAAAAGTTATTATTATTTCGAGTATCGACTAAACTAAAGCTCGCCGAGAAAATAAAACATTCCAATATTAAAAGAAAAAAGTTTTTTTATTGAATTTTTTTTGAGTTTCACTTTTAAATTCAGAGCTAGACAAAATATGAAAAATTATTTTATAACAAAAATTTTGGTGGAGAAACAGGAATGTACTTTTCAGCTTTTGAGGTCGTGAAAAGATAAGATTTGTGATCCCTTCTGACCGCCCACTGAGTTATCTGCACTTCACTCCTCTCATTAGCAATGAATCTCACAATTACAGGTGTGGATATACAATTAGATAAGGGACTAATTTTATCTAAAAAGTGATTCAGTAGGCTTAATATCAATCAACGATATCCACAAATATTGTTTTTGAGATAATGTACTGATTGTTCTTGAAAAACGAAGGATTGAGAAATATCAAACAATTATAACAGTTTTTTATACTTACTAAATGAAGTAGAATTATAGCTGCTTAATATTAAGCAGCCCTTCATTTTTCAAGTACATAGAGTACATCATCTCAAAAAGCAATTTTTTAGATAGTCTTGCTTTACAGGCCCCTCCCTCATATTAGCTACCTGAAGGGAGCGAAACACTAATTATCAAGTGGTTCATAATTTTTACTGCCTGTACCTAAAAGAAAAGTTATTTGTACAGCTTCTGTATCACCCGTAAGGAAAAAGTTAAGCTCTTTTCTTAACAGAATGAATTCTATAAAAATAAACATTAATTTAAAAATAAATTAAAGGAAAAGAAGCTAAGTGTTTTCATTAATTTCACAATCGTACAAATGTTTATTTTTCTAATCATAAGATTTAAAATAAAACAAATGTAACTGTGTGTAACTGCGTCTTAAAAAGTTATAATATTGCGTTTCATTAAAGAATATCTCCAAAAAATACCTTCGAGTTCCACTCGATGTAGCTGTCCAAGTATTAAAAAAAGTGTTTATTAAAGTACGATTCCATGTCTTATTGTGCTCAATGGACTAGTTTTCTGTTTAGTTTATTTTGAGTATATACTAGAATTTTTTTTGTTGTCGCCCGAATTCCGGTACAATGCTTTGTCAATGGGAATCTTCAAAAATTTAGTTCTCTGAAGTCGTTAATAAGCATTTAAAGCCTTTTATCGATCGTTATGTCTTGAGAATAGTTTGAAAATGAAGAACAGGTGTTTATTTTTGTACCTTTGGACGTGTATGTAAAATACGATCTTCCTTTTAAGGAATAGCTGCCATAATTGCTTTGTTGTTGTTCTTTTCAGCGATGCATAACATTATATTCAATGCGTATCGAAGCCGGATGTTTCTGTTATTTTTTATTTAACTAATCATTTAAAGAAACGAACAAACGAAAAGAACTGGCAATAACAAGAATACAGCATTCTACCTTCTGTTAAAAAGAGAGGAAACTGATTTGAGCATGACTCTCGAAACAGAAGCCAAATGGTGTTGGCGAGTGGTTAAATCGGAGGTTACTGTACGGTGATGTTGATAAACAAAACAGAAAACTCGCTCATAGCAGCAAGCTTTAAAACGTATCCTGATGCCTTCAGGAATGCACAGTCAAAAAGATTTCTGAAAACGAAACCGTCTTTCGGTTGCTACCATTGAAAAAGTAGTATAAATGACGTCTGAAACAGAATGGTGTTCATTCATACTTGCATGACATATGTGTCATGTCAATTTAATTTTTGAATCCATTGCAGTCATGCTGAAAGAAAAAAGAACATGGTATCATAGCATACCATAAGACGCTATGTATAGCTGTTAGATGACATTCATAATTACACTTCTCATATGAATATGACGACACGCGTATCGACTCCATTGCACCTGTTTCCTGCTGTGATAATTTGCTTTTAATAATTTCATTAAATTCATTTTTATTACAGAGGTGAGGATGAGAGCAACATCAAGAAATTATTTCCTAACGCAAAGCTTGTTGGAGTGAAAGGAGCCGCTCATCTTGTACACATTTTTCCCGAATTCATGACTGAAGCCATCAAGTTTATTAATCGTTAACGAAGAACAGATTTTTTTATTCATGTATTATAAAGAATTAAATAAAATTATATGTCAACTAAGTTACAGTTTCTTATTTAAGACTAAGATTTATACATGAAATATTTATTTTCTAAAATCTGCAATTCAAGGGAAAATTAAATGCTTTATCAATCTTTTTTCGAGATATTAGCAAAGATGAAAAGCAAAAATAAATTTATTATCCAGATTTTCTCAACAGATATACAATTTCTAATTCTTTTACAAGCATCATTCATAAAAGATGATTTCTCAACACAAAAATCATATTCAAAATTGTTTTTTTCTACAAAAAATTTTCGTTGCTTTCTTGAATGGAATATAGAATTACTAGAGCTATGTAAAGTCTTGTCAAGCATTTTTGATCTCGTTAGACCTCTATGTGGCGGCGTGTACGCAATAGCTGTTGAAATATCTGAGTTATTTGTAAATTTAAATTACAAGGTTCTGTTTTAAAAACTTGCATAAATATTGTTATAAAATTTTTATGTGAATGTGCATTGAATGTACTTCATGGAAACGTGTCACTCACTGAAAAACAGAATCAATATGCTCCTTACAAAAACAGTTTAAGGAAACTTTTGGACAAAAAGTTGCCGTTGTATAAGAAGGGGCATCTGCTTATGCTTCCATTTCTGTAAATAGTTCACTTATCAATGAAGTAAACTGAAAAAAAGATATTAATACCAAAATAGAGGGCCGACTTTGTGGATCATTTATCAGATTTTGACTTTCGAATGTACGAAATCCTTCAAAGAAAAGATTATTGAAATCTTTCGAAGAAAGGTTTGAGAAAGCCAATAAGTATTTGCAGGTTCTTCAAAAGTTTCTGAAAATTCAGCACCCTCAGCGGGATAAGACAGAAGCAAATGAAAATCAAGAAACAGAAGCTATGCAAGAATTAAAAGATCCAGTTCTAGAAAAAATTCTAAACTTGCACCAAAGCGATACCTAAATACTGCAAAGAATATTTTTGGTGTCTTAAAAGCTAATCAAATAATATTATAGTGGACTCCCAAGGGAGAAATTGTGTATAAAAGGCAACGCCTACCTAGAACTAACGTTGCTAATTTAGTCTCTGACTTGTTACGAAACATAAAGAATTCTGGACAGAACTCAAGGAATTTTATGCAGCCTTAAAGGAAATGAATATTCACCCAAATTAAGCAACAAATAAAACATTGTTTCAGAATAATGAAACAAAGAATAACAAATTAAACTATGTATTCTAAGAGAAAAACATGGATTTCATTAGTTATTCATTTATTTGCAATAAACAAATAAAAATATATATACGACAGTGTACGGTTACTTTTATAATCATTCTTTTAAAAATAAAATTTACATCATATACATCTTGGGAAAATAGAGTCACGGCCAAGGAGTTCTTCCTGAAAATAAGGAAATCATAAGTTTCAAACAATAAAAATGCATTGTAATGTTATTCGTTTATTTTGGATACAAATGAGAAATTTCTTTTATAAGGCACTAAATACTTTTATAATTATCAATACCCGTATGAAAGTGTAGAGTAATTATTCTGGTTTAATCTTTTCTCGTATACTATTTTATACATTTTGAGTTCCTTTTTTCATGATTTTTCTTTTCTTCACTTCACGGGCAATTTTTGACGGGTTCTCTAAAGAAATCTTTCGCTCATGCTCCATACTGCGAACTAAAGTATCTATGGATTTAAAATTTAACTTTTCTGCATTTCTGACATTGAGGGTAAACCCTCGAAATTTGCAGCACATCTTCTCACTTTTAGAGAGGCATGCATAATTCTTCGGGCCACCTGAAAATAAACAAAAATACCAAGTTTTCTTATACACAATACTACTATGTTCAAAAAGTTTGGGAACTTATTTTGTTAGTGAAGAATGAATACCGATAGAACTTATTCATTTGGATTTTTCTTCGAAGTAACTACTCTGAACAAATATGCATTTTTGCCATCGTTCAAAGTAAACACTCATTACAAGCCTCTTATCTGCCACCTCCTCCAATGTCTTTCGTCGCTGCACTTCTTCGGAACTTGAGAATCGTTGCCTTATCAAACACTTAATTCGAGGGAAAAGTCACATAGGACGAGATTAAAGGAATAGGCTGGTTGTGGAAGTACCGGAAAGTGATGTTTTAGTAATAGGTCAGAAGGCACCTTGGAGTCGACGCCTAAAGGTGATGGAAAATCCACTACATGACGTTCCCTGCGATAGAACGTTTTGAATGCCTGCAATCACGAGCTACGCGCATGCGCTATACGTATTTCAACTGGATGAAATTTATTCTGATTAGTCGTGCACATGACTCTTGTTCTGCGAGAAATGACATAAATCATTTACATTTGGAAAATATTTTAAAAGTTTCGGAACTTTTTGAACGTAGTAGTGCATGTAATAAAAATAATATACTTACAAAAAAATGGTTTAAAACATCGAGCTTACCAAAAACAAAAGTTGTGATGACATCATCATCCAGCTCGTCAGTAAACACACCTGAAAATTTTCCAGGGAAGGGTCGTTGGTTCCCTCACTGGCATAGATGATGGAGGCTGTGTCGTGGTATATGAAACTTCTCTATTTCATCATACAGCTTGATACGTGCCCAACTGTGCTGAAAGTAGAAAATGGAAATGTTGGTGGAAGTATACTGCGACAAAAATTTCTTTTTATATTCCCACTGGATGGCGGCCACTTCTGGTGTTGGTTGATATACGTCTTTAATCTGATGGTAGAAAATATGGAATGGTTTTTTTCAGAAATATAAATAATTGAAATTCAAAGAAAAAATACAAACTTCTTAAAAATTATAATTTACAAAATGATACTTACATTTTTAGAAGCTCGGCCATCAGCTCGTTAAATTGAGAGACTGTGCTCACGTAGGGCAGGTGAGTCCTTAAAGTATTCATTTCCCAACTGTAGAAGGCAGTTAAAGATTAATACGACTTAAAAAATATCGTAAAAATAACTTTCACTATTCCGTTTGAAAAAACAATTTATTTTGCCTTCCCCAGACACTATCCAAACCTAATTTGACAACATGTATCCGTATTCACAATTTTTCCCGTTTTGTTACAGACGGTTATATAAAGGAAAAGCATTGCTACAATATTGTGTTTGAAATTGTGTAAAATTTATTAAAATTAAAGGAAAAGCTGCACAGAGAAATAAAATTGGTATCGCTGAAAATCTAACATTTTAATTTTAAAGTGGTGTAAAAATAGTTTTTGTGCAACAGTATGCTTCAAAATTATCGAGGAAAAACATTAACTTAGAATTAATTAAAACTTCGATTAATTTTTAATTAAACATTTAATTACAATTTTGAAAAACCCTTTTTTTAATGAGCTCCTAATACTGAAAAAGTAACTGCGTGCAGACTTTGGTAGCTCTGGTCTAACGGTCTGCCCTGTAGAGCATTTTGAGCGATTTTTGCATCACGCAATTTACAGATGAACGTTATTTTTTTACATTTACCATAAACATTATTATGTTAAAAACATTCAAATCAGTGGTGAAATTATATTATGAAACCTACAAAATCTTCGAAAAATTCAACTTACATGAAAGATCTAATATACTTTTTTCCTTCGCTAACTTGGCATCTTCGCTGACCAATGTGCCAGTCAGAGCCCTCTCGTCATCAGTATGAGGGCATAGAGTCAGTTATCTCAGCTCGACACATGTTCGACAAAGGGGAAACATGAGTAACATCTGTAGGGCAGAACCGGTAGAAAAATACCAAAAGGAGATATTACCCTACAGTGGGTGTGGTCCCAGAATATTTCTTTGATTTCTCCAAATGCTTCTGTGGTAATCTGAGGGTGTCCAATGGGATATACTAACAATATACAGGGTGTCAACTCTTATCGTGGCCCATTAGCTAATCTCTAAACCATTAGAGATAGGCATATAGGTCCAATTAGAAAAATGTTTTAAATGAGGGGGAAAATTATACTTTATGTTGTTTGAGTCAATAACTATATTTTTGAAAAAGTTACTAATTCTAGCTTTTTATACGGTCCCCCGGTCCAATCAGTCATATTTAGTAAAATATTCTTCACACACTAACATTTTAAACAAAAAGTTCCACTCTTCTGCGACTAAAACTGAGCGAGTTATGAAACTTTCAATTTCATGATTTTTAACCAACCATCGACCTCGTCGAGCAAGTGCTGCGCATTGATTGGTGGGCCGTCTTCAAGACGGCTATTGAAATGATGTAAAGTGGTCTAAGTCAGCGATATTCAAAGCTCCATAACTCGATCAGTTTTATTCGCAGAGGAGTGGAACTTTTTTGTTTAAAATGTTAGAGTGTCAAAATTATTTTACTAAATATGATTGATAGGACCTGGGGACTGTATAAAAAGTTAGATTTCGTAACTTTTTCAGGAATATATTTATTTTCTCAAAAAACATCTAATATTTTCCGTCATTTAAAGCATTTTTCCAATTGGAACTATATACCTATCTCTAATGGTTCAGAAATTAGCTATTGGGCCACGATAAGAGTAGACACCCTGTATATTGACCTGGAGAGATAAAGGTTTAAGCGTCAATCAGCTGTAATAAAAAAAGTCTTCAGAATGAATTTGCTAAGAATGAATGAGAAAAAAAATTTACCCGTGGGTAAAATGACATGAAATCCACATACTTTATTATTCCCTGGTGAAAAAGTTTTATTGCTTTCGTTCGCTTCCCAAAGAATGAATTTCTGGGGATCAAGTGACCCTTCAATGTATATAAAGCCAGGAAAAACTCAAAGTTGGAATCTTCGTTTACCAGTTTTTCAAGTGTATTTTTATATAACGGAAAACATGATGGTGCCTTTGCGGGGATGGATGAATCACTGTCGAAACAGACGTCACAACCATGGAATAAACAGCCCTATAAAACTTATCCGTTTTTAATCTCTTTACATTATCATGCTCTTGACATAATTTTTTCTATAATAAAAAATACATGGAATTAATAAACTGCTTCCTTCTCATCACACTACCAGTCAACTAAAATTCCACATATTTTCTTCTCTCCACTATTGTTGAGAGAAGACTTTAGAAAAGGATACGTAATCCAACCATCGGCTAGTATCAGGGCTGTATTTCTATTCGTGAATGTGAACCAAGGCAATCACTTTCTCTTTTAGATGGCCGTTTCTGCACGTAGCCAGGCAGGCAGATGCAATATTTACTTTTTTAAAAGAAAAATATATACTGTCGGACCTCTATATACCGAACTTGAAAATTCCTGGAAAAAATTCGGTTATAGAAATCTCGATACATAGAAATTTCAATATACAGGAATATATAATGCAAATTTTTCCTCATTTTCTTACTAAAAACAATCGTGCATAGAATTAAAGTATCAAGGAAATTTTTTTCAAAAAAATGTTCAAATAACAGCGAATTTTCAAAATTGTTGATACCGTACTCGTCGAAATTTCACACTTTTTGCCGCGTATTTATTTTTCATCTCTCTTTCTACGTCTTTTATTAAGTTGAACCTCTCTTTCACATTTTAAGATTTCTGTTAAGAGGCCATACTCTCTATAAGAAACCTAAAGCTTAACTGAATTTAAAGCAAAAATCTCGATCCAAGTTAGAAAGGGGATTAGAAGAGAAGCTAAGACGTATGACAGAAGTAGAACCGAAGCTAAAATATATAGAAGAAGCAGACATAGTATGATAGACATTAGTCGTAAGACAGAAGCAGTCGTATGATTCAACGGCACGTGTTTATTTC
Source organism: Araneus ventricosus (assembly GCA_013235015.1). Lineage (NCBI taxonomy): Eukaryota > Metazoa > Arthropoda > Arachnida > Araneae > Araneidae > Araneus > Araneus ventricosus. Next base: position 7,043,083 of record BGPR01000002.1, on the reverse strand, counting down.
TTTTCTGTAAACGACTTCCGACCTTCCGAGAATTTCCATTGCATTAAGAATGGGTGAAATAGTTTCTTTTCTTATTTAATTTATATTCCTTTTTATGAACGAAATCAATAGTCGCTTTTTGACTGCAATACGTTTACATAATATACTGTGCGAAATTTTTTATTCGATATGCAGAAACTGTTTTTCTATTGAAAATCAAAGATTCCTGAAAAACGTTCTATATAGAGAGAGTTATGATTCAGAAAAGTTCGATATATGGGGGTTTCACTTTATATACATATATGAATTCATAAGAAGGAAAAAAAATAAACTTTCTATTTTTTCTAACGATGGATAATTTGCTGAAACGGTTCCATATCAGTAATTTCCAAAACTCCTCTCTGAAAATAAGACAACAGCGACGCAAAATGCCTGCATCAGAGCTGAAAACAAAATGAGATAATTTTGATAACTCGAAATATAATGCAAACTGATAATCAATAATATACCTAAAAAAAGTTAATGAAAATATGTACCGACAGTATTCCAATATTTCTTTTTGAAAATCACTCTCTCCTTTTTTATGTTTTGCATAACAGGACATGAATTTGTCACACGCAGAAATTGTCCTATACCGTTGTAGATTTGGTTTTCGCGCAGGTAGATGAGGTGGGGAAAGTATCCCTTTTTCAACTCAGTCAAATCAAAACAAATGGATACCCAGTTTCAACAAAGCCATCGGAAGAAAACACAGTAAGTCAATAATATCTATGTCCAGAGACGAATACCTAATGGACATCAATTTTGATTATTTGGAAGTTACATCCAGAGCAGTGCCTGCTGTAACAACCAACCAACAATGAACCAATTTCACAGTTCACAAAAAAGAAAGTTCTTTTTTATTCACTGTTTCATATTGTGAGCAACGGCTGTATAGCCTTCATGCAAAAAGCCTAACCCCTAGGCCACGACACCGGTTCACTCAAAAAGCCACGTGAAAAACTTCTAGCATGCCTAATATCCTCTGAAAAAGATAATGTTTGTAGTTGGCTTCTTGAGAGAAAAACGCGGCAGATAGCAGAGATGTGCAGAAGCTAGAACAAATTTGAGATTCGAAGGGACTAAAAGAATACTACACTTTGTTCCTATAGCAGTGCAGATGAAACAGTATTCTTATTTTGTTGCTATAAATATTTATAATATTGCGATAACAAGCAACAAAAATTGGCATTATTTCTAACGGTTTATGCGCTTTTTAAATAAAATACAATTCTTCAAGGAGAAGTATTCTACCACACAATGAATATTGCATGCATCCATTATATGAAATCAAATAGTAGTAAAAGGGGGCATTATTTATTTCCCAAATTTTCTTTTTGTTATATCACATCCTTTCCTGAAAACTCTTTAGAATCATTTTACAGTTAAAGCTTAGTAATCGATAATTATAGAAAAGGAAAATTTAGTTGCTTAAATTCTTACCATATTCGATCCCTGTCCTCTTTTTCCCTACAAAACCTTTCTGAAAATAATCGAAGACAGAATAGCTGACCAGAAAGTTAAAACATTACACGACTCTACTGAATTATTCCAGTTTATTAGATTATTAAGCAGTTGTTTATTCCAAAAACAGAAAATTAATATTGCGGTTTTCTGATTGCCAAACAATAAAAAAACGCTCATTTTGACCCACCCATTTTCTGTTTCAAATGGTAGACAAATTTCATGATGGAGAGTAAAATCATAATTCATGTCAGATCTGCATACATCTCAAATTTCGGGTAAAAGACAGTTATTTGTTTCGCTCTGTTTTCGGATCTTTCTTGCAGAGCTTGTTCCACATCCAGCAGTTAACTTTACTTTAATAAACATGGCTAACTCCTGGGTGGTGTAATAATGCGCGGTTTTCGAACTAAGAAACCTGACTTCCATTTTAGAACGGAATATTTGTGTGATTTTGGTGTCCTTCATTGTGGAAGAAAAAATGATGATTCCATAAGGTTCATAAACACCCAAATCGTGAGGAGCATAGAAAGAATTCACAGCCAAAAGAATTATGGATTGAAACTGGCAACAGTAATGGAAAAAGACACACCTGTAAAAGAAGTTAGGTTTTGAAGCTGCAAAAATACTTCATCTTTTCTTGACCCAGTTTTACATGCCGTGCAGTTTGTCAAAAGTTAATTTACTCTATCGACCATGTCAGGTGATAATTTTTTTCTGATACTTTGTTTGTAATAATCAATAATATTAATAGCAAAATTATAGTATTTATAAAATGTCATTAATTTTTTTTTGTATTTCGTGTTGCTTTTGTTATCCAAAAATTTTGCTGGAAGTTTTGCTTCGACTGGTGAACTTTAATAAACTAGTATTTAATATTTATTCGAGATACTTCTGTTCAAATGTGAAATGTTTTTGAAATAAGTTGCGTATGATTTCACCTTCTCGTATCGTCGATATAAATCCATACTACCGAGTGTGCATTTGTATCGACGATATAATTGAATTATTTAAATTGGATTCTTTTATTTTAACTTGCTAGTATCGAAAAATAAGACAAAAGCTTCGATTGGCGGAGTTTTGTGACATCCCAACTTTATGCCACGCGAATCCAGAATGGAGAATCTAGTTTAACATGAGATCTGGTTTAAAGTATGCATTATATTTTAATAGTAGCTTTTCGTGGAAAGAAGACAATAATTGGAGAATTTCGATGCAATACTTCTTTAAAAGAGCTTTGAAAATGCAACTCGTTATAATTGCTTTTTAATTTTAGTGATGACCGAGATATTTCGAGAGAAATCTGAAAATGATAGAGTATTGTAAATTCTCCTGCTTTTAAGCTTGCACCATATTTACCCAAAAACAATTGAAATTTCGTATCGGAAGAATGTTGGATTGAAATGGCTTTAAAAATTATATTTTACTTCTTTTGCTGCATTCGAAAAACTTTCTATCCACTTCAAATAGTGGATTTCTTTGGTGACTTCTGGCCCTTGGAGTAAAAAATAACTGCCGACTCGCTGTTTTATTTTTGAAAATTGAATTGAAATTTCGTTAAACCCTATTCTGTGAAAATATCTTAATTTTAGTTACACATGCATGAAAAATCAGGCTTTAAAAAGGTGAAAGGCAGTCCATTGTCATCAAGGAAGAGACGATATTTGTTTAAATCTTCTTTTATTGAGGCATCAGGTGTTATTTCTTCATAGGTAAAGCATTTAATTTGTTTGCAGCTCCATGACCAGAATTCAGAAGTTTACGCCTGAGCGGCGCGCTGTTGTTGTAAGCTTACATGCCGGCGTGAAAAAGGGCAGAAAAGAATGCGCAGAACGCTTAAGTACCCAGAAGAGGGAATTTCCCCTTTAGAAGCACGTGATTTGAAAAGAAAGTTGTAGTGCGTTAATTATGATGAAAGTGGAAGTATTTAAAATGAGGTATCGTTAAGATTATTTAGGAAAGTTAAAAAATTAAAATATCACATGCATATTGCATACTCGTGATGAGTGTAATAAATAAATCTTTACAATTTTTTATCTTGCTTTAGTTAAAAACATATTACAGTATACGAAATATTTCTCTTCAGGCAATAATATGGATATGCCAGAAATGGTGTGGCAACACCAGTATCAAAAGAGATGGTCAGCTTACACTGACGAACAAAATGAAATTCTTAACAAGGCGGCGAACAAATGGCAAAAATCAGTGTCACTTCCAAGTAAAGACCCAAAGCAAACCATCGTTGTTTATTTGGATAAAATGATGCAGGTCAATAAAGTGTCTTTAATAGAGCAAAAGGTGCGGTGCTTGGTATATAGTGACGGTTTCTATTCTTGGCTTTGGGAAGATGATGATGGGACTTGGAAGAGCTACAAGCCTCGTCTAGTATGTTTTTTGGAGATGGCTTACCAGCGTGAAGAACAAATTTTCAGATTTTTTGATGATGCTGATTACTATGTTAACTTGAAAACCTTTCGCCAAGTAAACGAGGAAACAAATTTCGCCAGAAAAGTTATAAGGGAGAAAGTTGGAAACATGACTTCTGGGATGTTTCAACTAGCCCTCCATGAAAGAAAATTTAAGGAAATGTGCTCGGATCCCTCTGTGAGGTAAGTTAAATTTTCATATTTCATACTATAAAAACGTGCAAGAGTTTAATTGTTCGGAAACTGTGTATTTGGTATAATTAAAATACTCGCTTTTACTGAATTTTGTAATTTACACTGTGAAGTCTTTCTTTGTTTCTTGGCTCCTATTTATTGCAATGTCCACGAGGACGCGAAATTACAAATTTCTTCTCTTGTAAGAGAAGAAATTTATAATTTGAGTTATAACTCGGCTAACTAGTTTCTGGTAAAGATTTTGAAATGTATGTAACGTAAGAATTTCTGTTGTGTAGGAGTAGACAATTAAAACGAGCCGACAGTCATTTAAGTCCAAAAATCAGCTTATCATTGTCTTGACACATTACTGAAATCGATTATTTATATTAAAATCCTTGATAATTTAAGTTAATCCAAGCCATGGTTGCGAACTTGTATGCAAAAGGGACGCGGCTCACGAAGATGTGTCCAAACAAGAGAGCGTGCAAAGCTCGGTCATGGCTTTTAAGTTTTCGAAACAGGAATTCTCATTTTTGCTAAATCAGCAACTTTACTTAATCCTCCGATGTTTCCACTGCGGAAATTCAGCGTCAGACAGTTTACAGTAATTAGATTTTGAGAGGTGGGGGGGGGGGGGGAAACTAAAGATTCACATGATTCATAAGTGAAAGTAGGAGTTATTAGGTTTACTTTAGATTTCTTATATACCTATCTCTACGGACAAGCGTCAATTTGACGCATGTACAAAAATACTTTTTGCAATTAAAATAACTTATTTTAACAGAAATACTGTTATTCATATTTATTCGTATCAAAAATATCTATTAAAACAGGGGGTTTGTATTTTATTATCGCTTTTCGATATTGGGTATTTCTGATGCAATCCTGCTGTTTGTGTACTGTCTCGGGCTTCTTTCCACATTTATAATAGAGTTCAAACTGAAGACTGGAGTTCGCCAGAATTGTTATGTAAATAAATGGTGTTTTAGCTGGCATAAATACGTATAAGAACAATAACTCCATAATAAACAGTGCAGATTTTAAACTTTGATCTATACTGCATAACGACAGAGTCGAATTAACGCATAACCATAGAGTTGGGTATATGGCATAGAAAACTTCGAGATTAGAAGACATGGGCGATAATGAATTTGAAAAAATATATTCGCCTCAGCAAATGGATAAAAGTAGGTAAATGTGAAATGTAAACGATATTTTGTATTTTTTTAATTTTAAAAATTTTGAAGTGCGTCAAAATGACGCGTATCGTAAATCTAGTGTTAAATTCGAAATATCGTAGAAGTACATTAATTTTTAAAAATTAAGCAGCGTTAAAAATAATTCTAAAGGCGCGGATAAATTGAAATTATCAAATCTATACCTCTAAGATTACCAATACAAAAACATTATGTTGACATTTTTCACTTCCAGCTTAAAGAAACGCTGCATCAATTTGCCTTCTCTCTCCACAATGCATTCAAGCATGATAGCAAACACTTCTCAACATATTGACATCCCATCTCCAAAAATTGATGACGAAACTGACGAAGAAGAATGCGATTCTGTGTTGCCCGGAGATTTTGAATGTCCTGAAGCGAGAGATTATCACATTTATCAAGAAGATGGAACAGCATATTCGGCTATATTAAGTTATGTGAGCACATCGGAAAATAAAAATAAATTTCATCTTATTCAGCTTTTGCAGCATAACAAAAAGAAAAAGTTTGCGATCTGGCAGAGATTTGGAAGAGTCGGAACAAAAGGACAAAATGAGTTCCTGAACTTTAGCACAGGCATATCAAAGGCAAAAGATGAATTCGAAGATAGGTAAGTAAGTAAATTTTTAAATACTCTTGATATGTTCTCTAATTTTATTGCGAATGCGTCTATCGGATTTGTCTTATCTTTTTCATCCAGACGTGCATCCTATATGGCCCAAAAATCTTCAGACCGGTTTGAGATGCCTTTTGGGTTAATCCTTTAATTGTTTTATGTTTAATTAGATGAAACCTATGTAGAATGTATCCCTACTATAATACTTTATTGATTTTCGAGCCAACTAAAATTTGCATTCCTTTTCCCAAATACAAAGAGTTAAATATTTCTAACATGTTCGCGATACTTCAAATAAGTTAATGCATTACCCAAAATTCAGCTTTGCTTTTCTTGACTGGAACTTATTACCTGCTACTATTGCTGCTTATGCTTTAAATTAACACCTTCTTTGTCGGATTTTTTTTCGAATCTCCGACAAAATGGTTGTTTTCCATTCAAGGCTGGAAATCTCGCCTCGAAAACATGAAGAAAGTCGGACTATTTGCGCCATTCCTTAGCAACATTCAGAAACACAAATAATCGCGGAATATAAGGAGACGAGCAAGTAGGACGAATTCACTTTCTCTGTCGCATAACATGTGACGCCGGCGAAGAAGGGGTTAAAATAAACTTTAAATTTCAAGTAAATGTCTTAATCTGTTTTGCATCGAAAATTTTATTAAAGTCCACGGAAAATGAGAATAACGTTGTAAAATTAATAGCATTATTTTATTTATTCATTCATTCAGAAAATGTTCGAGGGAAAATGTTTTAAAATATAAAGACATAAAACCTTTTGGAATATTTTAAATTTCTAGTTGGAAAATATCATTCCTTTGATAAAATCTTTCATAAAACTAGCGACAAACAAATGATAAAATCTTCTCGGAACAAATATAATCTTTGGATGAGTATTTTGTTTATCGACTTTATAACTAGAAATATACTTTCTAGGTTTTATGATAAGACGGGAAACCTTTGGCAAAATAGGGAGAATTTTACTCACGTAGCTGGAAAATATGATCTCCTGAAATTAGATCTGAATCCTCAGGTAATCGCATTTTGTTTTTTCGCATTGTTTTACTCTCGACTGAATGAAAATCTTAACTATGTCAGATGCTGCATTCTGCTTTACTGCATTTTCTCTTGCATATCGTGTATTTGCGTAGGACCGACTGTAGCCTACTTACAATTTATCGTTTACTTAATTTCTACAGATTTTTTGTTTTATATCGGTAGCCATATTTCTGTTTATTCCACCTACCCCACGAGTGGATCCCCTTGAGTGCGATGATGAAAAGTTGGCGAATAAACAATTGCGTTCTAGGCATCCTTTGTGAAATATTAAGTGGACAAAATTTTTATGGTGCTTTTTCCCAAATACGGGTTGTATATCTGTAGTGAAGGTTTTACTGGAATATGATTACGACAGAAAACCCAGAGGCCGCCTTTTCGATTCTTAGCGGTCGGTCATTTCGGCTCTTTAATCCATTCGGCTATTTTGAAACGCAGAGTTAAAATTAGTATCAAATATTTTGAACTGCAAATACAATAAAACTGTCGATATATTTTTCATATCCCAAATTTGTTTGCGAAGAATCTTTGCAAATTTAATTAAATGTTTATTTTTTTTTGAAAAAAATGGATACTACTTTAAATAATTTGAAACTCGTAGGTCAGGTGTATGAAACAGTTTACTATTTAACATTGTGATTCGACTAGATCATAATTAGTAAATACCATATTTTAACCAGTGAATATTTAATAAGTTATTTTATGTTGTACGTTATAGGTTAGAAAGTTCAAGAGTCGAAATTTTGCATTTCCATGCCATAAATCATTAAATCCAGGCCAGAACTTGATACGCAACGTCTGCGATGATTTGTTATAGGCAGCAAAGTATACCATGTTTTTTTTAAAAAATATGCTGAAATTTTCGCCTTTTTTTATAATATGGTCACGTGTAATTCAATTTTTGAGTTGTAGCTTAAAATCTCAAACTAATGTAAAACTGTAATGCCTTATTTTTTAGAGTGACATTGTTGTGGGAAACATTGACCTGAAACCTTCAATCCAAGTAATGTTGGAATTTATTTTTATATAACTATTCTGATGAATATTCAATTTAAATGTATAATGATTTGCTTTTCTTTTTGAAGTCTCTTTTAGAGTTGATCTGCAATAAGAAAGTAATGGCAATGATAATGAGCGAGATGCGTTATGATTCTACCAATGCTCCTTTGGGTAACTGCTTTAATTTTTAATGCTTTTATTTTAATTTGCTAATAACGCTGTTTTATGTTAGAAATGAGCAATTATATCTTACTCTAATCAATCGTTTTCTCACTTTATTTGCATATAATCGAGGCCTAATTTTGTTCGCTATTTATATGCAGTTCTAGCGTATAAACCCAAATACTTTTGCAAGAAAACGAATTAATATTTATATACAGTGCTATAATAACGTCACCAACCAAATAAGTATATAAAGTGATTGAGACTTAATTTTTAAATTACTTAATACAAGAAGATTAATAAAGTTCTCATCTAATTACATTTTTCGTTCTCTAACAATGTTGGGAGTCTTTGGGTTTTCTCATGCTTAGGTTTCAAAGATTCAGAAGAGATTTCAAAATAATCCGCCGATTCAATAATGTATAGGAATTTTAAATTACGGAAAACTATGTGTTTAGTACCTACTAATATACACTTTTAGGAATTTTTCATGTTTCCATTGAGGGATTTGAATTTCTAATGACTTTTATGAAGATGATTGCCACAAAATATTTGATTTTTTTTTCCCGTTTAAAAATGCACATAATCTAAGCTAAGATTTTCTGTTTAAATTATTTGTGTTCGTTTAGTTGATTATTCGTGCTCTTATTCAGTCCAAACTCTTGCTTTTATTCCATTAGCGTAAGCTTGTAAGGCTTGCCCTATACTGGACCTTGTGTCATAAAACTCAAAACATACTTTAACCAAGTTTTTAAGGGTAACGTACAACTTATTATTTGTATGAGAAATTATCGAACAGTAAATTAAAAAAATTGTTTTTAAATTTAGTTGGTTTTAAATATTCACTCCTTAACGGAATGTTTTTCTTGCATAATGCAAAAGTGTAGGGCAGCTGCTGGAAAATAAATCTTGTCTCACTTTATAACCACATATTGAGTATGTTTTATCGTAAAAGTTGATGTTTGTAATAGAAAAAACATTCATAATTATAATCTTTAGAAAGTTATTGGTTTTATGCTAAATGTGTGGCATTTATCAAATCGTGCTTGGCATAACCAGATTAGACGGAATAAATTAATTTGAAGTTAGCATAATTGCCGTTAATGAGTTTTGCATTCATTAATAAGCGTACAGCTAATTTCAAATTAATCATGCCCTCAATTAGTCGCCACTTAACTAGTGAAATTGAATTAAATTGAAGATTATAAATAAACGATATCCTATAGTTTCGAACAAAGCATTTTTTAATCATTCGACGGAAACTGGATATTCATGAAAACTTTAATTTTATATTTCGATGTCACTCATTTAGAAACTTTCTTTGACTATCCTTTATATTTGAGTTTATTATTCGCTAAATACGGTAATGTATCTTGACATGGTCTTTTTCGTAGTTGCCATTAACCACTGTGTCTCAATACCTGCAATGAGTGTGTGTACTTATTTAAGAAAATAAGTGCAAACACATATTTAAATTTTCTCTCAAAAGGGCTGAGGTAGTTTTAAAAGCCAGATATTTTAATACAAAAAAGAAAATACAGAAGAAACGAAAGAAGTAAACAATAGCAATAACAATACGCCTTTTGAGCGCCAACGCAGCAGCATCCAGTAATTGCATCAACAATATTGTCCATAATTAACTAACGAATTACTATAAAATCAAACAACAAAAATCATGCCTTAATAAAAATGAAAACACTTTAAAAGAAAATCATTAGAATAGAAAAGAACTCGAATGGCGAACGTCTTCAAAGGCCACTTCGCCGTCAGAGTTCTAATATAAATTTATCCATATTGGAACTCCGATGACGAGTGGCCTTTGAAAACGTTCGCCATTCGAGTTCTCTTCTATTCTAATGATTTTCTTTTAAAGTGTTTTAATTTTTATTAAAGCATGATTTTTGTTGCTTGATTTTATAGTAATTCGTTAATTATGGACAATATTGTTGATGCAATTACTGGATGCTGTTGTGTTGGTGCGCAAAAGGTGTATTGTTATTGTTTACTTTTGTATTTTCTTTTTTGTATTAAAATATGTCTTTTGTATTTTATTGGAAGTTGCAGCATTTTTGTGCCATTCTGTCTAATACAAAGTTTAATTTTTTAACTTTTAATTTTTGATATCTTTTTGTTAAATTATTTCATTTGTACTTGTTTTAAAAGCCACCTCATTCTGCCTTCAAAATAACTGTTGAAAGGAAAATATGGCCTCAAAAACATTTATACGTAGCCAAGAATGAGTTATATAGAAGGTGTGGTCAAATGTTGAATAACAAAGTTATGAAAGGGAGATGCGTTATTGGGATGTAAACGTCCACCAGATGTATGCCGCTCAGAACCAATAATTTTCCTACAGACTTTACACGACTTTCTTTGAAGTGGGAGATGATTTCCAGCCTGTCGTCCCCGTTTGCTTTTCGGATCGGGATATAGCCAACTCTCATGAGCACCAATTATGGATTTCAGATATACCTTATCACCTGACTGAAGTTTCCGACACACATCTACCCTCTGTTCTATATCCAGTAGTTAGTATAGAATTTTTTGCATCCGTCCTCCAACCATACATGAGGTTCATGTGCAAACGATCACGCAGAATAATGACCTACCGTCGACTATCTTATCAAGCAATAACATAAACTATGTTTATTACTCTGGTAAGAACAAGAACACATGAATCGTACTGCACAAACTGAAAGGAAAACATGTCCATCTTGAGGTTAGCTAATCCTGCAAAATACTGTCGATTATGGTAAAACATTTCCGGCAAGTGCTTCCTCCCATGCGTGTCTGTAAGATATTTCTGCAAATTAAAATAAAATTCTAATTCTACATATTCCTCATCACGGACATACTGTTTTCCGCAGGTGAAAACACTCATTTGGTTTATTCCGGTCAAATGCATTACCATATTCAGTTGCAATACTTTTTCCAAGCAGAAGCTATTTTAATGCTTTAAAGCATTTTCATTTTTTACTAGTCCTCGTACTACGCGTGCTTGATGGAATCTTGTTTCAACAAAGAAATACGCATCTATTCTATGAATGAAGAATTGCGTATGACAAATATTTTTCAACACTGTTTCAATGGAATGTTGCGCAGGGAGTAACTATAAATCGAAAAGTCAGCAGAGAATTGTTGTCGCATTGCACAAGTTTGAAGTTTAAACCTTTTAAATGTTTTGTTTCCCTCTATCTAATTAGATAACGCCTTTTGTTTTGAGAATATATTGCCGCATTGATTCATTTAAGAGCCTATGAAAAGCTTAGTCGAATCCTATAGTTTATGAATAGCTTAATTTTATCCAAATGTTAGAGTGAGAAAAGTTGCAAACAATTTGCAGAATGGAAAAACTTCCAAAATTTCTGTATGGAGTAGAAATGTGACTTGCTTTTAAATGTACAGCTTCATGCCAGAAATGTTTTCTCACAAAGAACATGATTTTGCAGGTTCAAATGTTTCGGGAAAGACATTTCGTTTTCAGTTCAATATGGTTCTCCTGTTCCTTCCAGCATAAAAACGCAGCTACGGCCATTGCTTGATAAGATAGATTTGTAGTTCATGGTAGCACATACACTATTTTGCATGATTGTTTGCGCATGAATATTTTTACCTTAAATGCATATTTTTCCTTAAACAATTTGTTCAATTTTAAATGACAATCTAAAATGAAATTATTCGTCTAAGAACGGGTACTTACTTGCTCTTGTGTATCTGGGAGAAGAAAGTTGGAACTTCTGAAAGTTTTGTCCTCTTTCCATACTCATAATATTAAAAGGACCAATATTAGCAGTAAATTTTTAACTTGTGTCCAGTTAGTATAAAACTTATAAATATTTACAACCCATTGTTTCTTTTCGAATACAACATCTCAAGCATGCGCTCTCTAACACTGCGAGTTCTGTTGAAACTTCTCGACTAGGTACGGAAAAAGGAAAATAAAGGATTAAATGGGTCGTTTCCAAGTCAGCTATCTCGATTATCGCTTGCCCTCAAAAAACTGTTCAGTATGAGTGATATTATTTCCTATCATAAGTATTTTTATTATCAAGTACCTTAAATTTCCGCTTTTACTTCAGAAATCAAATTTGGATGAATCGCGTACGAATTTACTCGTAATTTCTTTTATCTACGAGACTTTACCTTTCACCTTCTTATCTACGAGACTTTACCTAGTTTTTTAGTAGTTATTTTTAGCTTCGTAAACATTGGAATAAATCTGTAAGGCGAAGTATTATCGATTTGCAGCGGGCACTCGGACTGAAATTTGCGTTTCGTTTATAAAAATTGATTTTCAAAACTCCCAAAAATTATCCATTGTAAATTTTCTATATTATGCTGAAAACTATGATATTGGTAAGTCAAAAACTACAATGTTTATTTTTATTTTTGACTTGTGAGGAATAGTCGTTTTTAAAATCGTTTCATTGATTTGTGAATAAACTTGCATATGGTTTCGAGTAGTTCAAACTGTTACAAAGCAAATGCACCACAATTTTTTCTATGCTAATTTAGCTTCATGGCTTCTGGTTTCTTAGGTCAACTGACGTTTCGGCAAATCAAAGATGGATACAGAGCCCTCAATAAAATTGCAGAAGCTCTATCCTCTGAAGTTGCTGGCCATGATCTTGTCAATGCTTGTGAAGAATTCTATATGAAAATTCCTCATAATTTTGGGTAATAAAATGCATCTCATTTCCTATACTTCCGCACTGGTGAAAGATGTTACCAAATGTTATTTATCAATATTTTTTAATTTTTTACGAAATACAAGTAATCATGGAAAATTAGTTTATTTGCATCAGAAGGAATGAAATGAGTTTTCAGAATTATAGCATAGAATTAATAAATCTCTTGGTTTTGAATGAAAATTTCATTAATAAATGTACTTCGTTGGAAAATCCATTAGATGCGCCTGTTCGCGATGCTAATCTTGCTTAAACAGGTTTATTTAAATACAAATCAAACATCGGGAAGTTTATAGCTCATATTTGAATAACTTGATTTAAGTTAATGTTTTAAAACTTCATTTAAATTTTTATAATCTTTTTAAATACTTGCCTTCAAATTTGGATTAGTTCATAGGATTAAGGAATTTTTAAGCTTAAAAAGTAGTGCCACCTTTTTATTAATTTCTTGATTATATTTTACTATAAATGTTACGAGATATTTAGAAGTTAAGTCTGCAATGTTATAAAGTTGTTGGGGCAAAACTTGTTTAAATTAGCCGAAAATATTTTTGAAAATATTACCTGTGGTGTATTATTAAACTATCAATCTCTGTTCATTGGTTAGTCAGGCTCCAGTGATATTCATCCTTAAAATATACCTTTTTCCCAAGGAAAAACTAGTTACACTTTAGTAGTTTTTAGCGTGCATTTTACTTATCAATTTTTGACGTAATAGAAAAATTTGTTTTTCTCTTGATTCTTGTGTTCGTCAGTTTTAAACATTTGAATCCTCTTCGCATTTTAGTGAGTGTTGTGGATGTCACAATTTCGTTTTTACATTTTTTATACTAATTACATTCGCGGCATATTATTGAATATGACTACAGTTCATAATCAGCTATTCTACCATCTTTGTTTCAAAAAATATTCCAGCTGATTATTAAACTCATTTAAGATCTATTCCAATAATTCTCAAAGTATGAAGAATGTCATTTAGTTGAATATTCACAGAACATCTGAATAAAAATGCAGATTGTTTTCGTTACTCAAATGCCCATTTTCAATATTGCAAGGTTTTATTTCTTTTAAAATCTGTTTTATTTCAGAAAGAAAAGTCCTCCAATCATCCAATCCAAAGAAGACATTGAGAAAAAGCTGGAGATGCTAGAGGTTTGTTATAATTCTTTGAGCTTCTGAAAATTTTCCCCTTGCTATCAAATGCTGATTTCCAAATCAAATGCGACATACAATCGTGACAAATTTTCATAATGTACCTTTTAACAGAATCTGTTATGCTTGCCATAAACCAGCTCTAGTTATCGGGGGATTGTCCATTTCGAAAGCTGCAATTTCAGTATGATCTCGGTTCATTCAAAACTACTAGGATGAAAGCTTCTATTCTAAGTGTATTGATTGCAAGCAACCAGACATAGAAGGTTCACCATTGCTTTCTGTAACAGTACTACTAATTTCAGTATTTAAATACATTGGTTGGAAGCAAGAGGGATAAGTCTCTCCAGTTCTTCTCCAATATCTGAGCGCACTAAAATGTTTCCCGATTTACTAATCAAATTGCATATCCTGCAAAGGTCCCGCTTTACATATCCTACTTCAGATTTCCTGCAAATTTAAAATCCTTAAGAAGATGGTCCCCCTTTAAATCTTCCGAAATATTGTCGGGAAAAAAAGTTAGCTTTTCACTTTAAGAATGCAGTTTCATGCTGTTGAAAAACATGCAATCATGATCTGTTAGATGAATGACTCTTGAGATTTGATTCAATATTTTAGAATGTCTAATAAATAATTCGCCCGTGTGTTAATCAGATGGATAAATCTCCGAAAATAGTTTTTATATTTCCGATTCTTAGAATAAAATCCTACAAACCCCATTCAGAGGTGCGGCACCTCAAATCTGGGGATGAGCAGTTGCCGGATGAATATGTTCTCGCTTCCCAGGAGGGTACAATAATGATGGTGTGGTTGTGTTGGCCTCATTTCCAATGACGGGACATGCTTCTTCAGGAGGGGTTGGTGCATGAGCTAGTGATGGCCATTTTGTAACTAACCACAGCACCCGTATTGTCGCAAAGATTCGATCATTCAATTATCCGGATGCTTACACCCGCCCTGTTTATCTTTATGGTTGAGACTTGTTGAAAGATGCATTTTAAGAATGAAGTAGATATGAACTTAAAGAAAATCCGTTGTAATATGCAGACTAATCAACATTACAATTAAAATTCTTTCCAACAGTAATAAAAAGCAGAATGATAAATTCATCATTAAAAAACATTAACTTTGCTACCTTCAAAATTTCGATTTTCCTTTCCTCAGATGACTGTATTCAGAATTTTTCCATTAATTTGTAAATGGACACACATTTATGCAATCGGAAAGCCAGTCGCTACTTTATGGATTCCGCATCCACTATTGAAAACTGTGCATTAAATGTGTATAGTTTACAGTGAAAAATCAAACTAACAGCTATCCGTTGCAACAATTTTTTGAAAAATGCAGCATTAGAATTTTCTGTAGTGATTTGCTCAAACAGCTGAATCTCGATGTGCAATTTGAAATCGGTTCCTTGGTCGCAGTGGCCTAGTGGTAAGGTATCGGCTTCGGAGCTGGAGAGCTCCAGGTTCGAAACTCGATTCAACTGAAGATCGGCATGTTTGTGAGCCGAGGGTCAAACATCCTCGGCTGGTGTCGTAAGGGAAGTTTGGAGAGGGAGTGTCGGTTCAAGTGTCGTCCTCGTCATCTGACCGCGGCTCAAAATTACGAAGTCCGTCCCAATATAAACCTCGAGTCTCTTCTAAAACGGTACGTTAATATAAGTAAACTATAATTGGTTCCCTATTACATTACTGCTTAAAAATTAACTAACTTTTAAGACCAGTGGGAAAATTTTGCAACTAGGACTTCTTTTATTTCACTTCTGATCTCTTTTAATCTTATTAAGCATCTGACTTAAATTTCTCCAATTTTGACTTTGATTTTTCAGGCTTTAACCAACATAAGAATTGCCATGAAAGTTCTTAACAGAAGAGTGCATGAACATCCCCTCAACAAATGTTATGATTCCTTTAAATATTTTTTAGAATTGCTGGATCCATTTGGAGAGGAATTTTCCGTAAGTGCATCTCTTGAAATTCATATAAAATTAATCTTGTGTGCCGAGTGATCCAAAGGTCAGGAAAAACTTTATTCTTTTTCGAATTATTAGTTTTTAAAGAATAAAGATCGAGTTTTCATCAAAATGACGGGAAAGAAGACTGATTTTTTTTATGACGAAGAAAAAAATAAATAAAACATTGAATAGGTTCTGAATAATTATTTAACTAACAGACGACTTACAAGCTACAAGAAAGCTTTCAACTGTTCAATGTACTGTCCTTCATTTGACTTCAAGAATCTCTACAATCAAAAATAACAAGGTGTCATCGGGAGATTTAGGAGGCCATGCGTGTGGAAAGGATCGATTGATAATGTGATCATCCCCAAAAGTTAGGCCTATCAAGTATTGCACAGCGATATGCGGCGGTGCTCCATCTTGCATAAATGTGAATGTGTGCAATGCCTGTCGCGCTTGCATTTCTGAAATATTCTATAACAATACTGTATAGCGCTCACCAGTGACAGAAACTGTTTTCAAACAAGTCTGAGACTTTCTAGAAAAAAGGGACGGATTAAAAATAAGTGACGTCACACCAGATATCTTTTGGTTGAAAACAAAACTGTTCAAGCCTTATAAAAAATCCGATTTCTTCTCCATCCTTTCGATGCAAACCGCATTTTATCTATTAGTTTTCGAATTACCAATTTTCAAAGTTTTTCCTGACTTTTGGATCATGTCGCATGTTCCAGCTTAATTCAATATTTAGCCTGCTTGATTTTAAACAATGTAAATCTCATTCTGTAAACAACCCATCTATTTGTCTACATAAATTCTAATCAGTAAGCAATCCGAGCTAGTATGTAATCCTTGAGATCCCATATACACCAATCAATTATCTGCACGAGTCGAGTATTTCATGAGGTGGTTAAAATTCCTTAGTTTCCTAAACTGTATACTTAAATGTAGTCTCCATTCTAGTTAACAGTAATTAATGTAATTTTTATCAAGCAAAGCTAATTCTTCATATAGATAAGGCACTTTTCTGCTCGTGTCCCATTTATAACCCACTGTGCCAATTTTGGACATGCTACAGTGCGAGACAAAAAGATTATCATGGTTCTATTTTTCTGCAAAATATCACTTGTTGTAAATTTCAGAAATGAGATTTTATTGAAAAGGGGGTATGTTTCAAAAATGTTTTTATATTCAAATTGCGCTTTTTAACGATCACTTGCTAACGATTTAGGATTTAATTCTTTTAAACAGACAAAAATAGCAATTTGTGCAGTGTAATAAACAGCAAAATGCAATGTAAATTATTTCCTTTTACGAAATTAGTTCCAAGGCCCCGCAAATCAACTTTGCACTAGGCCCCGCTTCCTTTTGGGCCGGCCCTTCTGACAAGTCTTTAATCCCAGCAAGTATAAAAATAGGACTTTTGTTCTTGCTACATTTCATTTGCGCCCGTTTTTTCTCCATATTTCGTGAAAAATATTTTCCCTTATAAAATCCGATATAGTAAATCTTTGTCTTCCAATAAGACTTCCAATTTCAGACAAATCTTATGCCCTCCGAATTCCAGGCGTGAATTTATTCGCTTTTAATTTATTTTCTGTATGCTGCAATTTTATTTAAAACTGTTGGCCATCATTTTAAATTATCTTCTGACGCAGATTTGGATAGTTAAATTTTATTTTGAATGTTGAATAGAGTAGTGGTATGTCGAATGACATCTCAGATTTTGGAAGAGTAAATTCACGCCTGGAATTCGGAGGGCGTAAGATCTGTCTGAAATCGGAAGTCGTATTGGAAGACAAAGATTTACTATATCGGGTTTTATAAGGGAAAATACTTTTTTACGAAATATGGAGAAAAAATGGGCGCAATTGAAATTTAGCAAGAATAAAAGTCCTATTTTTAGACTTGCTGTGATTAAAGACCTGTCGGAAGGGCCGGCCCAATAGAAAGCGGGGCCTAGTGCAAAGTTGATTTGCGGGGCCTTGAAACTAATTTCGTAAAACAAAATAATTTATATTGCATTTTGCTGTTTATTACACTGCACAAATTGCTATATTAAGGACTTAAGGAATACGTGAAAATGATAAATAATTAAATTATTTGATTTTATGAACGATATTGAACGTGATCAAAATGTTAAATTTATAAAAAATAATTCAAAATAAAAAAAATTTTATTTTGAATCGTGGAAGAAAGATACCACTGTCATTTATAAAGTCAATATATTTTTCGCAAGTCACACAATTTGAATACAGTTCAGATAACATAGTTATCCCGAACCTGGCCGAAGCCGTGCGGTCCAAACGCCAGGCCGCGCGAAGCAATCTCATCCAAATAATTCAAATTTCAACAATTCAACTTTCTAGCTGCAAAGGGATGAATAAGAACAAAAACAGAAAAATGCAAGGTTAAACAATGACAATATCAGAAAAGGCACGCCTAAAAATTTCAGTTGTTAGTAAGTCTTTGAATTCTTTATTTTGCCAATTACTGGGCCAAGACTGCCTCAAATGAGCTTACTTATGACTCTCAAGGAGCATATGAGAAACAGAACCTTCGCATCTTCTACACGGGCATTGGGGATCTTTACCAAAAAAGCGAATCGTGATGACTAGGAAAAACGCCATGGCCCGTAAAAAACTTGAGTTAAGAAGAAATCACCATTCATTCACTTATAGTCCACTTTTTCTACCAATGAATAGGTCCATCTAGTTTTAGAGCCACTTGAACAAAGCTCTTCGTTCATCAACGGGTCATCGGGCATTCGAAGGAATCGAACGTGCCGATCAGTTGGCAAAGATTGCCTCGACCAAAGATTATATGAATTTTGCTTTTTGTCTTTCTAAAATTCAAATTAAAAATGCCGTTCGGAGGGAAATTCTGAAGGCATGGCAAGAACAATTTAGATAAATTAATTTTACATAAGTATTATAATATTGTGACCCTTTTATGCAAAACTCGACGACAAATTTTCATTTCATTAAATAAATCGATGCAATTCATTTTGTCTTACAAAGTCGCATTTAAGTCTGCGTTTTCAGACAGTTTGTGAATATCAAGCTAATTGCATAAAAATTTATGATGTCCCTTATTCGTCGTAAATTTCGAATCTCTTCTTAAAATAGAGGAAATAGCTGATCAGTGACTGAAAATCAAAACTTTTTTTTTCTATCGAGTTCTTTTATTTTTACATTCAGGTGTCACTTACAACTAACACTATCTTCCTTTTTTCCAATTTTCTTATAATGGCTTGCCTCTTCATTAAGACAAGTTATTTTTATGATGATTAGGATTGCTTTCAAGGATGACATACAGCGCAATTTGATTTTCGCCATTTTGATTTTTCAATAACTGTTAAATGTTTCTTCAGTTTGTTGCTTATTTTCGGTTTTAAAAAATTTTGCACGAGAGTTCCACTCGTTTTCAGCATTTTTTCTTTTTCACTATTTTTCTTAAATTTATCAGATCCACGCATATATTTTCTTCCGGCATCTGTCTCTACTAGTCATGTTTCGAAATTGTCAAAAAATATTTAAAAAATTAAGATCAAATTTTCAGCATGATTACAACAAACAACAATGAAATACGTTTAGTAAATTCAGCAATATATATTAAACAATTGTCTTCCCTTTAAAAAGGTATTTTATTTCCCCACCTAGTGATAAAAACGTACTATCAGCCGTTACAACGCAAGCTACTGAAACGCATTGTTTTTACTTTTCTTATTCTGTTGAGATTCAAAGCCCCCAACCTTTCCTTTGATTGATCGACGTGAAATGTGCACATATCGAGAGATAATATTCAAATGCATGTAAATTCGGATTAAAATAAAAAGGGATTTTTAATTTGCAAAGTCTGTCAGCTGCGCGAGGCCTAGTGCGATCGTACCTCCCTCCCTCCGGCCGGCCCTGCTTGTCAGCAGAAAAAATAAAGGATTAAATGTAGTCCATAAAGAGAATAATCTCGGGCTATCAATTCATAAAATATGACGAGTGCCAGAGGATGCACAATGCGAGAGCCACAATGCCATTTAAACTTTTAAGTAAAATGTACATTATTACCGCGTGCATTTTAATTATTTTGCTTATTTTCATCTGAAGCATACAAGTTTGAAAAAGAATTTGACTTCGCATTTAAAAGTTTTTGTGAAGTAAAATTTATTTAAGGTAAGTAAAAATATGGAAACGAGTGTTGCAATGTATTGAGCTTTAAGAATCTTTTTTGATTTTAATGAATCTTAATACTTCAAAGGTTATACAATCCATTTAAACTTGTATGTTTAATGTACTTTACTGTGTAGTAATTTCTTAGTTATAAACAAGGTTAAAATATATCAAGAATGTCAATCTTTCCCGAACCATACTTAAAATAGTTTTTAAGGGAAATTTAAAATTTTTTCTTATAGAAATTAAATCGATGGATTTGTCGTATTGTCGATTATTGCTTATGAACGAATGCACTCAAAACCTGTTAAAATTTTATCATTGTTTCCTATTCCAAAAATCGGGTTATCACTGGTATATAAATTTTTACCAATTCTTGATAAATTTCCAAATTTAATTCTGATTTTTTTTTTAAATTTAGGTTCTTAAAAACTGCTTGCTTCAAACTCATGGACCTACTCATAAAAATTACAAAATGGATGTCGTCGCTATTTATTCGTGCCATCTGAAAGCGAATTCATCATTTAAAAACTATGGAAACAATCTTCTTTTGTGGCATGGATCTCGAATAACTAACTGGGTCGGAATTTTAAAGAACGGACTAAAAATAGCACCAAGTGAAGCACCTTCAACTGGAAATGCCTTTGGTAAAGGACTATATTTTGCCGATATAAGCAGCAAAAGTGCGAATTACTGTTTCCCAACGAAGAAAAATAATGAAGGTCTGCTCTTACTTTGTCAGGTAAGTTTTAACACCCATTGGCTATTTGTTGAGATGCAAGAGGGAAAAAAGGATGTAGCCAAAAAACGGCAGGTTTTGAAACCCTAGAAATGGCAAGTCCTATGAGGAAGAAAACGAGTTGTTTCATCTAGATGATAAAACTTAGCGAATTATTCTAGTAAACGTATCTAGTCGAGGACCGTTAAATAGTGCGTAGTCCTGGTGACCTTTCGACTCGAGGGGGAAATAGGGGCAGTCGCCCCACACACATTTTAGAGGAAAAAAATAAATTATTTCATTTTATCTGCTTAAAACTAGGAATAATAATTTTTTAGGTAATTTTGAAACTAAATTTTTAATTTTCTACCCCTTATGCTCCAGAGTACTTTCAGGCGTCTATAAATTTTTTGCCCCCTCTCCCAATTTTGACACCTAATCGCCGCCACTGTTACATGGTAGCACAGTGAGTATTTCCTGCTCCTTTTAGTTTGGTAAATAAAAACCCAGTTCCTTCTGTTAATACGATCAAAGTGTTGATAAATAACTTTGGGGAAAACGGCACTCTGGGGAAAAGAGGTGGACATGGAAAAATTCAGAGCGTACGACAGATAATACAGTAAACCTTCGTCAGAAGTTCCAAAAAGTCCTATTTTCAAGCAAACATGCGTCTTGATACATGCATATACCTGCATCCATCAACGATTGCCCAAATGTTCTTTCATTTTATTGGTTTCATACTGCTGTGAGTACATTTATTTCCGTTAGCATTTTTAAAACCCTTTATTTCTATATTTATCAAGAGAGACTGATATTTATTACAAATGTTAACGCATGCAATTTCTATACTTATAATTCACTATAATTTCTATAAATTTAAAATAACTAATTAGCAATGCAATTGTTACATTGCTTTCCAAAATTGGAATGTATTTCTGTTTTTATAAATTATCTTGCTGTACAAATGCAACAAAGGATATTCTGCAGAAATGACTCATTCGTCTATCCTTTTTCATCCGTCCACTGATGCCCAAGTGTTAACACGAGATATCATGCAATAAGACAATCTTTGTGTGGGAAAGGGATTGAAGCAATTTTACGGTTCACCACGCATTAAAAAATTGTAAAGACGTGCCATACTAAACTCGGAACATGAACGAGAAAACGGATTTTCATCTTCATCGTTATAACTGAAACAAAAACGTTTGGCTCCGCATTGCCTAATATAGCTGCACCATAAAACCCACAAAAAATCAAACCAATCCTATAACAAAATTTTTGGGGAAATTGAGTAAGGTCAGCAGTTTATATAGGCTGATTTAGCACTAATGCGACGAATTTGTGGAAGGGGAAGGAAACCCAATGATTGGGAATCGGACAGCATTTCAGGAGCGAATGTCTTCTTCACGAGGGCAAAAAGAAGTAATAACAAGAAGTGAACAGCAACATGCAAATTTAATAAAGCATTTCAATCATAAATCCTTAACATTCTGGAAGGTTCCCACCGTATCTCGGAACTTCCCTGTAGCTACAGAAATACGTGTAACAGGGTCTTCAAATGATTCAACGGATGTCTCGTATTGACAAATCTGGAAATCTAGCAGGCCAATAAACCGGGCCGTCATGCCCGATCTACTGCTGTCCAAATGTAACGTTTAGATGTTGCCGGACTTCATTGGTAAAATGAGCGCGAGTGGCATTATGCTGGAGCTAATTGACCGGGGCAGTGAGTAACATGTCCTAAAAGTTCAGACAGAACTTACTGTAGAAAAGTAAAGTACTACCAACCGCCCAGAAGCAGAGACGTAAAGTATGATCTGAGGTGATCCCATCAATGCTGGTCAAAACGCTTACAGAAAAACTATTTTGAACAGCACGCGTGCAGTCAATTTCCCATATAGCGACCTCTACAGCAAGGAAGAAGGCATTTCCGACCCTGCTATGCTACTAAGAATAGTCTTGGCGCCCCAATCCCCTTCCACAAGTTTGTCGCGCTGGTGCTGAATAGCTACAGAGAAATTTAATGCAACGTTCTGGTAACTCAATTAGTTTATTTCCCTCTATACGAAATAAGTAAGAACTTGGTTTTTCTGTTTCACATTTTTCATGAAAATTATAATCTAATCTATTTTTTTTCTCATTAATTTTGATCGCGATTTAAATATTTATGCATTGACCTAGAAGCTCAAAAGGAAAATGAAAACATATTTTGAACCCTCATCGTGGAATCGCGATTTAAAATGACAGTCCCATGTTTCTCAGTTTGTTTCAAAATTCATGTGTCAAACGTTATCTAACGATTGAGAAATCAATATATTTTTTTAATTCGTTAATTCCACTTGTAGAATTTACATTTACTAGCAATCACGGTTGAGTAATCCGAAAATTTACGTATTTCTCTCATTGAAAGAAATATTTCTGTTAATGGACTTGACTCAAATTCCGTTAAATGTTGAATAATTTCGATATTTTATTAAATAACTTTCTTTGAACATATAAGGTGCATTTTAATTAATGCCTTTCTTTAATTTGGCGTTTGATCGAAACTTTCTTTTCGTTATTATGGTTCATTTTATTCTTCCATTTTGTTCAAATGTTTCATTCTTTTTCGCACTGAAATAATTTTTACTGAAACTTAAATTTTGGACAATCCATTTTGTCATGTTACTTCAAAGTAAATGTATTTTCTGCATTCAAAAAAGGAAGTTGAATTATTTTAATTGCAGGTGTCTCTTGGAAATCAACTCGGCTTGCTTGAATCTGATGAAACCTTGCATCGTTCATTACCAGCAGAATACGATAGTGTTTTCGGAAAAGGAAAATATGCTCCAAGAAACTTTGACATGGGAATTTTATCGTAAGTTAGAAATTTTCAGATGTAGCAGGGCTTTGATCGCAAACTGTTTTAATGGTGTTTGACGTTTTATACTCTGGTGTCATTCGGGGCCCCATAAACCATTTAAGTTTAACTCAGTTTATAAAATGCAATAAAGTAAGGCGAGATTATTGGGTACTGATCTTTACAGCACCACAAATTTATTCCGAGTTTGAATTCCGGTGGTATAACGGTGTAGATACGTGGAGGAGGGGCTCTCACTCTAGAGGAAATCGAAGCAGGCTAGGGTTCGCGTTTCGAAGGCAAGGGGAGAAGTAGGCACTGTAGGGATTGGAATGACGTAGAGGATAGGTTTGTGAGGAGCGACCCATGAATGACCTGCCTAAATGGATGGACTGAAATACGGAATGGTGCGGAAGTGCTTCCAGGCCATTTGCGCTGAGTGGAGCGATCGTGAATGACGGTCTTGGACGTCGATTGCCGATGACTGATAAATGAACGTGGGCCTAAAAATATGGAAAGAAAAAGAACAATTTTTATATAAAATACTCTTTACAGTACAATGAACTTAATATCTGTATGATGTATATTTCATGATAAAGAGAAGCAACCAACAAACTAATTTTCTTGACGTTTCTTGACTAGTGAAAATAAAACGGTAAAAAAGTATTAAAAGAATATATAAACAAAGCTTCTTCATGTTAGTAAGTTGCATTTTTAGATCGGTGTTCCAAAGATGCTATATCGCATCCCATGAAAATCGTCGCATTCGTAGTTGAAGCTTCTTTCCCTTTGCTGTTCACTGTATTGCAGAGTACATTTTTCAATTCATGAATCTTTAATTCAGAACCGATGTCTGTTAAAACGGAATGTCGGACAACGAGACTCTAGATTAATTCGATCACAAAGAACTTGCTTTTTTTTCTTCGAGAGAGATTTAATAAGATTTTCAGTTTAAATTTTTGCTATTTTTGTGTTTACTTATTTCTAGTAGCCTTTACTGTTCGTACCTCTATTTCATAAACAATACTTTCTAATTTGATTTTTTTTATATGTAATAGACCAGAAGCGAAGATGCCTTGCGGTCCATTAATAGAAGACCCAACTGGTGCTGAAGTTTTGGTGTATAATGAATATGTAGTGTATGATGTTGATCAAGTTGAAATGAAATACCTTCTCAGAATCAAATTTCATTTTAAATAACTTTCGTGTAAATGAGTGTTCGTTTTTCATGTGTATTGAGTCTAATATTGTAATGCATTTTTAACACTTTTGCAATATTTTAAAATGTAATTGTTTTGTTTAGCTAAAACCTTCGGATAAAATTGTTTAATTTTGAAAATTTTTGTTTTGAAGCAAAATATGCAATACTTGTATTGATGCATTTTATTGCGATACTGCATTTGTTCAAGTATATTCTTTTGCTAAGAATTCATAGTTAAAAACTTGCCATTGAATTTTAATCAAGCTGGAGTTTTAGAAAATGTCATGTTTATGAAAATTATGATTATATGCTCTTTTTTTTATAAAAGAAAGTGCAACTTTCGATTTGGTTTTTCTACCATTAAAAGTACCCACTTAAGGGAAACATTCTTTTATTTCAAGTTTTAAACTTTTATTCATATTCGTTTATTTACCACATCTTTTCTCCTAGTTTTATGTAAACTTTATTTTGAATAAATGTTACAATAAACTTTCAAGGCGAATTTTATTCTCTGCGTAAAATGCGTTGCTTGAAATTCAAAAAGATTTGGTGTTCAAAATACAGGTAAGTTTTGGACCTGAAACTGAAATAGATAAGTGAATATTTAGGATCTTAAACGCATTTACTAGAAATATTATAAAACTTCAAACTCCTTTTGTCAGAACTCCTTTTACTTTTAATAAGACGACAACTAGAAGATATCATAAAGATATCTTACTATTAAACGTACCCATATATTGAAACCGCCATTCAAAAGCAGTAATTTAATCGGTCTCTATAGGTTTAGTTTTAACCTTTATCAGAAGAAACTTAAACACGATGAAATTCCTGTTTTATTACCTGTAAATTGTACTTGTATAGAAAGCTACGCAACTGATCATGTAACGGCACACCTTTCGTTGCACTTATTTGCAGGATGAAATGCAATGTTTATGTTCCCATCCAGCTTAAATTTTATGTAGTTGCTTACTCGTGTGCACTTCTAAAGAGAACCACTTTCCAAATGGTTGCTTGGTTCAGTAGAGTATCAATTTCAGGAAATTTCGAATTCTGCAGTATTGTTGATTAAGGGAGAGGATATGGCTCTGCTGCGAACTCCATAAGGAATTTCAATATTTTATGCAAATGTCAACAAAAGTCAAATAGTTATTTGAAAAACAAGAAAGCATAAAATATATTTCTCCTAGACATTTCAACACTAAAAAGTATATTAATTGTAAAAAAACAATAAGCTTGAGCTGAACAAAGATTCATAGTAAAATTACTAAACATACATAAGCACATATCTTCAGAAGGGCTTCTTAAACTTGTTACTCAAAATCTCATTTTCATACAAAATATTTTTTCCGACTCAAAAATTGAAAGATGAATATGAAAATGTAGCATTAAATAAAAAGATATTCAGTTTAAGATAATTAAGCAGTAAATTTTAATCCAATGTCTTCAGTAAAGGACATTATCTTAAATGATTTAATTGTAACTATTGACGCACTGTGAAAATGGTCGTTACCCCAATTTCTATCCCATGACCCTACCATCCACAGTATTCTCCTAGAGTTTAAGAAGCCTTCATCTACATAAAACAATGTACATTCCAAGATTATCATTTAAATATGTCTTATGACTCAGAAATCAGAAAAAAAACTAATTGTATATTTCTCAGACAATAGAATATGCCATTTTCATAATATGCGACTACATTCAACATTTAACCTCTTCATTTCAGTGACGAGACTGATTGGTGCATCATATTACAGAATCTCATATCAAAAGCTGGATGAAGTCATCAGTAGTATTAAATTCGAAAGACAAAAATGATGTTCACATCCTGAAACCTCTTTTAGATTCTTCTACAAATCAAGGCAAAAACAAAGGGATTTCAATACAAGAGAAATGCCAATAACATTACTGATTCTTGAGCTACAACAACAAATCATTATATTTATCATGTTATTCACTTCTCTCCCTTAGTTTATTTCTATTTTTTATGAAACTATTTCATCAAACAAATTTTGGAGATTAGAAATTTTTATGAATAAGGAGAGGTAGTTGATAAAAAGAAAACTAAAAATATATGACGGCAAATTTTGAGACATTTCTCTACAAGCTCTGAGAATTGTGGAATAAGTAAATTAAAAAATAACACTTATGAATAAGATGCAATAGCATATAGAATGGCAAATAAGATTATTCTCATTAAAGTAGGATCATCAAAAATTAAATGATTCTCTTTTTTACAATTGTAAAGTTTAAGTTTTGGAAATGTTTCATGCTGGAAATATTGTACTTAATGCACCACTTAATATTCTAACAATATACAAATTTACAAGATTTATATAACAAATCTTATAATTTTCATCTATTTTGTATGTTTCAGTTTCTAAAAATTTGTTTCACAGTGTAGGCGAGCAAAACATAAGTAACATATTGTGACTGAAAACATTATCCAATCTAAAGGTCCGATCCTGATTCAAGATAAGTTATGCTACATTCTAAATAGAGGAGGAAAGAATACACTCTACCAAATCCTTAGTAGGCAGAAGAGAAGCTGATTTATTTAAATATGTACAAGTAAGAAGGAAAACCGACAACAGTAAACAAGGTCAGCGCCATCTGGTGTGGGGGGGGCACAACCCAGTGGAAGCTTATACATACTCTCCCCCGAGAGCCGTAAAGGACATGAAAAATAGGTATATAAAAACACAAATGAAATTACTAATTCGTTGATAAGCATTCACGGTGACACAAATACACAATATAAATAAAACACCAAGTTAAGAAAACACAAATATTCAAATAAAGCATAATGGCACACAAATAAATTAGAATTATTACTGTAAATACTTAAATACGCTTTCCTCAATTCTTACTCTAATTTCAGTTGAGTAATTTCAATATTGCTAAATATTGCAATAATCATGCAAACCATTATCGGTAATAATTCTATAACTCAAGTAAATCTCCAAAATGAGTAATGCTAAATAAAAGGTTAAATACCTATGAATATATCATGTTGCATTCAAATAAAAATCAAACATTGAAATGAAATATACCTTAAAAAATAAAAATCGTTATCTAAATTCAATACGGCTCAAAGTTTTTGAGAAATCACTTGGAATACAGTCTTATTTAAGACAGTTTGACTCAACTGGCAAGACACATAGTTTATGGATGGGTCTTTTCACGATTCCTAGTTGAGTCTTTAATTTGACAACCCTTGCCTCCTTGTCCGAACCAGAAAAATTTCTACTACACGTCCCATTCTCCATTTGAGAGGTGGTAACTTGTATTTTACTAACACTATGTCGTTCACACGTAAGTTATAGTGAGGACGTTGCCATTTCGATCTTTGGAACTGAGTAATGTATTCAGAAGACCAACGCTTCCAGAACGACTGAGATTTGTTGGACTAGTTTTCAACGATCAGCAAGTGGAGTTTTAAAATTTGTCACATCCCTTTCGGGGATTGCATCTAGTTTTAAGCCAATTAAAAAACTAACCGGCGTAATAATGCTCAGATCATCAGGTTCAGATGATACAGGAACCAATGGACGCGAGTTCAAACACGCCTCAATTTGAACAAGGAACGTCGAAAATATTTTCAAATGGCAGCGTTTAGTTTCTTAATCCGACTGAAACAAAGAAAAAACCTTCATGTAGTGACTTCGACGAATATTGCATTTCCGAAATTTAAATTTCCTTCCTTGTATCAGAAGGATTGATACCATTACATTCATATTGCACTTTATATTTATTTGGTGACTTGTGCAATTAGTCTCATTATATTACACAAATGGTGTTAAATTAAAAGCCTTTCTTCGTTTGAACAATCTCGCTCTCTCAAAAACATGCATTCCGTTCTTTATTCCGTACTCCTGCTGTTTCATATTGGTAATCACTGAACTCGCAACTGAAGTAAAAAAAAAACTCTTCTACGCGCGTTTGTTAAACATAACTCTAGAAAATTGCATTATGTTGCATGCTCAAAGATTGATTGAAATAATTATAGGCCGCTTGGTTACCTTAAACACGAATTCTGCAAAAACAGATGTCTTCTCTTTCGTTTAATACGGCTCTCTCGAATTTCTCAATTCATGACTCTTTAAACAATAATACAATTATACTCGTATGATGGTTTCTGCATTTACTCATATTTTCAAATCTTTGGTTTAAAATTTAAAAAAAAAAACCTCTCCCTCCGTTCAATCTCAATTTCTCAAAAATTTGCATTTTGTTAGCTGGTCAGTACTCGTGCATTATTGCATTCACTTGATGGCAATTTGTTCATTTAAACAACTTATTTTACAGAAATGAGATTTAAAATAAAAATAAAATGCTCTTCGCACGTGAAATCTGGCTCTCTTGAAATATTCCTGTGGTGGTTGCTGAAACAAAAATTATACAATTATAATTATACGGTGTATTCTACACTTACTAATATTCTTGCAAAACTGGGATTTAAAATTAAAAAAGAATCGAATATTCTTTACGCCGGTGAAATCTGGCCCTCTCGAAACTTTCATTTGGTAGTAGCCGAAACAAGAAAGATGCATTTATACTCGTAAGGTGATTTCTGCACTTATTCTTGCAAAAAAGGGGTTTAAATTTTAAAAGAAACCCTAATCTTTCGTTTACACTGGCATTTTCGAAAATTTCCATTTTATTGGCTGCTTAATCTTCTTAGAATTTCATGCACGTCATGATTTGATTTACAGAGAAATTAGTTCATTACCATTCCTCCTCTGGTGCAAAGGATAAAAAAAATCTCGTCAGCACTTCGTTGTCTAAAATGGTTTTGTATTTTGTGGCATTGCGTCGTTTACGCAGAAATCTATTCATATGTTTGATATTAAGTTATTCTCACTCCTTGTCTGTTGCAGAGGGTAAATAAAACCTTATTGGCAGAACCTCTTTGCCTAAAATTGTCCTATATTGCGTGGCATAGCATCGTTTACGCAGAAATCGATTCTTATATGGAATATTTTAAGACTTTCATCCCCTTCTGCAGAGGAATAAAAACAACACCTCGTCTGGACTTCTGTGTATAGAAAGAGTGTTTGGCGCAATATTATCAATTCTCTACCCTTGTGCCATAAAACCAAATGCAAATCATTGTCTAAAAAGCTTCTAAATTGAGTCGTGTCGTATATACAAAAATCTATTCATATATGGAATATAAATTTATTCTCGTACCTCCTCTGGTGCAGAGTTAAAAAAAGTCTGGTCGGCTCTTCGTTGTCTAAAATGGTTCTAAATTGAATGGCTTTGCGTTGAATTCAGAAAAATCTTTTCATTATTTTGAATGTTAGAATATTCGTATTCCTTCTCTGGTGCAGAAGAAGGAAAATGGCATTTTGTTGCCTGTTTCAAAGTCGTTTTATTTCTTGCCTACATACAATGTTCTTATTGCGAAAAACTCTCCTCCTGATTTAAATTTTTACATCGGCATATGTCGTATTCAGGCAAATACCTTGAAATGGCGGCGTTTAGTTTCTTAATCCGACTGTAACAACTTGAAACAAAAAAACCCTTCATGTAGTGTCTTCGACCAATATTGCTTTTCCGAAATTTTCATTTTCTTCCCTGCTTCTGAAAGGATTGAATATATTCGATATGAATATATTCAATCCATCATATTCATAGTGCATCTTATATTTATTTGGTGACTTGTTCAATTTGTCTCATTATATTACAGAAATGGCGTTAAATTAAAAGCCTTTCTTCGTTTGATCAATCTCGCTCTCGAAAACATACATTCCGTCATTTGTTCCATACTCCTGCTGTTTCATATTGGTAATTATTTAACTTTAATTCGCAACTGAATTTTAAACTCTTCTACGCTTGTTAAACATGACTCCAGAAAATTGCATCTTGTTGCATGCTCAAAGATTGATTCAATTAATTATATGCCGCTTGGTTACCTTAAACACGAATTCTGCAAAAACTGGTGTCTTCTCTTCTTTCGTTTAATACGGCTCTCTCGAACTTTTCACCCCTCTGGGGCACATCTTCTTTAGGTGTGACGGGCTTCACGACCCCGAGGTACCCTAGTGTCTGATCTCCTTTCTAGTTTTAGCCTTCCTTTTTGAGTTTCTGCTTTTTTCTTACTTCCCTCGAGGGTAGGCGAGGGAGCTCTCCATGAGAAGCTGTTGCCGCTCTGTTTGCTTCCTGCTTCTCATGGACAGCAAAATACCCCCACGTGTTGGCCGTGCGTGGCGACCCATTAGAAGGGTGGTACATTTCGGTCCCCGGTGTATCAATCGGCCGGTATCCCGACCACTTGGCTGGTCTGCTCAAGGGGATCAAGCGAAGGTCTTGGTGTTAAGGGTGGTCACTCACCCCGGGGGTGACCCTGAGCGTACGGGTCCCGGCTAGCACCAAGGTAAGCGCCGAGGCTGGGAATACCCAGAGCCGGTGGCTGCCTTCCCTTGTTGGGCTCCGTGGTGGGCGGTGCCGTCAGGCCTGAATCCCGACATATGTCATATGGGAAAGAGAAAAACTGGTCCCTTCAGTGGGCAACGAATAGAATCAACTTCGAAACGAAACAATTTTCCAACTTATTTTATAATTCTCCGAATTTCCGCTAGTAATGAAACCTTCCATAATGTATCGCCTTTCTTGGTTGAAAAAGGAATAACTAGTAGTGTAGACGAAGTAAAATCGACCAAGAGACTTCGGTCTGGTGACCTTCTTGTTGAAGTGGAATCCCCGAAGCAAGCCAAACAAATAGCAAAATTAAATTCATTGTCGACTATTCCTGTTGCTGTTAACCCCCATGCCACATTGAACTCGTCTAAGGGCGTTATTTCCTGTGGCGAATTGCTTAATGAATCTGTGGAAAAAATAACTGAAGAACTAAGTAGTCAAGGAGTGACCCATGTGCGCCGCGTTACGATTCGGAGGGATGGTCAGCTCCTAAATACAAGGCACCTGATACTAACTTTCGACTCCGCCAAATTGCCTGAACATATTAAAGCAGGACATATGCGCCTCTCTGTTAGGACATATGTACCTAACCCACTCCGCTATTTCAAGTGCCAACGTTTCGGACATTCGAAAACTTCTTGCCGCGGGACACTCACTTGCGCCCGTTGTGCAGAAGTCGGGCATGAAAGCAATGATTGCACCCGAACAGAAAAGTGTGTTAACTGCAAGGGGGAGCACCCTTCGTTTTCACGGAACTGTTTTGCCTGGAAACAGGAAAAAGAAATTATAACCACAAAAATAAAAAAAACAAATCTCATATCAAGAAGCAAGGAAACTTGTAAAATCTCCGACACCTACGCCCGAATATAGTTATGTTTCTGCTGTGAGAAAATCATTTTCTGCACCATCCGTCAAAAAAAATCCCGATATCTCTATTTCTATTTCTAAACCACCTGATTATATTGCAAGAGCATCTCCTCCAACAGCCAACTTGCCAATTTCTGATTCTCCATCCCACTCAGGGGTACATCTTCTCCAGGTGTGACGGTATTCACGACCCCGAGGTACCCTAGTGTCTACTCTACTTTCGAGTTTTTTCCTCCTTTTTGAGTTAAAACTTTTTTCTTCCTTCCCTCGAGGGTAGGCGAGGGAGCTCTCCATGAGAAGCTGTTGCCTCTCTGTTTGCTTCCTGCTTCTCATGGACAGCAACATACCCCCACGTGTTGGCCGTGCGTGGCGACCCATTAGACGGGAGGTACATTTCGGTCCCCGGTGTATCAATCGGCCGGTATTCCAGCCATTTGGCTGGTCTGCTCAAGGGGATCAAGCGAAGGGGATCACTCCTTGGGCTTGGCGTTAAAGGTGGTCACTGTCCCCGGGGGTGACCCTGAGCGTATAGGTTCCGGCTAGCACTATGGCAAGCGCCGAGGCTGGAGGTGTCCAGAGCCGGTGGCTGCCATCCCTTGTTGGGCTCCATGGTGGGTGGTGCCGTCGGCCTGAACCCTTTTCGATATCGTATGGGCAAAAGTAAACCTGGTCCATTCAGTGGGCGTCGTGTCGTTCCAAATAAAATTCATGAGCAACATTTTGATGCCTTTTTCATGGGCAAACGTACTTCAACACAAAAAGAAACTTTTCACACTGTATCTCCATTTTTAGTACACAAAGCATTCACCGAAACACTTGAAGTACCATCAATTCGAAAACTTCGCTCTGGCGATTTGCTAGTAGAGGTTTCGAATCGTAAGCAATCTCAACAAATACTGAAATTAAAGGCACTTGCTACCATCCCTATAACCGTCAGTGCTCATGCAACACTTAATTCTTCCAAAGGGGTTATAACTTACGGAGAGCTGTTTCATGATTCAGTCGAACGTATAGCACAGGAACTTAAAAGTCAAGGAGTTACAAATGTTCGTCGTATTTAAATTCGCCGTGATGGACAACTCCTTGACACCAAGCATCTGGTCTTAAACTTCCACTATCCTAAGTTGCCTGAAATTTTAATGGCGGGTTACATAAGGTTACATTTTGCACCCTGTATACCCAACCCTCTCCGGTGCTTCCAATGTCAGAGATATGGACATTCTAAAGATGCATGTCGTGGGACGCTTACTTGCGCCCGTTGCGCTCAGGCTGATCATGAGAGTTCTCACTGCACAGCACCTGAAAAGTGCGTGATCTGTAGAGGATCTCACTCTTCATTTTCTCGTTCCTGTCCGGCTTAGATAACTGAAAAAGAGGTAGTTGCCGTTAAAGTGAAAGAACAGGTCACATATCCTGAAGCTCGACGAATCGTCAAAGCTCGGACTCCAACACCTGGAACTAGCTTTGCATCTGCGATTAAAAAAACATTGCATGCATCATGTATGCAAACCGAGCTGAAGAATCCTGATCTCGATTTGCTCCTCTCCAGTATTCAAAATAATCCAAATTTCATGAAACCACCCTTTGTCTTTCCTACAATAATAGATGCATTAAATGAATATGACAAGCCTCATAAAAATTTCGGAAACACCATGCCCTCAGTATCAAATATTCTTGTTTCACATGAACCATCCCAGCAGCTAAAACTAATAACGCCTTCAACTAAAAACGCAGCTAAAACCATTAGCGCCTTAAAGACAGACAAAACATCTGCCTCTATAGCGTCTGTCAAAAAGAAAAAGAACAGTGATAAATCATTAAAGAAATTGAAATCGACTGGTGTAAAACATGTTCCTCCCTCACCTCAGAGTGATGGTACTTTATCTTTAACCACTTAGGCTTCTGATATTTCGGACGTCGATATGGACACTCTCTCGTCTCGGAAAGTTATACAAAAGGGATCTTGCTGTTAATGATACACCCCGGAACTCTAATTTTCTTAAACCTGCCAATATTCAATGATTAATTTCGTCTCTTGGAATTGCCGCTGTTTCAGGTCAAAAATTGACGCTATTAAATCTCTCATCAATGACTCCCTCCCAATTTGTATTGCTCTTCAAGAGACACTCTTGAAACCCACGATTCCTGCAAAAGTGCGTGGGTACAACTGTGTGTGAAAAGATGTAGATAATGGAATCTCCCCCCGTTCGGGTGGGGTTTGTATTCTTACGTCTAATTTGTACCCTAGCGCTACTCTTCCTTTGCGTACTAATTTACAGGCCGTTGCTGTGCAGGTACACGCACAAACACTGATTACAGTTTGTTGTATATATCTTCCCCCCATATGCTAACATACGCCAAGAAGATCTTAATATTTTGGTGGATCAACTTCCGGCACCTTTTCTCCTGCTTGGCGACTTGAATGGTCATAACACTTTATGGGGTAATGATGACACCAATGCTCGTGGGCGACAAATTGAACGACTAATTTCAGGTTATTGTCTCTGTCTATTAAACAATGACGAGAAAACGTATTTTCATGGGCCTTCTCGCACTTTTCACTCCCTGGACTTGGCTATTTGTTCACCATCGCTCATGCCACAGTTTACTTTCACAGTTGGGGATAATGTTCACAATAGCGGTCATTTCCTTATTTTCGTCTCCAGTGCTGATGGAGTTAGTGTAACAAACCGTTTACCTAAATACCTATTCCAGCGGGCAGATTGGAATACATTTGCAAGACTAGCTGTGATTACCAAGAATATGGTTGATACTGTCGCCATTGATGATGCTCTCCGAGATGTCACTGAAACAGTTTTGGGTGCTGCTAATGTTGCAATTCCTCAAAGTTCTACTCGTACACACCGGCTACGAAAGCCTTGGTGGAATGAGGAATGTAGTGTTGCTTACAGGAGACAAAGGAAATTGTGAGGCATTTTTCGTCGACGCCCAACGACTGAAAATCTTGTAGCGTTTAAAAAAGCCAGAGCCCTCGCGCGCAAAGTTAGGCGACGTAGTCAGAGGGATTCTTGGATACGATTCGTTTCTTCGATTACTACATCAACATCCAGCAAACACAAATGTGGAAGAAAGTGAAATCGGCTAATGGTCTTTATCAGGAGTTCATTTTTCCAATTTTGAAGACCGATTCTGCTACTTTCTCTTCCCCTCTGGAAATCGCCAATTGTATTGGTAATTCCTTCGCAAGTATTTCTAGCTCTGATTCATACAGTCATGCCTTTTTGTTGACTAAGAATCGAGCCGAAAGCACAAGTATCACTTTCGGAACGGAACAACTTCTTCCATACAACTCCCCTTTTCGGATGTTTGAGCTGAAGAAGGCACTTTCTCATTCCCGGAATATTAACCCAGGACCAGATGGAATAACATATTGTATGCTTCGTCACTTGAATGAGCACTCTTTGAGTAACATTTTGCGATTATTCAACCGTATTTGGGAGGAACATCTCTCCCCTTCGAAATAGCGAGAAGCCACCGTCATTCCCATCCTTAAACCTGGAAAAGTCCCTGGTAATCCTCTAAATTATCGTCCTATTGCGTTAACGAGTTGCTTTTGCAAAACTCTAGAGAGCATGACCCCTCAGGGGCTCAACTTCTTTAGGTGAGTACGGGATTCCCAACCCCGAGGTACCCAGGGATCTTTCCTTATCCCAGGGGATTTACTGTCTTTGGTAGATACACGAGTTGCGACCCCGGGGTGCCTTAGCGATCCGTCTCTTATTTCTATTTTCTAACTTCCGTTTTCATATGTATTGAGTTTGGATTTCTTTTCTGATTTTTTTTACTTTAGTTTTGGAATTTTTTTACAGATTTAAACCATGTGTTGGCCGTGCATGGCGACCCGTTAGGGTCAAAATGGAATCCTGGGGTTCCTTTGCGTTCCCTTTGGCCCACGCTGCTCCGTAAGTCGGGAGGCAGGAGTGAGCCCGCTCTTGTCAATCGGCTGGTGGTACGTTCCTTTGGGAACGGGGAAGTACTGCTTTAGGGTTAGGCCTGCAGTCTTCTGTAGGTCTATATCCCGGTGTGACCCCTAAGGTAAGTACTGAGGCTGGGAAATTCCAGAGATGTTAACTGCCCTCCCTTGTTGGGCTCCATGGTGGGCGGGGGAGTACCGGGATGAACATGATCTTCGCAATATGGGTTCCCGAAATTTGGCTCCCGATGAAGAGATGCGTCCATCAACCTCTCCTGTAAAGGAGTATCATGTGTTTGAGCGATTTTTTGTTGCAAGAAAGAAGGATGGCTCGTTTAATGCGGTGTCAGCAATATTGATACATAAAACAATCTTAGCAAACGTTGGTGATGTCAAATCTGTAAAAAAGTGTAAAAATGGAAATCTCTTAATTGAAGTCTGGTCTCAACAGCAAGCCGCAAGTATAATGAAATTGGAACGCATTGGTAACTATGAAATAACTGTCGCAGCACACACTAGTCTAAACCAATCAAGAGGCGTAATTTCGGAATCGCAATTAGAAAATGACATAGAAAGTGATATTCTTGAAGATTTGAAGGATCAAAATGTTATAGCAGTTAGAAGGATCACTGTCAAAAGAGACGGTCAATTGTTGCCAACGAAAAATCTAATTCTTACTTTTAGCTTACCATCAATCCCAAAGTCTGTACGAATAGCATACCTTAATTGTTCTGTCCGACCATATATTCCAAATCCTTTGCGGTGCTTTAAGTGCCAAAGGTTTGGCCACACAGTACAAGCCTGCCGTGGTATACAGTCATGCGCGCGATGCTCTTTGCCAGGCCACGATAGTCAAACATGCTCTACAACTCCCTG
The DNA here is from genome assembly GCA_013235015.1 of Araneus ventricosus. Lineage (NCBI taxonomy): Eukaryota > Metazoa > Arthropoda > Arachnida > Araneae > Araneidae > Araneus > Araneus ventricosus. Next base: position 7,006,121 of record BGPR01000002.1, on the reverse strand, counting down.
TTGTATAAACTGTAAAAGTGACCACCCAGCATATTCTAAGACTTGTCCCCTCTGGAAAATCGAAAAAGAAATTCAAACTGTTAAAATTAAACAAAATCTGTCGTTCAAAGAAGCAAGAAAAATCGTAATGGATCGAACTCCAAGAGTAGGAGTCTCGTATTCCACAATAACTAAAGGTTTAATGGTTTCATCATCTACCCAAACATCACCTGAAACTCAATCACAGGAAAAAATCAATATCCCAACTCCTAGCCAGACTAAATCAATATCTCAAAATGGAAAATATATGGATAAAACCAGAGACAATAACAGACAAGACCAAACAAGTCCCTCAAAATTAAATAAAGAACAAAGGTCAACATCTGTCAGTAACATGGATCCATCAACATCTGTCAATAGTATAAATCCTTCATCGCGCATACCTACCCCAAAAACAGATAAAAAGGAGAAACACAAGAAAGCTCAAATCACACTTTTAAAGAAACTAAAGCTATGAAAAGAGCTAGATTACAGTTGCAGAAAAAAATTTAGAGGAAAAAATAAAAGATTCTATTAAACGCAATATCGCAAAATATGATTTACTAAAGCAGTCTAATTATGAAGACCATGATAGCGATAGCATCAAGATTTATCTTTCTGAAGAGGATGTAATGTCGACTAGCGGGGAGGAAGATTCCGTCGGTTCTTAACACTTCAAAACGGCCATTAAACTGGTTTCCTGGAATTGTCAGGGATTTCGTTCTCATGTTGACGATTTAAAAAACATTGTTAACAAGTATCAACCCGCGTGCCTGGGACTTCAGGAAACATGTCTAAATCCTGAACATTCAACTAAAATTAAATCTTATAATATCCTAAGAAAAGACTACACCTTGGGTTCAAGAGCCTCGGGTGGAGTTGCCTTACTAATTTCCCAAGCTTTTCCTTACAGACAAATTAGTATCAATAGCCCTATTCAAGCAGTTGCAGTCCAACTTCATGTTGTCTCTCCATTAACAATATGTTTCATATATTTGCCCCCAAATGATAATATACCTCAACAAGAGATTGATGATTTAATCAAACAACTCGCTCATTGAAGCATTGAAAAAAATAAACACTCTCAGCCACCCTTTAGCACTTAAATGTGCAGAAATGTACCAATATTTAACAGAAAAGGGTTTGACTATTGCTTTTTCTTGGATCCCAGGCCATGCAGGCATTTCAGGTAATGAGAAAGCCGACCAGGCTTTTAAAACTGCGTCCCTGATGCTTGAAAACTTTGTTCCTTTAGGTGATGCTCAACAGGCTGTTAGAATCTTGATTTTGAAAAAATGGCAAAGTATTTGGGATTAACAGGTTAATAAGTTGCACCGAATTCCATCCTTCTGTCAGATATGTTATAATTTCTAATTTATGTCGGAGACGAGATGTCATTTTAACTCGCCTCAGAATTGGCCATACCAGACTCACACATAAACATTTACTATGTTCAGAGCCTCCTCCTATATGCTCGAGGTGTCAATCTATTCTCTCGGTAAGACATATTTTATTTGAATGTCCAAATTTTAATATCTTCAGACTTAACCGTTTTGGTAGAAACATTACTATACGAGACTTGCTGGGAGAAAATCCCCATCAAAACCTCTTTTTTATTTCTCAAAGATATTGGTTTTGACAAACTCATTTGAACACTTTGTTACAATCGCGTACTTTTTAAAAGACCACTTTTAAATTTTCCTTTTCGAAATGGAATTTCTATTATTAACTTGATAACATCTATGTACAATGTGTTTGGCGCAGCATAGTCAAATATGGCTCTTGTGCCAGAAAACACAACACAACCAACCAACCAAACAACACCCTCAACCTTTTATTCTAATGGGAGACTTCAATGGACACAACCCTATTTGGGGAAGTGCGGATTTTAATGTAAAAGGACAACAAGTTGAGGCTTTGCTGGAAGACCATCAACTTTGTTTACTAAATGATGAGAGTTTTACATATTTTCACATACCTAGTCGAACCTTCCATACTCTGGATCTAGCCATATGCTCACCCTCATTAGCCATAAAGGGGGATTTTAGTGTTGCATATGACCTTCATAACAGTGATCATTTTCCCATTATATTATCATACAGTGACGATGATGTTACTTATCCTGAAAGACCCAAGAGATACATTTTTAATAAAGCAGACTGGACTCTCTTCTCTCGGATGGCTCTTATTTCGAAACAGTTGGAGAAAGAAAGTATTGACGATGTTGTTTATGAGATTACTGATATTTTAATGACAGCAGCTGATGCGGAAATTCCTAAAACATCAGGGAAGATTCCAAAGAACTGGAAACCGTGGTGGAATGAGGAGTGTGGAATTGCTGACAAAAAGCAAGCAAAAGCCTGGAATAGGTTTAGACGATATCCTACTACGGATAATTTTATAGCTTTTAAACAAGCGAAGGCGAATACTAGACGAATCAGACGAAGAAGTCAGAGAAATTCATGGATGTCATTTGTTAACTCTATAAACAGTTGAATTAGTCCAAAACTTCTTTGGGATAAAATCAGAAAAATATCTGGATACTCTAAAAATAGTCTTTATTTATCAGTTTTAAATTCAAATGGACAAGTCATCACAGATATTAAGAAAATAGCAAACGCATTGGGTGAGACTTTCGCCACGGTGCCCAGTGAAACTTCATACCCTCAGGAATTCATAACATACAAAACAACTGAAGAAGGAAAGGTCTTAAACTTTACCACTAATTCTAACGAAGAATATAATTCTGACTTCAATTTAACTGAACTGAAAAGAGCAATAGACAAATCTCACCCGACTTCCCCTGGTACTGAAGACATTCATCTGAATATGATAATTCACCTTACTGATTCATCTTTAATAAATATCTTGAGGTTGTTTAATAGAATTTGGCGGGAGCATAGATTTCCAAATTCTTGGAGAAGGGCATTAATAATTCCGATCGCTAAACCTGGAAAAGACTCCCAGGATCCAACCAATTATAGACCAATCGCACTCACCAGCTGTTTGCATAAGATCTTGGAGAGAATGGTGAATGCTCGATTGGTTTATATTCTGGAAACAAACAACTTATTATCCCCTTTCCAAAGTGGCTTTCTCCGTGGCAGAAGCACTTTGGACAACATTTTGCGTCTAGAAACGTCTATCAGAGAGGCCTTTGTGAGTAAGAAACATTTAGTATCGATAATGTTTGATATGGAAAAAGCTTATGATAGGACGTGGAGGTACGGTATAATGAGAGATCTGTGTAGAATTGGCCTCCGAGGAAATCTACCAATTTTTATGAAAAAACTTTTTGGGGACGAGAACTTTTAGAGTTCGACTTGGCAATATTTTTTCTGACAGTTTTTTTCAAAACGAAGGCGACCCTCAAGGAAGCGTCTTAAATGTAATTTTATTTATCATTAAAATGAATGATATCATTAAAAACCTTCCTCCATATGTACAGGATTATTTGTTTGTGGACGACTTCCATATTCATTGCTTTGGCAAGGACATGGGTTTTATTGAAAAAAAGCTTCAAGAAGCTATTGATAGAATAAATGCTTGGGGGAAAATTAACGGCTTTGTCATTTCCTCACAAAAATCGGTATCTATTCACTTTTGTAAAAGGTGTGGACTTCACCCTGATCCAAAGCTTAAATTAAATAACCAGACGATTCCATTTGCATCAGAAGTCAAGTTCTTAGGCTTAATATTTAATAAGACTTGCCTTTAAATCGCACGTACATCATCTGAAAAGAAAATGTACATTGTCCATGAACATTGTCGACACTTTCTAGCTCATGGTATGGCGTAGGTGAAATTAAATCCACTAAAAAACTTCGATCTGGTGACCTTCTTGTGGAAGTGGAATCCCCGAAGCAAGCCAAAGAAATATCAAAAATGAAATCACTGTCAACAATTCACGTTACTGTCAAACCCCATGCCACATTGAACTCCTCTAAGGGAGTTATTTCCTGTGGTGAGTTACTCAACAAATCTGAAGAAAAGATTACTGAAGAACTAAAAAGTCAAGGAGTGGTCCATGTGCGTCGTATTACGATACGGAGAGATGGCCAACTCCTCAATACAAAGCACCTGATTTTAACTTTCGACTCCAACAAATTACCTGAACATATTAAGGCAGGATATATGCGCCTTTCTGTTAGGACATATATGCCAAACCCACTCCGCTGTTTCAAGTGCCAACGTTTCGGGCATTCGAAAACTTCTTGCCGCGGGACACTCACCTGCGCCCGTTGGGTAGAAGTCGGACATGAAAGTACCGATTGCACCCGTACAGAGAAGTGTGTTAACTGTAAGGGGGAGCACACTTCTTTTTCTCGAAACTGTTTTGCTTGGAAACAGGAAAAAGAAATTATTTCCACAAAAATAAAAAAACAAATCTCGTTTCAAGAAGCAAGGAAACTTGAAAAATCCCAGACACCTACACCCGGAAATAGTTACGTTTCTGTCGCAAAGCAAAGGGCTTCTGCTCCTTCCGCCGACAGAAATAAAGATATCTCTGCTGTTCCTAGTTCTAAACCATCTGACTCTACAAAAGCATCTCCTCCAATAACCAACTTGAAAATTCCAACCTCTCCTCCTGTTGCTCCGGTCAGTGAAGAAGCTTTGGCCTCGCCGGACTTCACTGATTTTAAACTTGTTACAAACCAAAAAAGGTTGAAAAAGAACTCTCCTACCAAAACAAATAATACCATCACCAAAGCAGAAAATATCGCAAAATTTTACACCACCTCTCACCGTGAAGTTACTAACCCTATTCCAACACAGGATAACATCTCTACCCATCAATCTGCATTGAAACGTTCTGTAATCGCCAAACCTACCTCTGTTGACATTGAGCTTTTACCAATGGCTGTTCTCCCCCCATTGGAAAAAAGAATTTTACAATCTCGGGAATCGGATGCTGATGCCGAGATGATCTCCTCCTCTGCATCAGAAGAGGATGCCTTGGAGTACAACATGTCGGAGGACTTGGAAGACTCACCGGCAGTAATCAGTCCTCCACCCTCTTCCAAACCTGAAAAGGCAAACAAATATAAAAACAGATAGCATTATTGCTTCTCTGTTTTGCACATTGTTTGCTTTTTTTCAAAAAATTATATTTTGAAAACAAATGACCTGCACTGAATTGTTTTTTTAACACTAACTTGCTTAGTTCTTTCATTTTTTAAACATTTTCTCTTTATAGATTTCGTCCTTGAAATTTTATTTGGTCTTTGCCCAACATGTGATATTTTAGACATATTTTACATCTGATATATTTTAAAGCCTGCATTTTTTATCTCTTTTCATCCTTCATCTATCCATTTTTGGTAACATGATTTTATCTTTTCATATGCAACTATGAATTTCAAATTCATTTTAGAATTTTATCTATCTCTTTTAATATAACACCATATATTTTATCACCGTGATCCTGCTTATCTACCATACGTTTGGCGCAGTTTAGCCAAAAATGGCTCTTGCGCCATTAAACCTCAACCAACCAACCTACCATACATTTGGCGCAATTTAGCCAAAAATGGCTCTTGCGCCATTAAACCTCAAACAAACAACCAACCAGCTTCTCACCGTCTGAAAGTCAAACTTCTCGCCCATCCGTCTGTACGCCTGCGAGGACGAGAACCGAATGAAAAATCACCGGAATCCGGTCCTCCAGACTCACGTCCTCGTCTCTCTGTGTCGTAAGTCAATATACACTACACAAAGAAAAGTCTCCCAGTCAGGGGATGCGCGGACTAGATTACACCTAAAGCTTCCGCTGTTAATATGGCGAGCATACAGTTCGGTGTAATAAAAATTATTAAAAACTTAATAAACATTGAACCATTAAAAAAATTGCATAAAAGTTAAAGCGATTCATAATTAAGTTAATTACTACAAAAAGAAAATGATTTATTGAGAAATTTAATAAAACTTTAAAAAAATCCGTTCAGAAATTAAAAGTTGCTACAATACAAGAAAGAAACTTTGGTGGTGAAAAATATCAATTATTTAAATACTGGCAAAGCCGAAAAGGATGCAATTGCATTTTTGTAATCTAACAGCTTGTCATGACAAAGTTGATGAGGCAACTTTGCAGCAAACTTCCTATGAAGTACCCCAGCAGCACAGAAATATATAATATTTGCACAATGTTATACAATATTATGAACACTGAGGAACACCGAATACCGTAACAAAGTATTGTATTGTATGTATCAGTATTTCCGAGATACTAAATTTTCACAAATAATATAAAAAACAATGTTTTTTTATAAAGATCTTCATTTTAACTCAGGATATCATGGAGGTTTTATTACAAAAAAACTCCACTGGAACAATTATTCTTTAAGATACTGAATATTATATCATACTATACATGAATACGATATTTTAATTTCTACATTTATAGACATTTATCAGTATTTTAAGATGAAGTTATGCTTACTGTCAGTAGATGGCAGCATGATCATACTGTAACACTATATCTATCAGCATTGAATCGTATGTCCGAAAAAATATTTTACAAAATGTTCATTTGAACAATAATGTTTACACAATCATTTTGTTTTACTGTATATAAAAGGCGGGCCGGATTCAGCTAAGGAAGTTAACTATGAAAAAGCTCTCGCATATGGATTATCTATTGTTCTGTGAAAAAATTTAAGAGCTATTCTCATCGTAAAAATATGTAAGTGATTTATTGTTGCGAATCTTGTATTTGATTTTCAATCAATACTGTAATTATAAATGTTAAAGGCGTCTCGTAAAATTGAAAGAGGAATAAATAAATTTGAAAATTATTTTAAAACCTTTCAAACTTTTTATTATAAATACTTTTAAACCTTATTGCCTTAATTTATTGAATTAGAAAACTTAGATATAAGAGCTAAAATTGCTTCCTCTTTGACTTCAAATTTCATTTTGAACTCTAAATTGTAACGCTACTTAAGAATAAATTATTTGTTTTAATTTCGTAGAGATCCGAACTCTGTAACTACATTTTATTATCATTTACGCTTTCTGCTGCAAATCTCGTGGTCCAGTGGTAAGGTGCCGGTTTCAAAGCTCGCTGTAAGTAGAGGTGTTCAAAAAATCACGAAGTACTGCTTATAAGTTCAGCACTGAGGAATTAAGTGATTAATATTTTTCTATGCTTCTAAAATGTATTTTTAAAATATTCAGTATATTGTTTATATAATAATATTCAGTATAGTACAATATTATTTAATATGGTATAATATTATCAATATTATATGACATTATCCAATATTGTGAAAAAAACATTGTACAATATTGAAAAAGTCTTACGTTTCACACTGTTTCAATATTGGGAAAAATATTGTACAATATTACTTTCGCGAATTTTATGATATTAGGCACTATTATGTGCTCTCCGGGTAACAAAGCATAATCGACCAACCCACTTTCAAAACAAGTTTGCTGTGAAGTTATGACAACTTCACACCACAATTGCAAAACAAGTTTGCTGCAAAGTTGATAGCACACTTACAGATAATCTTTGTCTCTGTTTTAAAAAACATCCGATTTTTAATATCTTCTCCTAGACAGTCCCAGATTGCAATAAAGGTTGCTATTTCACTTTCCATAGGCTGTCCGCGAAAGCATTTCCGCGCAAACCGTTTTAGAAACCATTGCCGCAAGTTTTATATAGAAAGGTCTCTTATGAACTACCTCACCGACAAGGTTTGGACGACAAATCCGTGAAACCATTTCCGCTCAAACCATTCCCGCAAAATTGACGTAGGAAAGCTTTTTATGAACTACCTGTCTCATCGTGGGTAGCCCCGTCTGGTATAGTGGTATTGCGTTTGCCTTCCAACTCTATGAGTTGAGCCAAAAATGGCTCTTGCGCCATTAAACCTCAACCAACCAACCATCCAGCTCTATGAACGCGGGTTCGATCCTCGGCTCGGAGGAATCTGTGTCACAATCTACAACGAAATCGTACAATTAAGTTCAATTAAAAGTTAGATTAATCAAATTATTAATTAAACTTTGATTGATTAATTAAGATTCCTAAATGATCTAATTAATTGACATTCCAGATAACTCTAAGTTGGAATAAGATAATGTCAGAAGAAGGGGGTAAAAAAGGAGGTTGGACCCCTCCGTAGGAGTACGACTTTGAAGAGGTTGTGAAAAAAGGGGTTGTCGGACCCCTCTGAAGGAGGACAGCTTCGGAGGGGGAAAGAGGGGTTCTATTTTGTGCGCCGCAGAAGGGCTGTTAAGAACCTTTTGAAAGGCCTGAAAGAAACTTGAGGAAAGCCTGAAACAAGCTAAAAAACCTAAACTTTTTACTAAAAACCTTACAGAAAACGTTGTTTCTTGTTGATTAGCGAACCTTTCCGCTACCTTGCCGAAAAGTTCAACCCTTGTCATGGAAACCTTTGTGACAACCCTTTACCCTTGTGGACGATTATTCTTTTATCTTGACATGATTTTACATTTTTTCTGGCGCAGTATGGTCAACTTCATGGCTCTTGCGCCAAAAAACCCAACACAACCAACCAACCCTTGCGGACGACAAGGTTTCCAAAACCTTTAGACAAGCTTTCTTTGCTATTTGGGGTCCTTTTTTTTATTAATTCAATAAATTAATGATAATTTGTAAAAAAATTGAAAATTTTCCATCTTTTTACTAAATATAGAACTCGGATTTTAAAGAAAACTCCCAGATAGCAATTTTAGTTTGTAGCAAAGTTGCAGAAATCTTGCAGCAAGGTTGGCACGGCAAGAGTGCAAGCTTGAAACAAGTGAACGCAAACGAGATAGTCACCACGCGTCAAATTTGTCACAAGCTTGCGGCGTCAAACTATTGCAAAAACAGAGTATGAACACAACCTCGGATTAGAACCCGCTTCCTAAACCTGTTGCTCCAACCTCTCGGCCAGCTAGACTCTGAGAGGAGAAGAGAGATTGCGCTAATAGATCGTTCATCTGTACGATTTATTTTAAACTGTTTTCTTGATTTCATTAATTTTTTAAATTTTAAGTTAAGAATATGATTTGAAGTCAAAGAGAGCGATTTTCGATAATAACTGCGTTTTGCTAGTAGAATAAGTTGTGAAATTAGTTCAAAAGTAATTACTTTTAAAATTGGACAAAATGTAAGTTATTATTTTTCAACAAATATTGACTGTTTTTTAGGTTTAATTTTGTTTATAAACGTTAAAATTTCGACATTAAGAAAAAGGCGATACAGTTTTCTTTAACGTGCGAGTTCTATATTTAGTAAAAAGATGGAAAATGTTTCAAAATTTTTTTTTACAAAAAAGTTAGTTTTTTCACAAATTATCATTGATTTATTGAATTAATAAAAAGAAGGGCGGTCTAAGAGATGCTATTAAAAAATCTGATGTTTTTTAAAAATAGAGACAAAGATTATCTCTAAGTGTGCTATCATCTTTTGCAGCAAACTTGTTTTTCAATCGTGATGTGTAGTTCGTCATGACATCTTCACAGCAAACTTTCTCTGCAAGTGGGTTGGTCGATTATGCTTTGTTACTTTGCAGGAAGTTCGTTTCAAAGTTGCCACATCAAGGGATCTATTCTGGTACCCCCAAGCTTGCCATGACAGTTGCTAATATCAAGAAAAATCAAACTTGCTCAAAGTGTACATGCTATCTGGGCTACCCAGGTAGCACAGAAATATTATATAATATTTGAACAATGTTATACAATATTATGAACACCGAGGAACACCGAATACTGCAATAAAGTATTGTATTGTATGTATCAGTATTTCCGAGATAAAAAATTTTCACAAATAATATAAAAACAATGTTTATTTATAAAAATCTTCACTTTAACTCAGGATATCACTTGATTGGAGGTTTTATTACAAAAACACCACTGGAACAATTATTCTTTAAGATGCTGAATATTATATCATACTATACAATACAATGCACATGATATTTTGATTTTTGCATTAATCTGCATTGGTCAATATTTTAAGGTGAAGTTATTCTTATGTCCGACAGATGGCAGCACAAAAATATTGTAGCACTTTATTATATTATTCTTATTTTGAGGTGAAGTTATTCTTATGGCCGCCAGATGGCACCATGGAAATACAATAGCGCTATATTATACAGTATTCTGAAATAGTATTTAAAAAAAATGTTCATTTGAATAATAATGTTTACATAGTCATTTTGTTTTACTGTATATAAAAGGCGGGCCGGATTCAGCTAAGGAAGCTAACCATAAAGCAGCTCTCACATATCGATGAAAAAAAGAATTGAGTGTTATTCCCATCGTAAAACTATGACGTGATTTTTTGTTCCGAATCTTGTATTTGATTTTCAATCAATACTGTTATTATAAATGTTCAAGGCGTCTCGTAATACATTGAAAGAGGAATAAATAAATTTCAAAATTATTTGAAAACCTTTCAAACATATTATTATAATTACTTTTAAACCTTATTGCCTTTTAATTTATTAAATTAGCAAACTTAGATATAAGAGCTAAAATTGCTTCCTCTTTGACTTCTAATTTCATTTTGAACTCGAAATTGTAACGATAAAAGATAATTTAATTAAGAAAACTATTCAGATTAATTGTGAATGAACATGAAATTTCGTAGAGATCCGAACTTTGTAACTACATTTTATTATCATCATTTACGCTCCCTGATGTAAGACTAGCTAGTTCAGAGGTAAGGTTCTTTGTTCGCATGCAGAAGGTTCCGGGTTCAAAGCTCGCTGTAAGCAGAGGTGTTCAAAAAATCGTAAAGTGTTACCAATAAGTTCTGCACATTGAATTTAAGTGACCAGCATTTTTTCATGCTTCTAAAATGTATTTTTAAAATATTCACTATAATGTTATATTATATAATATTATTCAGTATAGTATAATATTATTCAATATGGTATAATATTATACAGTATTATATGACATTATCCAATATTATGAAAAAAACATTGTACAGTATTGGAAAAGTCTTACGTTTTACACAGTTTCAATATTGGGAAAAATATTGTACAATATTACTTTTTCGAAATTTATGATATAAGTCAATATCTTGTGCTACGTGGGTATATCGCCTTTTTCTCAATGGTGAAATTTTAACGTTCATGAACATAATTAAACCTAAAAAACGGTCAATGTTTGTTAAAAAATAATAACTTGCATTTTGTTCCATTTTAAAAGTAATTTATTTTTGAACCCTAATTTCATAATTTATTCTACTAGCAAAACGTAGTTATTAGCGAAATCGCTGTCTCCTTGACTTCAAATCATATTCTCAACACAAAATTTAAAAAAATTAATGTAATCAAGAAAGCAGTTTAAAATAAATCGTATGCACGATGTATTATCGCAATCTATCTTCTCCTCTCAGTCTAGCTGGCTGAGTGGTTAAGACGACAGGTTTCCCAGATAGCACGTAAGTTTGCAGCAAGTTTGATTTTGACTTGTCATGGCAAAATTTGACGCGTCAAACTTGAATCGAACTTGTAGCAAGTTCGATGTGAGAAATAGCGCCACCTCCTTTGCAAATCAAACTTGCTGCAATTTTGCAAAACAATCTTCCTGCAAATATAACACAATAAAGAGATAATTATCTTTGTCTCTGTTTTAAAAACATCCGATTTTTAATAGCATCTCCTAGACCGTAATTCTTTTTTATTAATTCAATAAATCAGATAATTTGTGAAAAAAATAACTTTTCTATAAAAAATTTTTTGAAACATTTTCCATCTTTTTACTAAATATATCACTCTCACTTTAAAGAAAACTATATCGCCTTTTTCTTAATGTTGAAATTTTAACGTTTATAAACAAAATTAAATCTAAAAAACAGTCAGTGTTTGTTGAACAATAATAACTAGACATTTTGTCCCATTTTAAAGTAATTACTTTTGAACTCTAATTTCATAATTTATTCTACTAGCAAAACGTAGTTATTTGCGAAAATCGCTCTCTCTTTGACTTCAAATCATATTCTCAACTCAAAAAATTAATTAAATCCAGAAAATAGTTAAAAATAAATAGTATACGAATCGAATCGAATCGAACGATGTATTAGCGAAATCTTATCTTCTGCTCTCAGAGTTCAACTGGCTCGATGGTTAGCGTCTCCGCTTCGGAACCAGGAGGTCGCGAGCTCTATCCCGGGTTGTGTTTCGTACTCTGTTTTTGCTATAATTTGCAATAAGTTTGCACGGCAAGCTTGCTGCAAGTTCGTTTCATAGTGACTTCGGAGCTTTCGTTAACTTGCTGCAAGCTTACTGCAAGCTTGCACTCTTGTCATGACAAATTTGTGGCAAACTTCCACTCTTGTCATGATAAATTTGTGGCAAGCTTGCTGCAAACTAAAATTGCTATCTGGGTTAGGAAGCGAGATGTCGGGGGTTCGAATCCGAGGTTGTCTTCGTACTCGGTTTTTGCTATAGTTTGCAATGAGTTTGACGTCGCAATCTTGTGACAAGTTTGATGCGTGGTGACTAACTCGTTTACGTTAACTTGTTTCAAGCCTGCACTCTTACCGTGTGAAACTTGTTGCAAGCTTGCAGATTTGCAGAGCAAAATTGCTGCAAACTAAAATTGCTATCAGGGAAGTAATTCCGGTGTAATGCTAGTCAATGGAATCTTCAAAGCGGTTGTCAAAAAGTAATGTAAATAAAGTCGGGGTTTAAATGTATGTAAACAGAACAGAAAACTCGTCCATTGTCAATATTTAAGTTAGCGAAAAGGAGTGCTGTGTTCTGGAATGCTTTCCGAGGGGTAGAAATTAAAACATGATATTCCTGTCTGATGAGATGTAATGAATTTAATCATCAAATATTGTAACGAAAAGCTTTAACCTCACACTGCTTCAAGAAAAATAATTTATTAAATCTATCTAGTTAATGGGTTAGCTCATTTAGAGCACGCTCAATGTAATGTGTCTCTATGCCTCTGATCTCACTATTATGGTGGTTTTATACGAACAAGATCTGTTCAAATCACTCACGGAGTAAATCAATTATATCATAAACAGAGCTAATGAGCACCAAATCTTCCAGTCTGTAAAATTTATTTTTTCTATCTTCGACTAACTTTTTCAGTGAAATTTAACGTAAGCGTACAACTTGGCTTTAGCCAATGAAAACACGGCGCATTTCGACTGCAAATAATCTAAGGACACGTTTTTGGTTTATGTTTACAAAATTTTTCAAGCAGGTCGGTTTGTGACAGTTCTTTCTCAGACCGGCTTGGTGGAGTTTCGTTTTACTCTATTAAAATTTCTTTACTGAATTGATTTTATATTTAGTTTTATAGTTATTCAATCTGCGATCTGTTGTGCCAAACATTTTTTGTAACACCTACTTCGTAAAATAAGATTTTAAAGTTACTTCTCTAAATTAGTTTCAAGTGTTTCAATATAAAAACGTACTTGTTATTGCATTGTTATTTGAGAAATCTGTGTCTTGCCAGCCCTGTTTGAAACCAAGGATGAAAGCAAAAGTATCGCTGTTAAGTTTTCTGAGTGTTTTTGTGACATTCTTCCAACTGTCAGTTCAACAATCTGTTTTAAAATGCTTAGGTAATTCACTTATTTTTTCCTATTATTTCAAGTTCATTCAATAAATTTATTTCCATTGTAATTTTAAAATTTTGATTTCTTTTATTACAGATATTTGTAAAACCTTTCTTAAAATGGTTATTATACATTAGTGAAAGATTAAAAAAAAAAAAAAAATGATCCACATAATATCTAAAATGTTTCTACAAGCCGTTTTCATAATGATCTGGCATTTCTTGTTTTCGTATAGTTGTAATGCTAGAATTATAATTGTGATATTGAATTTTTTGCATATTGAATATTTGATTAAATATCACATTTCCAATACAGATTTGATATGCATGTCTTGACCATACCATGCTAGTTTGTAGTGTAGGCTTCTGATGTTTTGGTAGTATATATTTTTTCTTATCCCTGAAAGTATTTTTGATGTCATGAGTAAAAGTTTTCAAGGTAATTCACATATATCTTGACTATTTTTTTGTGTAAATATTCAATTCTTGCCATTTTTTTAAACTTTGTCATATTTCCTGAAAATTTTGAATAATGTTAGTTTAATGCTGTTGTACCTGGAATTTTACTGTTAAGGAAAGAATGAAAAAATAAGGAAAATTTAGCCTAAAAATGGGATATAATATTCGGACATGATAGCAAGTTTCTTGCATCCCTGCGGAATATATTGAGGTATTTGTATTTTTAAAATTTGTTTACCTGATATTTGAAGTAGTATTCTTTTGTTACAGTATTTATATATGTATAGTAAGGAAGAAACTGTTATTACCAGAAGATTGAACTAATCCGAAGATAGTTGTCTATAGACCGCTTTGAACACACAAGTTGAATGTTTACGAGTTTTCTGTTAAGTAATGTGTCGTAACCGATTTCAAAATTCCAGAATATTTTTGCAAATCATCTATATTAAATAGGTTATAAGATGCGAGTTTAAACATTGTATAATCAAGTGTAGAGGTTATATATTTTAACTATTTCTGTATATTATGTTTTTAGAGAAATGTATCTAGTAAAGAAGTATGTAGAAGTATATAATGTAAAGAAGTATGTAGGACATATACGCTACCTGGCCAAAAGTATTGCAAGATTTATAAAATGCGAACATTTGGAGTTAATTTGAATACAATGGGAAATTCAGCATGTTTTAAAAACCAGCGAAAGCAATTCGTATTTATAGAAAAAATCATTCTAATTTCAAATATTCAAGTTAAATTTTACACAAAAGTTTATTTAAGTATTGAGGACGAAAGATGCACAGAAATAGCAGGAACGATGATGCAAGTCGAAACGGACTCTCATTTGTCAAGTAAATTTTGACGTCATCTTTGCTCTTCTCTTATTTTTCTGTTTCACGACTTTTGTGTATGTTTTGATTCTAGGTGTTTATATTAGCTAACATTTTAGAAGTGGAGTTTTAGACTTTTTTTTTTACTGTTTCACGTTAAATTTCATAATGGATAATGGTTTTGTTCGAGGGAAATCGGATAATTTGCCAAAGATTGATTCCACAGTGCAGCAATGTATTTCAAGAAAAACTCTGATTTTGTGATGGCTTCCCTTGAATACATTCAGTAACCAGAAAATGCTGTATACTATTTTACATAATAGACTTTGCCTTAGGAAAAATGGATAGATTTTCAAAAGCATCCAGCAAAGATAAATTGAAGAGGGACCCTCGGATATTCTGAGAAGACACCGATATTTCTTTCGCATAAGAAAGAATGAAAAGCTAAGAACCAGATTTTGCATGATCTGTGAAATTTTGTATGTCTGCAGAAAAAAAAAGCAAAAAAACCAGGAATGTACTTATTTTAGAAGTTTCACTTAAAATATAAGTACGGCATTTTTTAAATAAAAATGTGTACCTTTGCAAAATTAATTTTATTTTATATAGAGTTATTTTACTATGCTGTGAAGTATATATAAATTATTTCGTCTGTACAAGTATTAATTTTAAGATACCAGTTATTAGTAATTAGTATAAAATCTGGTTAAAATAAATTATATAAAGAAAATTATAAAAATTTTATATTCAAACAAGACTAAATGCGATTGAACTAGGATTGACTTTTTTACTGATTTTGATTTGAATATACTCATTGAATCTAAATAATTGATTTTGCATCAAAAATTAATTCTGCGAATTTTTTCCTTGCACTACAAATGAAAACTAATTGCATTATAAAAAAAGTCATAATTTTAAACTTATTTTTAAGATATTCTAATTAATTTTCAATGGTACTGTAATTTTTTAAAAAAATATATGAAATATTCCAATAAATATTGAAATAATTTATGCAGTAAAATAACAAGAGCAAGTTTTTTTTTTTTTTTAAAATCTTTTAGAAGGTTGGACAGTGTCTGTCTCAACGTCCCTCAAAGGGTTAAAATATAAATTCAATGTAATGAAAAGTGTGTGTATGTGTGGGAAATAGAGGGAAAAAACAAATGAAATTTTATTATTTGCTTTAAAATATCTATTTCTTTTTTGCCACTAACCTTACCTTATACTAACAAATAATTTTATAATATATATTATAAGGTATAATATATATTATTACCTTATACTAACAAATAATTTTATATATGAATAAAATATTTGTTTTGTTTGAATTCAAAACAAAACAAATATTGAATTCAAAGTTTTTTACAGTGGTTTCTGATATTGGTATGGGGGAACACTGGTTTCTTAAAATATAAATTCCATGTAATCAAAGAAAAGGAGAATAATACATGGGAAAATAACTATTTAAATTTAGCTATTTACTTTATGAATACCTATTTATTTTTTGCTGTTAATCTCGCTTTATACTTTTATTCAAAACAAAACAGATATGAAATTCAAGGCTATTTTTTACTATGCTTCATGGTATACATTTCTAAAATATATAATATATATTAATTACTTGCATCAAAATGATTTCCACAGACTTGACGCTGCTTGCAGATAATTTTGGATTAACTTTATCATCTCTATTCATCACTTAACAGCACTTTTTGCGAAGAACATCATTGCTTGACACATTGATAAATATTGTATTGGGTGCATTTGTAGTTGTATTAACACATTTAGGAACAATTCAATACTTGTATCTTTTTGACATTATTTTATCTAATGCGGTAGAAGGAATATATAGGAAAAAAGCAAAACTTCTATAGTGAGCATGTAAAACCAGTGTAAGCTCGCTGCTGCTTGGGTAGAGTTGACGTTGGTCTCGTTTCGCACCAGAATGGATTGTTTTTCCCACCAAATCTTTGAGGCAAACTTTGAGTGCAAATAAAAGAAAAAGCAAAAACGGCCTAGAATTTAAAAAAAATGTTATTGTTCATTTTGAAGCATTTTAAATCAATAAATAAAAAAAAAAAATGCTGAATTTCCCCATTGTTCACAATTGTTTGTATTGAATTGTGGGATGTACAATCGTGGAAACTCGTATTTTACAGTGAAGATTTTGCTACAAGGGCGTTTATGGGACCATCTAAAAATTATTTTGTATTGCCCCACTTCACAGGAAGCTGATAATGATTTGAATATTTCATTAGTGGCTGTTTCCTATGCACATTGCTTACATACATTTTTGTAAAAATAGCGTATAGTTAAAATAGTATATTTGGGAAGATATAAAGTTTTCTTTAAAAAAGCCCAAATTTTTCTGCATGTCTTTTGCTATAACTTGCAGAATTTTCAACCAAGTCATACAAAACTTTTTGAATACATGACAATGTAATAGAAAAGCATTATAATAAAATTTGAAGTAAATGCCTTGAATATTTGAGGAAATATGAGCATTTGTAGTAAATAATTTTTAACTGTGCATGAGCGAAACATAGCATAATTTTTCTTTAATAATGTCGAAGCCAGATATCTAAAGCCAAATCAATATTTTTTTTAACTTGAATCTTCAAACAGCAATATTGAATTTTATGGAAGTTCAATATCCTAAGTACCTATGTGTACTTATAAATTAAAAACAAAATTACAATTGTAACCACAATTAATACTTGATGATTCAAGTTTAAAAAAAATATTAATTTTTGGGAAAATACTTCACAATTTGTTTCTCTTGGAGAACAACAGAAATTCTGCTTGCTTCAATGCCGACCTCTTTATAAATTATAATGGTATTCAACTGGAATTTTTATATAAGCTGCCTTAGAAATCTAGCTTTGATGTTTTGAAAGGATAATTATGCTATGTTTATGCATGTGCAGTTAAAAATTTACTTCAAATGTTCATATTTTCTCAAATATTCGAGGCATTTACTTCAAATTTTAATAAAATGCATATAAGCAATGTGCATTGGAAACAAAATTATTGATGAACGTTTCAAATCATTATCTTCCTATGATGTGGGGCAAGACAAAATGCCTTTCATCTTCGTCAATTTCTGGACAGTCCCCTAAATGCTTTTGTGACAAAATCTGCATCACAAAAGGTTGGTTCCTATGATTGTACATCCCGTGATTCTCCACAATTGATAGGGAACCATGGTATTCAAATTAACTCCAAATGTTTCACATTTTACAGATCTTGCAATTGACTAGTAGTGTATGTAGTAAGGAGGTACAATTTTGAATATTGTTAAACTGTTCCAAATTACAATTTCTAATCTTCTAATTTACTTAAGGATATATTAACTACTTTACGAATCATAGTTTTGTAACTTATTCACAAGCTTTTTCAATATAAAAAAATACAAGTTATGTGTTTGTAGATATAGTTTATTTTATAAAACACTGTAGTATGTAAAACTGACTTTTAAAGAAATGTGTGTTTGTAAATATTGGAACAAATATTTTAAATACCCATAAAATGCATAACACTTTATCATGTATGGTTATGAAAATAAAGTGATGATCAGCTTAATAAAATGTATACTGCTGAAAAATTTATTTAACTGCATATGAAGTGCTAATCGAAAATAAAATAATTCCTGATGCCATCATTGACTAATTTTGAGCATTAATTTAATGTTGTAGTTTCTACTGTGAAGTGTATTTATAGCTTTTTATTTTTTCAATTCAAAGTGCTTAAAAAGTAGTCTTATGTCTATGTACTCAAGACTAAGTCTCAAACCCTTTACTTTTCATAGCGCAATATAATTTCTGTAAATATGCTTGATCTCTAACTTCTTTTAATAGTAAGCCTGTTTGTATATCTCAACTACTACTAAAAATAATGTCAAAATACTTGGGAATATGTCACATATCTAAATTACGATAGTGGTACATTTTTTTGGTATGTTGTTTCAAATGGATGGATAAACAGAATTGTATAAATGAACATTGAGATGCAGTTAAAGCAGTCTTATGAAAAGGTAGAGATGTCTTAAGATTCTTATATTATTGTTGTATGATTTCTAACGGAGAAACTGTCATTTTCTTTCAAAGAATGGAATATTTTCTATGTAAATATCAGTGTATTTGAAATTTAACTAAATGTTATGTGTAAGGATTTACTAAATTGGGTGTATGTAGGGGATAAATCTACGATATGTTTAATCCTTATGGTTGTTAGGTTCCTAAAAGCTGCTATGTTATGCAAATTGATGTCGGGCAAAACCAAACTAAAAGACTAGTACAAAAATTTGGATTATGTTAGTTATATTTTTATAATTAAGTAAAATACCTAATTAAAGCAATCTTCACCTAAAGTAAGACATTGATTCTTCTTCCTGTGAACTTTATTGAGCTCTCTTGGTTTCTTTCTTGTACTTTTTGTAAAAAAAAAAAAAAAAAAAAAAAATGAAGATTGCTTTCTTTTTGCTAAGAGTTTTTGTGATGCTAAACACATGAAGTTTTCTCTCAAGCTCTGCCTCTTTTTATTAATTTCAATGGAAGAATTTTTATTTAGAAAACATAGTTCCAACTTTTCTGTGTACTGGATGTTTAAACTTTTTAAATACTTTACATTTAAAATCTTTTATTATGTTGTGTTTTGTTCTGAGATTTCCCTAGATTTGAATGAGACATTTTTTTGCAATTAATATGCTTCATAGTTCTTCTGGGATTTCTCTAATTCCTGAACCATGTTAGGGGGAAACTGTTAACCTGGGAACAGGCGCGCAGGGTATGACATACCCTCGCCCATCTTTTGTTCTGTCTATTTCCCGATCCCTCATTTAAAAGTGGACGAGTCTCGATATAGCTGAATGTAGGGTCATGGACCTTGGATGGGCCAGGTTGGCAGGCGAATTCTAAAAATAGAGATTCTGGTATTTTGTGTTTCGGGTATATTATACCCATTGCGCCTATCCTTGCCACTCCGATTTTTTCCATCATGACAATGAGACGCCTTGCAAATGGGCCATTTTTAAAATTCGGTGCCATTTGTTGTCCATCTGTAAGACATTTTTTTTTTTACAAGGTATAAGAAAATTTAAATGATTTTTCTTTTTAACATGGTTTTTATCAGACAGTTTCCAGTGGAGAAACAATAAAGCTAAAAAATATTATTTAACAAAGGTTTTTATTTTTTAAAGAAATGAGTTGAGAGGAAACTGAAATACATCTGTCCGAATCGTAGAACATAAAATGTGTTGTGTAGAATTACTTTCCAAAAAACAAAATTTCTACTCCGACATACTTTAATATTGTGAAATATTTAAATTATATTATAGAAAGGTTTTTATAAGCTTTTAAGAACAATACAAGATTTTGACTAATTAAATATAGCTGTCCAGACATTGATGTCATGTCTGTTACCATACATTATTTTCAACTTTTTAAGCAACAAAATTGAAATTTGGGAATGGTAACACCCGTTTACCATTGGAGCAAGGTTGTAAAAGAAATACTAACACCCATCTTGAATTTTTGGTGTTTGACTGAAGAAGCAGAAGCCTTTTTGTGGTAAGTATTTTTATTGCATGTCATGTCTGTTACCTTAATTAGTAGTACAAAATATATTTATTTGTTAACTCAATTGATTAATTTAGGTTATTAGGGTTTTAGTCTAAATTAATGTCTATTTTCATGTTCTTATGGAATTATTTAGACTCATAAATTTTTGTTCTTTGAAATGTCATGTCTGTTACTGGTCATGTCTGTTACTCTAATAAGTAACAGACATGACAAACTTGGTAACAGACATGACATGTTACAAGGTTTGAAATAGGGTTCAATTTTTGAGGATCTTTAACTATTTAGTCCAAATTATAATTTTTTTTTTTTGGGGATAGACTCAATTCAGGTTCTTTTAGTTGTTTTAAGAACTTTTTGTATATTTTCTACTAATCACTTTTTTTAGTCACATATTCTATTTACTGTAATCTTTACGATGCTATCAAATCATTTGCTTTATTTAAACATATGAATACATTACATAAATCTGCACAGCTTTGGATTAAGGGTTTTGCAGATTTCTAAGTTTTGCTGATTTTATATCATTATTTATGTATACATATCATAAAACCTCATCAGAATAGTTATGCCTTTATGCAATATTTACTTTATGAATATTAAATGCTGATAATATCGACAAATTTAATAAAATGCCAATAATCCATAAAAAACTAATATATAATTTTGATTAATTATAGCTATTACAATTTATTACTGAAAATTGCTATAAATTATGTATAAAATCATTATATGATTATTTTTTATTTGTTTCTTTCTAAGATTATGGAATTGACGCCAGCTGAAAAACAAACACTACAGAGAGCAATATCGATTGAATGCTGAAAAGGAAGAGGAAAATAAAAGAAAAGATCGTGAAAGAGAGAAAAAAAAAAGGGTTCCTATGAAGGAGATATCTGCTCGTGCCCAGAGAGCCCAAAGGAAATATTGGAGATCTACACAAAGAAAATGTCATCAAAATAAAGCAAGAAAAATTGTAGATTCTGCCACGCCATGCACAACACCTGATGTAAAATTTTAGACAAACTTCCTCTAAAAAAGCATGAAGAAAATGAGTTCTTTGAAATAGATCTAAAGTCGTTAGAGAAAACATCCAGTTAAGAAATGAAATCAAGAAATTAAAGTTTAAGACTGATATGTACAGAAAAAGATGGAGTAGAGATAAATTAGAGCCAAAGAAAATGTTAACTAGTAATAGTCCAAGATCAAAAACCAGGTGTTCTTTAAATGAGTGTTTTAAAGTGCAGTTAACTCCTAGTAAAGCTAAAGTTGTTTGGCAGCTTACTTTGTTTAACACTTTTAGTTCTTGTTTAAAGGGGAAATATGCAAAGTTGACAAAAAAAGAAAAGAGATATATGCATAACTTAATGCTCAATTCGTGTCTGAAAAAGTACAGGCTATTACGAATAGGCCAGAATAGTTATTTTGGTTGCTGGATTTATCAAAAACTTAAATCGAACAAAGAAAGTATCAAAGTTAAGCGGTAATTAGTTACTAAATTCTTTTTGCAGGATGATGTCAGTAGGGCAGCAACAGGAAAAAGCGAAACCATTACACTTAACAAAATAAAAATGCAGAAAAGATATCTTTTGGATAGCTTAAGGAATCTCCACAAAAAATTTGTAATGGAGAATAATTTTGTTAAAATTTCTTATACCACATTCACTAGATTTCGATCATTCTATGCATGTGCTCCTTCTATCGATGGACGAAATACATGCCTGTGCATCAGTCGATTAAGTATTTTATTTCAGAAATAATCAGTATCCAAGACAATTATTTCACTGTTAAATATTTGAAAAACGTTTAAAATCATAATAAATTCTATAGAGATGATCATAATTAAATATATGATATTGAAACTGAAGACATTATAATGAAACTACCAAATCTTAATGGAAGCTCTATTCGGCATCTACAGTATTTAATGTTTGATATTGATTTGACTAAGTATGATGTTAAATAGCATTGTAACTTGCAAAAAAATAATGAATAAAATGTGTATGTATGTCTCCACGTCCATACTGTATAGTTTAATTTTGTATAATTATATATATTTTTCATATACAATTATATATTTATTTCTCTGTAAAAGGTTCTGTAGGAAAAATATACCAAAAGAAAAATATATTTTAGTTTTATACTTTCAAGCTTTACATCAAAGTTTGGCTGTTGAATTTTCGTCATATCTGTTATTTTGTGTCATGTCTGTTACCATTCATAATTTTTCTTTAAAAAGTTTAAATTAACATATTATTACTACTATTAGAGTTAGATATAAATTCTCTTTGTCTAGAATGTGTGATAATGATAGACATTCAGCACTAAATGTGTTTTATATTGTTTAATGGTAAAAAAAATACTTATAAAAATTCAATCTTAGTAACAGACATATACAAAAAAAATAAACAATTATTTTTAAATGCAAAAGACTTTACTATATAGACAAAAGGACTCTATACTTATATATCACTTTGCATTATTTTGTGCTGAACTTAAGTGCACAAATTTCAAAGAAAATGTCCAGTAACAGACATGACAATTTTTATCATGTCCGATTTTAAAAAAATCAATTAAAAATAAATGAAAGAAAGAAATGCATGAATAATACTCAAATAATATACAGAAACAATGAATGTTTTATAATATGAAAAAAAAATTATTTATTGAAATTTTATTTTTGCTTCTTCAATTTCCAAATGGCACTAAATTTCGAAAATGACCCAAATATGGCATGTTATCTCGCGTATGGTGAAGAAATGAAGCATTTTAGAATTTTGCTTGATACAGTTTCAACAGATGAAGAAAGTTTATTTGATGACAAAGAAATTGACGATGATGAAAAATATAATAGTAATGATTCATCAACAGACAGTGACACAAATATTGAAGTAGATATACATTCGTCAAATGAAAATGATTTTTATGTTGGACGAGATAAAATAACAACATGGGGGAAAAAAAAGAGAAAGTTTGAACTAATGTACGAGTTTCTGCAAATTATAATGAAACTTACTAGAACACAGCTATTTTTCAAGAGATGTTAGTACACCGCTAGAATCTTGGAAACTTCTGATGTCTGATGAAATTGTGAAAGATTTAGTGGAAATGCACTAACATTTACATTGCATCGATTTCAGATCATTTTTCACAAGAATGAGAGATGCGACATTTACAACTGAAACTGAAATGAAAGCGTTGATAAGACTTATATATTTGTGGTGTTCACAAATCATCTCGTGTGAATATTACTGATCTTTGGGCAATAGACGGCACAGGAATTGAAATATTCCGCACTACTATGTCATCCAAACGTTTTCTTTTTGTTCTGAGATGCATTCGTTTTGATAACATTTGTGATCGCCAGAGCAGAAAAGATATTGAAACATTAGCTGATAATTGCCAGAAATGTTATAAGGTAGGATATTATCTGACGATAGATGAGCAGGCAGCTGTTTAGAGGCCGGTGCCTGTTTAGGCAGTATATGCCTAAAAAGCCAGCAAGATATGGAGTGAAAATCTTTGCATTGATTGATTCGAGAGTGTTTTATACTTGGAAAATGAAAGTATATACTGGACAGCAACCAAAAGTCCATTCCACTTAAATTACAGTCCTGGTAGTGTTGTAAAACGTTTGATGTCACCCCTGTATAATTCTGGGAGAAATTTGACAGTGGACAATTGGTACACATCATATCCACTTGCCCAAGAACTTTTGAAGAAAAAAATTACTGTTGTTGGAACTCTAAGAAAGAATAAAAAGGAAATTCCTCCAATACTTTTGGATTAAAAAAAGAGAGAAGTCTGCTCTTCTTGGTTTGCGTTTCAAAGGACATGGCCCTTGTGTCATATGTGCCAAAGAAAAACAAGAACGTTCTTTTACTCTCTACAATGCACAATGACAATGCAATTTATTCATCTACAGGGGAATCTAAAAAGCCCGAAATAATAACCTTTTACAGCATGACAAAAGGGGGAGTAGATGTTGTCGATGAAATGGCTGCCTCTTATTCAACTTCTCAAAAAACTAAACGTTGGCCGATGGTTATATTTTTTTCTCTACTCAACATTGCTGCTATAAATGCGAGAATAATTTTGCTATCCACGAAAACTCCACCATCTCAATATCAAGGCAGACACACTTTCCTGAAGCATTTGGCTTTGCAACTTATCGAAGATTACAGAGAGAATAGGAGCCACCAAGCGATGCTTCCAAAAAGTATAAAAGAAAAATTGAACCCAAAAAAAGAAATGGAACTCCCTAATAAGAAGGCAAAAACAGTTTACAAAAGGTGTGCTGAATGCCCAAATAAGAAGAGTCGCAAGACACAATATACTTGTAGAAAATGTCAAATATATATGCATGGAGCATATGGCTTCAGTCTGTAGAAAATGCATGAATTAATTGTAAGTAGCCTTTCTTCGCATGAAAATTGTTATTGGATGTATTTTCTACTTTAATTTAGTAATAAAAATTGTTTTGCACACCATTTATGATTGTAAGGAGCGATGAAAAACGTTCAGGTATATGAGATGCCTTGCGCGCCTACTTCCATTGGTTTTTTTTGTGCGTCTGCTCCCAGGTTAAAAAATGTTGCTTTGTTTAAGGTATTTTTCCAATTATTAGAGCAAATATATTTTATAAAATTGATATTGATATAAGAGTTATTATCTGTATACAGAAAATCTCTTTAATGTGAATTAAAAAAATTATTTATTCATTTAAAATGTAATGGATAAATTTCAGAGGAATAAATGTTCGTGTAAATGAGTTTCAAACTTCTATAGATATGAAAAAAAAAAAAATACTACTAATAATAATTTTATCCAAATCATTTGAAGAAACTAGTCTAAATCAGGTAAAAAGAAAATTATGCCTAAAAATGTATTTATGTTCATTTCATAGCATCTTTTCTCAGAAAATTGGACAAATTTCTTCAGACACATATAATTAGCATGAAATTAAAAATCTTTGTACATTAGCCTATGAATACACGAACCAGGAAATATTTATCTCAGTTTAAGGTGGTTTCCAAACAAAGGAACTAATGTTACTTTGTATTTCTAATCTACTTTGTACTTGCTAGGGCCCAAACAAATTTTTTTTCTTTGTTTTCTTTCTAGACTGCAGAATAGGAGAAAAATTCCATGTATATGTTGTAACACTTTAGTTCCTGTTAGCATTTCAAGAATATAAAGAATCAAGTTATAAAAAATTCAGGTCTGATTGCTAAAATGAGTACATATGAGTGACAAAGATTGCAAGATCATGCACAGATATTGAAATTTGCTGTAAAGTTGATAGTTCTGATTTATGGGTCAGTTGATATATATCTAAGCAAGATGATTACAATACAATAATTTAATGTGAATTTTTGACATCGCAAGTAATTTTTCCCTTAAAAAAACATATTTCAAAATGAGCTAAAAATCTACTTATTTTAGTTGTATTAACGTCATGTTTTGTAGCAACATGAGGGCTATTTTGGGATGAACTTCGTAATTTTCAGCTGCGATCAGATGATAATGAAACCTGAGCTGGCACTCCCTGTCCAAACTTCCGCACCACACCAGCAGGAGGATGTTTGGCCACTATGTATAATTTAATGTGCAACAGACCTAGTACACAGTGGATCTTCAGTGGAATCAGGTCTTGAACCTGGAACCCTCCAATCCAAAGCCAAGGCCTTGCCACTAGGCCACCGTGGTCTTTCTACTTAAAATATTCTCGTTAGAGTCTCAAATATAGAAGCATTTAGCAAAGAGAGTTACTAATAACTTAAGGCCTTACCCATGAAGTGCTTGTAATGAATTTTTGTTTACAAGAGAATGACTATAATAAATGAACTAAGGTTCAGTAATAAAAAGCAAATCTTCTAAAAAAATGTTTGCTGAAATTATGGCATTATTGTACTGACCTTTTTATAATTGTCACCCTAAATTCAAAAACTAGTAGCTTGCATATATTGTATGCATTTTTTTTTTTTTTTTTTTTTTTTTGTCGAAATGACTAGTTTTTCATGGCATAAATTTGGCAGACTGGTCTGTTGCCATCAGTCACAAATTTTCATGGAAGTTTTAGATTGTTGAAAAAATTCAAAATATTTCCTTCAACTATTAATGAATTTTATTCCATGAGTCTGGGGTAGAATAGGTAATCATGAATCTTTTCCTATTTTCTTAAATAAATTTTTATTGCTTGGAAATTTTAAAGTTTTGTTTACCGGAAGAATTTTCAGAAGTATATTTTCCATATATGCATGCTTTTATACTGATTATGTAGTTATTTTAAAATAAAAAAAAGTCCTTAAAGAGTAAATTTAGATTTATCTATTGTAAATGTAGGTGGCATTTAGGCTGAAAAGTTTATTTTTATTAACAGTACTTCTTAGGATAATTTTCCACACATGCTGAAATTTTATTAAATCTATTATAGTTTCATTTTAAGAAAATTCTCAATATTAATTGAAAAACAATTATGATGCTTGAGATGTTTGGGAGGGGTGGGGGGGATATTTCTTTATGATTTCTTCAGTTTTAAGTTTAATATTTTTCTGAAATGGTCACATGTTTGATAAAATATGTATTTTACACCTATGTTTTTCAAGCTTGAAATACACTAATATTTGTTTTATTTTGATATAATTTATATTGTATTGAATAAATATTTTATGTGACATTTTATTTTTAGTTTGTAAGCAAGTTGTTCGTGAAATAAGTTCTGCTGTTTCCAATGAAGACCCAAAGAAAACGATACAAGTTGGCAGCTTTCGGATTCAGCCAGATGGTACACAAAAGCAATCTCAAGTATGCCTTACTTTAACCAAGCTTTTATAAATTACTGTATTTTAATTTATTTAAATATATAGTTATTTTATGTTATTCAGTTATAGCTATTAGGGATGTAATGAATATATTTAGGATAATAATTTTTAAAAATATGCTTTTAAATACACATTTAACAAAGAATATTGCGGGTTGTTACATTTTTTTACATTACAACAAACAATCTCCTAACATTTACCCAAATTTAAGGTGCTTAGTGCGTAGGTATATTTAATAAAGTTACATATAATTTATAATTTCAAAGTCTGAAATTATGATGCAAGAACAATAATTTTTCAGCATTTTCAGGAGGAAGTCCACATTCTGTTTTGTTTCATCTATACTTATAAAAGGCAATGTTTGCGTGTGTGTGTGTGCGATACCCAGACGAATCTATCGCACTTACAGCCATGCAATTTGGCACACAGGTAGTCGTAATGGTGACTCTATGCACCTCGAAGCTAGAATTTTAAAATTTAATCTAGAAAATTTTTTATTTTATGTTTTGTGTTGTTTTGGGTCATTTTTGGCACATTTACAGCTGTAATATCTTTTCTAATGATCGTTGAAAAACAATCAATGCACCATCGGATAGAACAAACAATTTTCGTTCTACTAAAGTTTGTTTTAAAGTTTTGAATTTTCAACGTAATTTGCTGAATATTGAGAAATTTTCAAAAATAGTTGGTTAACCTTAAAAAACTCAATTTGGAACTTCAATTTCTAGCATCGGCCGTTCTAATTTTGTAAACAATTTTGAAATTTGTTGAAGTAATAAACATAACGTTTCTCTGTGATTTAAAGCAAGAATGGTTAAAATTAAACAGTTGGTAGAATTTTAATTAATTTTTTTCTGAAGTGATAAAAAATTTTTGCTTCAAAATTCCCTTCACGATTCTTTGTAATCAAGGTTGCGTGACGTATTTTCCCAGCATGCATTTCGTCGAAACCACGTGACGTAATCCTTTTTCTTTGTGTCTGACATCTTTAGTTACAGAAGACTGGAAAAAATGAAATATGTCTTCAAGGAGCTATTTACATAATGTGGCTTCAAAATTTAAACCTGAAGTGGAAGATTTAATCTCTCTCTTTCTTTTTCCTTCTCTGATTTATTTTGGATATATTTAAATACCACAGAAATTATGTTTGTCGTATTGTTCGATATAAAATCGTTTAAAATTTCATTCTGTAAGCCTTCCCAACATACATGCATTGTTGCAATTTTATTGGCTGATGATGCAGAGCGCAAGATACATCATAACCTTCAGTTATTATCTTCGGCAGTTTCTTAACGTGTTTATTTGTCTCACATACTTTGCTTTCTGTATAATAATCATTTTCACGTTGCAATTTTTTAATATTGTTTCAGATTATTGTACTCTGTGCTGTTTTTCTACAGCTGAAATGTCATTGTAGTGAAGAAAAATAAGCGGGAAAATCAATAATGTGTAACTTTTGTTTTGAATTTGTTTTCAAAACTTTTTCGTGTCATTTGTTGGGCGTCCTTTTTTTTCTCATTTTGTTGAAGTCCTGATTTCACGGGCAACGCCGTGCGTGGTGTACTGCTAGTAAATCTGATATTTTCAAACGGTTTGCAATTTTTCGGTTATTGACAAAGTAATTTTTTGAATTAAAATTGATTATGTCAAATTTTACTTTATTTCGATATCTTATTCAACATTCTTGTTTACATTTTTCACCTTGCGTTATTTAGCAATTAATTTTAATAGTAATTAATATTAACCACATTTCACTAAAATATACAGATTGTGAAAAATTGAGAAAAACAGTTATTGACAAAAAATTGACAATTTTATGGTATCTAACTGATTTTCTCCGCTAAAATTTGCTTCCAGCAATGCAAGCAAAAACAATAAATCAATTAGTAATTAAATTCAAATTACTATCAAAACAATAATAATACAAGCTGAAAGATTTCTGTTTGAAATATACAAATATATGAATGATCAGTGTCAATAAACTAATAAACTGAAGGGAAAGAAAGAGCTTTCCCTTCAGTTTATTAGTTTAATGAATTTTTTTTACTAAAGAAATTAGCAGTTTTTTTATTAGTAGCAGTAAAACAGCAGTTTCAAGCAGCAGCTTGTTATGCAATAATTTTTGCATAAAATAAGTTAAAAAGTGCCTTATAGCAAACATAATGGAATGTACAAAAAAAAGTTTGGATTTATATTTTCCTTTTACTGATAAATACTGTCTCATCTAGTTAGTTACTATTCATTCTTCCATCATTTTCACTCCGACTGAATGGCTGGTCAAAACTGCGAATCAATCACTGTCAAAGGAGCCAAATCCCTACTTTATCACCATACATACCCCCGAACTCGGAGTTGAGCATCTCCCTGTTGGATGGATAGGTATGCGTAAAGCTTTATTGAATGCCCCCCATAAAAAACCCCTTTGAATTTTAATAACATAATTTGGAAAATGGATAATATTAACAGAACATTATTTTTAACATCGGCATGCCTAAAATGAACAAATTAAAATAGAAAAACAAAAAAGCAAAAGAATGCTAAAATATAACAAAAATAAAAGTTAAATGTCTTTCCAATTAATGGCCACAAAGAATTTGCTATAAAATTTTTGATTGGGAGGATGGAAATATAATATCCTTATTTTAAAAAAATAAAATCCATTAAATTCCCAATTTTCGCTCGAGAGAGCGTTGATGTCATTACTAGTTGGCATCCTCATATATCGCTTCTGATTTCCTGAGGTGAAAAGAGCTGCTATGGCATAGTGAATAGGACTGGCATTAATAATTGGGCATTCTATGGCATAGTGAATGGGACTTCCTTCCTTGCTTGCTGCATCCACATTTGTCTTCTGATCGTGGATGAAGCCAGTTTAGATAAGTAGGTAAGGACACATGTTCTATTGTAAAGAGAATTTCATCGCGATGCCATAAAGTAAGTTTGTTACGAATTTTTGGAATGATTTTGTAAATATTTCTGCCAGTATTTCCTGTGCCCCATTGATGCTGTCATCTATTTTCTTGAAATTTCTGACAATTTCTTTTTGAGAAAACTTCTGGGTGCTAGATGAATTGTTTCCTTCTGTTGTAGCATGTTTTATGAGATCGTCAGTTGCTTCCATATCGGCATCCCCGGAAATGATCTTGACCCATTATAATTGAGTAGAAGATGAAGTTAGCAGAATGTCTTGAATGTCCTGTGCTATTGGACTTTTCGTTTTAATGGAAGAAATAAAATGAAGGCTAGAGTCGCTGTCCATCCAAATTATCATTGGAAGATTATTGTTGCTTGCTTTCTTTATAGGCCTCTTTAGTAGCTATTAATTCTGCTTGTTATATAGAGTTATGAGAATTCAATTTACTCATCCAATGATTTGTGATTGAATTATTTTGCCAAATTCAAAATGTGCTTCCTGTTTTGTCATCTATTTTTGATCCATCAGTAAAAATGTTGATATTGATATCCTGCATTTGTTGATTTGAAAAGGAAATTTTTTCTTCTATATTGAATATTGCTGAGTGAAATTTAGTTGGTGTGATTTTACCTTTGTATTTCACTTTAGAAAATATGTTTGAGAGATTGCTCTGTTTGTTGAGTCTGCTAACTCTTGTATAGACAGCTTCTAACTCCGCTTTAATTGGAAGTGGTAGAAGGCCCTAACCTTAACCCAAAACCCTACTGAGACCCTAAGTGTGGGTGGTCAGGAACTACCTTACTCCCCTAAAATTTAACCAACCACCCGAAAACGCTTCATCCCGTCCTCTGTCAAACGAAACGGTCTCTGGCTTTGCCGGGCCCAGAGGATTAAACAAAGAAGTTTCACTATTTTATATAATTCATGGTATTGATTCTAAAATATGTTTGTATTTATTCACTTTTTTAAAAATATTCAAAATAGAATTAAGAAGCTATTGTAAGCAAGAAACTGGAGTTTTTGTTTTTGAAACTTCTACAAAATCTGTAAAGAAATTGGATCTTGCATTCTTTAATTCTGGTGTCGTCCTTTGCTTTTAATTTGAATAATGCAGTGCTGCAGGTATACATACTCTTGCTGTTGAATTCATTTCAATTTAATAATGATCAAATGAGTTATTTCTTTTGAAAACTTTAACATTCAAATTGTTAAATGCATTTAACTCTTAATGACATTGCCCATCTTCAAGTCATATTCAACTTTTATTCACCTTTTAGCACTTTTCAATGGCTGCTCATTCATTGGGACTGCAAAGCCCTTCATATTTATTTCAAAATCTTTTTTCTTTGGGTTTTTCATTAGCTGATATTTAACATTTACTGATTTTTCTTCTTTGAGATTACTGTGATGTGATTAACTGCTTAAAGACATAACCTGAGTTAACTCGTTCTAAATACTGTAGGTTTCGAAATAATTTGGTCCTTAAGGAGTTAAATTACTGATTTGTTGATTACTTTTCAGTAATTGCAGTTTGGGTATGAAAAAGTATTGTTCCACAAAATATAAAGCCTAATAGAAACTACAAGCATAAGCTGTAGTAGGATATAACACTGAATAACTCAAAACTGCTTTAAATCCGCATTTCTCAAACTGTAGTTGCAACTTCAAGTGGGATCAAGTAGAATAACATAGGGGTCACAGAAGATTTCAGAGGGTCTTTATCTTTCAAGTTCTTTAACAATTTAAATCAGGAATTTCTATGTAAACATCCTTACATCCTTCCAATAAAAGATGCTGGATAACTATTTTAATTGAATTTCATTTGACTTGTCAAGAACTAATGCTTCATTTTCTTCTTTGTATTTCAATTTTAGTTATACAACACAATTTTTCAGATGAAAGGGGAGCTGTCCATCCCATTTTTACTTTCTCATATAGTATACAAAGAGAAAGTATTGCAATTGTCAAAAAATGCGAACTCGAGATTTTGAGACCATATTTTAGACCTTCCTAAGTCCGAAAAGCACAATTTTGGAATTATGTCTGTCTATAAACACAATAACTTGTAAATGGTTTGAGCTACATGAATGAAATTTGTTATGTGATCTTTACTCATAATTTGTAGGTTTCTATCAAATTTGGGACAAAATCTGTGCACGGGAAGTCTGTTTTTCTGTCCGTGTTCATGTGAACATGATAACTCAAAAACTTAAATATCTATATGGATAAAATTGTTGCAAAGTTTTATCATCAGGAATGTGTAGGTCCATATCAAATTTTGGACCAAATCCAATTGGCTTGGCATCCTGGCAGGGAATTGACATTACAGTTTTGTTACAATATTAATTTCGTCTTCATGAAAAAAGTTATAATATAAACAGTTCACTACAATTATAGTAAAGATATTCATATTTATGTTTTCTTATCCTGAAGTTATTTGTATTTGCTTTCTTTTATTTTGGAACTGTGAGTTAACTTTCTTTTCTTTTATAGATAAAGTATGCTGGGTCTGAACTTCATCTGAATGAAATTATGGAAACAGTTTGTAATTCCCTGGATGATTATGCACAAGCAAAAAATAAAGATACTGGAGAATTAGCTTTATTAAATCTTTCAAAAGATATTGAAAAGTTGAGCACTCATGAATTAGTGCACGATCCTGATCTTAATCGTAGCCTTAAATATTATGTAAGTTTTCTTCTGTATTTCCCCTGTGAATGTATATGCAGTGTTTTCACTCAAAAAATGAATGACTTAATTAACAGGTTTTGAGAAGATTATAATTCCTCATGAAAGGAAAAGCATTTTATTTCAATGAATTGTCCTACTACATAAGATGTAATCAGTAAAATTGCCTATTCTGGTATTAGAACATATCAAAATTTTCTATGCCTTCTAAGATTTTAATAGCTTGCATTTCATGTAAGAAAAATATTGATTCTTAGTCTTTCAAATACAGTCGAACGTCGCAAATCCGGAATCGTCGGGACTTTGGCAATTCTGGATTTTGGATCATTTCAATATTAATAAGTGAATGTAACATCATAAAACACATAATTCAATTTAAATTTTGTAAAAAATATTTATTACTTGTTTTCTTTGATTTATAAACATAATTAATATTATTTCTTATTAATTTTAACATTTTTATGAAACATTTAATTTAAAGTGAGTTGCTTGATTAGTTTTGGTTTTTGATTACTTCTGTGTCAATTGGCATTTTATCTTCCGCTTGTGTTTCTTCCTCGCTATCGGATACAGAAGTTTTGGAGTTGCACCATACTGCATATTTCGGCATCAAGTGAGCTGACACACTATCGGGGTTTCATCATCGCAATGCAAAACTTCAAAGGCGTCATCTTCGGCAATTTCTTGTCCTCTTGACTTGACTTACTCAAGTAGTTCAAAAATTTCAGCTTTTTCTTTTGAGATCTGAAATCCTTTGAAATCGGTATTCATGTTTTCTTCGTCCTCATAGATTATGGTTGCCTGCCACAAATTGTGCCAAGCATTTTTCATCGTCGCGGTTGGAATCCCATCCCGTCCCGTACATCATATTTAACATTTCTTACATTCTGGACTATTGTTTAGCAACAGATTCGGAAACCCTCCACGCTTTTGCGCATGCGACAGGCGGAGTTATTTTCATCAAAATAGGGGGAAAGTGAAGAATGGAATAGTGATGTTTAAATTTACTGGGCGTGATCTAACAAAGAACTCTGGAAATGCGCTCATATGACTCATAGCCTGACACCCCTTTCCGGTGTAAAATCGTCCAAAAGTGGTAGTCTCGGAATCTGTTGCTGAACTATAGTTAGTTTTGAGTGCTAGAGAGGGGAAGGAGGACGGTAATGTAACTCCACAATTCATTACAATAGCCCCACCCCACACGCAATACCTTTGTCGCACATCGTTGAACACATGGTTAAATCCTTTCCCTCCCCAGATGGTTACGACTGGTTTCTGCTGACTTTGGGCGCCGATTTGTTAGATAAAAGTTAGGATTTTTTGGGGAGGGGCGGGGGTTACGGAATGAAAAAGGTCCTGATTTTGGATCATTTCAGATTTTGGACGTCCGGATTTGCGATGTTTGACTGTACTTTGCTTTCTTTAAGTGTAAATCTGAACTCTATTCATTTCCTGAAGATGTTTTTTTAAAGCTTCTTATAAACCCATTTTCATCTTGAAACTTGCTGCAATGTCAAATAGGTAAATAAACAAGAAAATGAAGCATTCATTATTAATGAGTAAAATGAAATCCAGTGTAAAATAGTTATTTAGCAAAATTTAAGTTGATTTTCTGAAGTGTTATTGTTACAAGTATTGATGAGTCTGGAAGAAAATGCTGTGAAAATTGTTTTATGTAATTGCAATTTGGAACCCTGCAACTGGCTAACCTGAAAAATTCTTTTCTTCATAATTAGGTTTAAAGTGATTAACTAGCATTAATTTGTAAATTATTTTAGAAATTTCTGAAGAAAAAATTTTCAAATTAAAGCAATTTGATTATATGCATAAAAAAACACCTGGTTCATTCATTTTTTAGAAGATAGTTTAAATGAGTTAAGTGTCCAATGTTATACCAAAGACGACTTGGTGGATTCAAAAATTGTCTATCATCTAAAAAATTTTGTAATACCTGTTAATTAGATCCTTAAGCAATCCTTGTGACATGTGTGAATTTAGTCTAAAGATATTAATGTTTATACATCAAGGATGACTTTAATTTCCTGCTGTTTTTTTTCTTTCAATTTTCACTGTACTTCTAATCGGAACTGTACCAAGGTGATCCTGTGCCTCTGGTAGAACCACCAAAGCTGCACCCTCCCTGAACTACAAGATATATTTTTAAAAATTTGTTGTCTCCTCCTGGAAAACTTACCTTCTTCCATTTTTTTTCCTTCACAGATTTGACAAGTTTTATTAGTATGTTTTTAAGAAAATGATGTATTCTTCAAAAATAATGCTTCAATGAACTATATTGAACGCAGGAATGTATATTTGTCACTGCATTACATAAATAACAAATTATACATATTTTCTAAAAGTCTAAAATGACTAGAAAATCTGTATCTTATGTTAATGGTAGCTCCTGAACATTGGTTTTTGTGTGATATATAGTTTAAAAAAAAGATTTTATTTGCTTTACGCTACATATAGTGTCTAAATTATTAATTAGAAATAAAGGAAAATGAGGGCTATAATTAAAAGTTGAGATTGAGAATCTTGTGACTCTGGAAATTAAAGAAGAAGTG
Source organism: Araneus ventricosus (assembly GCA_013235015.1). NCBI lineage: Eukaryota > Metazoa > Arthropoda > Arachnida > Araneae > Araneidae > Araneus > Araneus ventricosus. The sequence goes on along the minus strand of BGPR01000002.1, from coordinate 6,970,709 downwards.
TGGTTTAATTTCCAGAGTCAGAACAAAAGTGTGGTTCTTTAAGATTGAAGTAGAAGTAATTAAAAATGAAGTGGTGTTAAAAAGAATTAATTTAAAGAAGGTTAAATAGTTAAATCTATATATATATATATATATAAAATTAAATACGTCAATTAGCAATTTGCACAAACATGCATTATATTTACAATATATATAAATATTAAAATTAATTAAATTACCCTATCCATAATCATACATTTGAATTACAAAAGCAAATTTGACTTTAAACTATTAGCATTAGTACTTATCATAACTTGAAAAATGCAACCCGATTTGAAATTCCAACAATCAAAATAACCAACCAGATTTATATATATATTATATGCGTTTATATATATTATATGTGTTTGTATTTTTTTTACTTGCATATTTAGATCTCAAAATATTTTTTACACAACAGGTAGTCCGCACAACCCAAAAGGTTGGGAACCACTGCTCTAAATGATTACTTCAAAATTTGAATTCACTGTAACATTTGGTTGAAAAGCTATAAATAGTTTATAAATGCTAGTGGAAAATATCCTTTCCCAGGTATTGTGTTTTGTTAGGAAGGGCAGTTATATATATATATATACTAACTATCACAGCAACTAACAACTGTAGACACAGCAACTAACAACTCCTGTAATTTTTAATAAGCCACAGAAGGCTTATTGTTGAATTTTGTTTATTTACACAATAGATTGTACCAATTTAAGTCTAAACTTTTTTTAATGGTCATTTTTGTGCACCCTTGCATCTTTGACCCCTGCTAAGGGTGCAGACAATCTTGGTAGATTACTTAGACTATCCCACACGGTATGACCCTTTTTCCATTGATATTTACTGAAATTTGATTATAAATTCCTAATTATAATTTTGATTTCAGAAAATTTAGCTTCCTTTGGAGGGTAGATGATGATACAGAATTGAATAATTTTTTTTTGTGTCAGTATCATTCTTAGATTAAGAAACTTCAGCTTTAATTTTTATTGGACTTTTCTTTCTCTAATCTGTTACTCGCTATGAAAAAATGTTGCCTTAAGCAAATTTCACATAAAAAAAAATAAACTGGTTTGGAAATTTTGTTGGAGAATATCCCAAGGGTTCAAAGTTCATAAAATATGATTGCATTTTGGAAGTTAAGCATATTTGATTCTTAAAGCAGAGGTTTTGTGTTTATTAACAAGGATTCACAACATAACATACATTCCTTAACATAAAAATTTTTGGCTTTTGAGCTTAAGTGAAATTCATTCCTTTAAATGACATTCTTGAAATAAATTTTTTTATACCTGATTAGTTTTATAATTTTAAATATCATCTAAACCTCATACATAATAAAACTTACAATAATATATTTAAAGAAAAAAAATGCTTTTAAATACTGTTCATGTTGAGTTTTTTAGTTGCTTAATAAATATTTGATGCACTTTAAACCAAAAATTGATCATATGATTTCTTTTTGAATAGTATCACTATAAATAAAGCAGGGAAATTTCCTTCAGAACTATTCAAATGTTGTATGAGAAAATTAAGACTTAATCATGCAGTTTTATGAAATTTGTTTGGAATTTCATTAATTTATAAACAGAAATAAATCCAACTCAATTTAATTAAAAACAGTTTGACTGCATTATTAGACTTATTTTTAAGATTTTTACATGGATTGTCAAGTTTTTCGTTTTAATGTTTATGCATTTATTTATAATTGGCTTGATGGAATGAAGATAGTCTCCTTGCTTTTCAAAAATCAGTTTATTTACCCTTCAATCTCAGCCAATTTGTTACTTTATCAGCGTCGAATGATTGTTTAAATTTAATCATGTTTCATTAATTTGGGATTATTTTACCAGTCTTAAACTCATTATCATTAGAAAATTCTGAAACATTATTAAATTTATTTCACACTATTCAGCTGCATTTAATTTTAAGATCTTGAAAACTTACTTATAAATAAATCATCTTTTTTCACATGTATACCGTGCTTATTTTTGCCATCCAAGTGCCGATATGCATTCTAATAAATATAGATTCACTTAAAGTAATGAAGGAGTTTAGTCTAATTTATTCCAATGCTTTGTAACTGAAGTAGATGACAGAGCAAATATTTATATAAAGTTTTGTGTACTCTTTCAAAATTAATGAAACAATTTTCTTTAACAGTGCGAGAGCTTCATTGAAGATTTTGAAGATGATATTTTGCAAGTCTTTAAATCAGCTGAAGACTTGTCAATAGATGATGTATCTAGGAAACTATGTAATGATTCAGCTGGTAAGAAAATGTAGTTAGTTGACAGTTAAACATTGATTTATTTTTTCTAATTGTTAATATGTTGAAATAAATATCCACAGTTTTAGCATCATGTTGTGTTCTTTTGATACTTGGGAAAATGTTTGAAGGAAAATAAATTTATAGTCTCAAAACTTAATGATTTTAAATTGTGTCTTAATATTTATTATCACTGCATCATGTCCTTTAACATGGATTTTTCCATTATTTTTTTTTCAAATGTAAATCTATACTGAATATTATGACTTTTATTCTAATATCAGTATAATTTTTTATTTTAGGTTATTGCATAGCTGCACACTCTGAATTATAAGAATGAGAAGCTATAAGTTATTTAGTGAATACTCATTATAAATTGTTTTTCACTTGCAGATCATGTATTTTCAAGTTTTCATTGAAACATTTGTATGTTTAAATTATTTATTAAAACTATATTATGGTTATATTGTTTCCTGTCTTATTTTATTGCATTAGTTCTTTAATCTGCATAATAAAATGTAGTGAATAAAAAAAAAACCCATCACTGATAATCCAATAAATTGTATATTTTGAAATTTTAACCTTTGTATTATTAACTTTTTCTATCATTTTTAAGGGCTCATGTATATGATTTAAAATAATGTGGATGTTTTTATGCCTTAATTTAAAACAGTTAGTACCTACTTCAAAATGCTTCTTATCCAAATACAGTTGAACCTCGGTAATCAGAATCTCAGAAATTCGAATATTTATTTTTAATTTTCTGAAAAGTTTTTACCGAAAAATGAAGGAAAAATAACAATTACGAATCAGAAACAAAGCTAATGTTTATTCCTAACTTAAAAGAAGTATTCAAATTGGTCTTTGAGAACGAATACAGCACTTTAATTAGTAGAAACAAACTCGGATATCTTCTTTTTACCCCTGACTTGTTTGCCACTGTACCATGCGAATTGTGCATGCTCTTTGTGTATGCCTTCACAGAGCACCCAGAGTCTACTCTACTGTATTTGGTATATCAAGAGAATTTTACCAAATTTCTTGGATAATCCAATTTCCCCAGAATCTTAACAAAAGTCAGCCCCAATTAGTTCAGATTCCCGGGTCTCTACTGTACCTTTCCCAGGTGTTTTTTATTGTTTATAAAGATGAACTATTTTCACCACTGAGTTGCAAAATCTTGATTGCATTTTATTTTTTAGAGTAGGAGTGCATTGTCTATGAACTTCATAGATTCATAAACTGAGAAAAAAGTTCCAAACTTTAATTTAATTCTAAATCTTTAGTTTTTTAGGTTAAAATTAAATTCAAATGTGAAACATTATAGTGTTTGTTTTTAAAAATTTCTTTTGTATGATTTTCATATTTGAAATACATTGCTCATATTTGAATACTAATGAACAAGCAACTATTTGCATTTTATTAAGTGCTAGCAGATTACCTGGCATTGCCCGGTCATTTTCTTATCAAAACCTTGTGATGGAGAGGAAAAGGAAAATTTAAAAATAACTGCAAGTGCTTTGTTATATATGTGATTTATAAACCACCCCTGCAGTTAATGGGTTAACTATAGTAAAGAAGGGGATAATCTAATTACATAGTAAATGTGAAACAGAAGTGTCAGTCAAAAGTGCATGATCAGCAGCCAATGTGTGAAAGTATAATACAGATAGCAAGAATATATTGTTTTATAATTTGAACCTCATAAACATACTTGTTTCTCAAAGTATTTGTTTTTCTGCTAGAAAGCACAATATTCGATTTAGTTTCCGTACACTAACAAAAAATTATTTTAAGATATTAAATGTCATATAATTTGAAAATCTGAAAAATTATGATATTTTTCATTAAGAAAAGTATCGTAAAAATATACTACTACCCATAAATAAGTAAAAAAAATTCTCAAATGCATAATGCTTACAGATATATTTTAATATAAAATTTAATATCTAAACAATCAAAACAATTTCATACATGTGCTCCTAATTTTTTTAAACTTGTAAATAATGCAAAAACTGTATATTTAATTGCAAAATAATAGATATTATATTGTATCCTTTTCATTACATTTTTAAATCTTAAATTATGAGCTTTCGGAATCCTTTTCATTAGATTTTTAATTCTTAAGATATGAGCTTTCAGAATTTTTTGAATCCATGCATACTATTCATTTCTGGAATCGATTAATTGTACCCTATTCTATGAGGATAAGATGAAACATTAACATTTTGATAGTACGAAACATCTCAGTTTCCTTAAAATAAAGATTTAGAGCATATAGTAAATAAGAAAATTCATACCTAATTCAGTTATCTTCCTTTTGTTGGTCTCCTTAGCAATCGTATTTTAATTTTATCAATTCAAATTATAAATTAGTAAGACAGTCGACCATATATTTATCCTCATAAAATTTTTATTTCATTCAACTTTTTTCTTTGTTCAATAATATTTTAACTATCATTTTGTTGTCATTCTGCGTAAAATAAATTTCAAATAAACCAAAATAATACATTGTAACCTGTGTATAACAATACTGTTTGTAACGATAAATCTATCTTTAGGGATATTTTCTTGGCGTCAAATCTTGTACTAAATTTCATCAAAATTGACCAAGCCGTTGAAATCGCCAAGCGAGTCAATCAACCTATTTGTTACATGCATTTTGGAGACTTTGCCCTGTCCTACCCTGAGAAACTGTGTTGGGGCTTATTTACCCCTCCTCTACTTCTAGTGGGTTAATGAGTAACATGTGTTGCAAATTTCATCGAAATCCCTTTAGCTGTTTGGAAGTGATGTTGGAACAAACATACATACGTTGAGTTTTATATATGTAGATAATACATTTTGATTCAGTATCCAATGCTAATTGGAAGTATTGCATTTATCTTAATGTTCTGCCAAGCTTGAAACATATATTTGTGAGCTACATGCCTATTTGTGCAAAGATGATACAACATCTGGTTGCTCCAATTATCAGACAAATGCAAATTTACGTATTGAAGGTGACTCTCTATTTAGCGCTTTAATCTATTTGATGCCTTTTATTTGGCATTCTACAAGATTTTTTTTTGTCTAAATTTGAGCTTGTTCAAAATGGAACAAAACGTGATTAAGTTAATGTGCATATTCTAAGCATCAGCTTTATGCATAAAAATGCACAGCATGTCTATTCATATCCTACCTCTCTTTAGGTGTATCTGCATGTTATTTAAAGCAATAAATGATCAACTAACAGTGTAATCACGAATATCGATTCATCCATGAATGGATGTTTAAAAGAATAAGAAAGTTAGAAATAAATGCCATCATCAAAATTCATGAAAAAAATGTCCAAAACTTCAAAAAAATTTTCTTGTATCTTCAAAGATGTTTGGGCATTAATGTGGAATCAATAAGAAGTGGAAATTGCATATTTAAAAAGATTTTGGCACAATATTATGAGTATTGACCCCAACCTGCTTGACTACGAAACAGCTCGTATTATTTAGTATTTGCAATAATTTCTAGCCGAGAGGCAAATGCACTCAGATATGTTTTCTCCTCACTAGATTAAAATTCTGTGACATATTTTCTAACAGAGAAAACATTGAACATTAGAGTGATTCAAAAAAGATAATGTGATCTCTTGTAGCCCCGAGAAGTAAATTCGAAATTTCTTTTTTTGATATCTGATCATGCCAGTGAGCATACAACTATATAAAAGAGAAGGTCACTCACTGACTCATCACCGAATCTCCTAAACCACTGGGATTAGAAATTTAAAATTTGGCAGGTGGCTGCTTCGTGGGAGAACTAAGAAAGAAAGGATTTTTCGAAATTTTAATTAGAATTTAATTAATTGAAAATTACCTTAAATTTTAACGTTTTTCTGCAATAACTTCGGAGCATACTATCGCACAAAAACCATTTTAACATAATCTTAAAGTTCAAAAAATTAGCTTTTCAATGACAACAATTTCATTTCCATGCAACGTTCTGTTTAATTTTAATCAATTTTTGAAAATGTTTTCGAGCACAATTTCCAACTTTTTTTTGTTATCGTCTGCAGCTTTTCTTGGAGAATGCGCAGAAGAGATCCTTTACGATTTTGAAAAAAAGAAAACATTTATTAACTGAAAACTGATGATGGTGAGTTGCATTTTGAGAGTTATTCCTGTCAATATTTTTAGACGTAATTTGATAAATCTTTTGTAAACTATTTATAAATATGTGTGCTATCTTTGTTTATACTTGTATTGTCGAGAAAATATATGAAATTTGTAAAAAAACCCGGACTTTATAGTAGTTTAATCTGAATTCCTACTAAACTTTGCCTCTCTGAAAACATGGTGGACAAGGAACATTAACATCGCTTTTCCGTTCAGATTTAGTTTGTTCGTCTATATTTTTTACATTAAAAAGACTAAGACCTAAAAGTACTTTTATCCTGAGCATCAAGGTATCAATAATGTGTTACTACGCAGACGGAGTCGCAGGCATCAGCTAGTCTATATACAGGGTGCAAACTTAAATAAGGGCCACCCCCCTTGACTTCAGAACGACGGCAGCTTTAGTCATGAAAGTAGTATCTAGGTATAGTGAAACGTCTATGCGATGAGACAACGCCACCTGGCGGCAAACTTCGGAGTTAGCGTTCCTATCTCGAAAACTGTACAAAATAGCAGGAAAATGTCAATTACAAAGTTGTGGAGCGTTATCGATTTAGTGAAAAAACACCTTGTGCACATTAATATGAAGAACAGAACGCTTATTGTTCACGATTTCCGAAACTGTGACATCACCAAACGGGTTAAAAAGAGAAAAAAACAGTTATCACAAGATACCTTTATTTGCAGTGTTCAAAGTGCTCTCTGTCATCTACAATACAGATTTTACCCCTTGCTTGAATTTCACTTCGCACACGTTTTAGCATGTTGGTGCGCTAGCACAAGCAACAGTTATACGTCATCGAAAGTCTTCCAATATTGGCGGAAAGGTCGCATACACTTGCTGTTTGAGTTATTCCCACAGGTAAGTATAATGGGGTCATTTTTATCCGAAAAATGACATTTTCTCCTTTTGTCCATGTCTTGTGACATCACAATTTTGGATAATGCGAACTAAAGAAATGTGCGTTTTAAGCGTTCTGTTCTCCGTATTAATGTGCACAAGGTGTCTTTTTGCACTAAATCGATAACGCTCTACAACTTTGTAATTGACATTTTCCATCTATTTTGTACCGTTTACGAGATAGGAACGCTAACTCCGAAGTTTTCCACCAGGTGGCGTTGTAAGTTGCCTCATCGCATAGCGCATAGACGTTTTACTATACCTAGACACTACTTTCATGACTAAAGCTGACGTCGTTCTGAAGTTAAGAGGGGTGGTGGCCCTTATTTAAGTGGGCACCCTGTATATAAAAAGAGAAAGTCTCACTCACTGACTTGTCAACGAATCTCCCAAACCACTGGGACTAGAAACTTGAAATTTAGCAGGTGGCAGTAGGTACTCACGAAAAAAGGATTTTTTGAAATTTTAGTTAGAATTTTAATTAAAATTACCTTAAATGTTTACGTTTTTCTACAATAACTTCAAAGCATATTATCGCACAAAAACCATTTTAACATCATCTTGAAGTTTAAAAAATAAGCTTTTCAATGATATCAATTTCACTGCCTTACGACATCTTGTTTAATTAATTTTTAGAAATGTTTTCAAACACAATTTCCAACAATGTTTTTATTGTCAGCCGGCAGCTTTTTTTGGAGCATGTGCACAGGAGCTTCTTCACCCATTAAAAAAAAAGAAAACATTATGAACTGAGAATTGATCATGGCGAGTTGTGTTTTGAAAGTTATTCCTGTCGATATTTTGAGACGTAATTTGATAAATCTTTTGTAAATTATTTATAAATAGATGTTTTGTCTTTGTATATATTTCTATTATCAAGAACATATATGAGACTTAAAAAAAAAAAAAAAATCGGACTTGGTAGTTGTTGGGATTGCGATGTAAAAATTCAAACTCAACTCCAGAACCAGAATTCCTACTCAAGAAAGAAGATTCAACTGCAACTAATAATATAAACATCATACATTATGTACATGGTTTACAAAAAAAAATAATTCAGGATATATTCTAAAAAAATCTAGCTGTAAATAGTAAAACACAAACTCATATTCTCATGAGAATATGAGTTTGACGATATTATTACAATAAAAAAAAATGCTAGATTTATAAGATGTAACATATAAAATTTAATGCCGTTCGCACGCATTTTGCTGTCAATTCATTACAGTAATAGTTTAATCTGGATTCCTGCTTTGTCTTTCTAAAAACATGGCGAACATGGAACAAAAACATCGCTTTTTTGCTTCAAATTTAGCCTGTTGGCCGAATTTGTTCTCCACCCATATGAATTCTTTCTTTCTTTTCTATTCTTTTACGAACAAATACAGTGGAACCTCGCTTAACGAGCATAATTCGTTCCAGATGCTTACTCGTTATGCGAAACGCTCGTTAAGCGAAACAATTTTTCCACATATAAATTAATGTAAAATACGATATTGCGTTCCATGCCGAAAAAATAATCGAAAAGTTTTATGTATAGCGTTTATTGAAAGAAAAGTATATATAAGATTGTTAAGGAGCGTAAATCATCTTTTCTTTTATAGCAGAATCAATGAACATGGAATGCAGATATGATTTGCAGAAAACAAAAACAAACAAAAAAAAATCGAAATAATAAGTTTATTATTTATGATGCATACTGTAATTAGCTGGATTGAGTTCAATGCTTCATTTAGAAATTTTACTAATTTTTCTAAGTGTTTTAATGGAATGGTTGAGTTTTTATATGAATTATAATACATACCTAATTACTTTTTCGTAGGAAACTGTCTAGAGACATTTGATTTTGCCGACTCTTCAAAATTTGACGAAAATGCGACAAAGCATTATCATGAAATCAATTTGTAGCGCGCGTAGTCAGTGCCTTTTTAGAGTGATGCTTCTCGATGTACGATGCAAGTTTCCCATGCTTTCAGCATGTCTCTTATTTCGCTAGAAGATTGTTGCTTTGCTGTTACCTCCTCCTCCTCTGACAAACTCTCCTCCATAACTTCTTGCTGTAAAACACAATGCAACTACATAAGCTCCTCGGTGGCCAGCTCTTTGCTGTTCTCTTCTACAAGCTCAACGATATCATTGTTATACACTTCCAGTTCCCGGATCTTGGCCAAAAGCTCAATCTCGTTGACTATAGGCTCCACAGGGGCCACATCTGAGACTCCTCGATGTTACATTCTCGGCAACACTCTCCGACCAAAGTTTCTTCCAAGCAGAAGTGAGGGTTCACTTGGTAACCCTTTCCCATTCATTGTCGATCGTTTTGAGGCAGGAAACGATGTGGAAGTAATATTTCTAAAATTCTCTGAGAGTAAGTTTGGTCCCTAAACACCATGTTTGATAACAACCCATCACTAGCAATAGCCCAGATAGCAATTTTAGTTTGCAGCAATATTGCTTTGCAAATCTGCAAGTTTGACGCGGCAAAAGTGCAAGCTTGAAACAAGTTAACGCAAACGAGTTAATCACCACGGGTCAAACTTGTCACAAATTTGTCGCGTCTCAAACTCATTGCAAAAACAGAGTACGCAGACAAACCTCGGATTCGAACCCCCCGACAACCCACTTCATAGCCAGTCGCCTTAGCCACTCAGCCAGCTGGACTCCGAGAGAAGATAGATTGCGCTAATAGATCGTGCATCTAAACTTTTTTTCTTGATTTTATTAATTTTTTAAATTTTGAGTTGAGAATATGATTTGAAGTCAAAGAGAGAACGATTTTCACTAATAACTACGTTTTGCTAGTAGAATAAGTTATGAAATTAGGGTTCAAAAGTAATTACTTTTAAAATGGGACAAAATGTAAGTTATTATTTTTCAACAAACATTGACTGTTTTTTTTTAGGTTTAATTTTGTTTATCAACGTTAAAATTTCAACATTAAGAAAAAGGCGATATATAGTTTTCTTTAAAGTGAGAGTTCTATATTTAGTGAAAAGATGGAGAATTTTTCAATTTTTTTTTATAAAAAGACAGAGTTCGTGTTTTACAAATTATCATTGTTTTATTGAATTAATATAAAGAAGGACGGTCTAGGAGATGCTATTAAAATTCGGTTTTTTTTAAACATGGACAAAGATCAAATCCAGATATATACCTGTATCAACTTTGCAGAATTGTGGTATCAAGTTTGTCATAACAACTTCACAGCAAACTTGTTTTGCAAGTGGGTTGGTCGATTATGCTTTGTTACTTTGTAGGAAGTTTGCTGCAAAGTTGCCGCATCAAGTTTGTCATGACAAGCTAATATCAAGAAAAATCACACTTGCTGCAAGTGTGCATGCTATCTGGGTAGACACCATGTTTGATGAGAATTGAAGCAAAATAAAATCTCCTGGACAGTGGCGTAATTAGGTTGGGGCAGGTAGAGCACGTGCCTTGGGCGAAGTTAACAGGGGGCGCAAAATTAAGGAATCAAATGAAGATCAATAAAAGAAACGCACGTTTTATTTAATCTCTTATTCTTAAGATTCTTAAAAATTGAAATGGTTTCACCAAACTGTGGGAAAATTTGAAGGATACATTCTTATTTACAACCGGAAACTATTCAAGCTGCTACAAAATGACAAATAATATTGTGTTTCAAAGATTTGCTGACCAAACCCCCATCTATGAGATTAAAAGCTCGTTAAAGGAAGGTTCTTTTCACAGAATTGTGTCTGTGGGTTGGGAGAAAAGGGAACATAATTAGGAATTATTATCTCCGCAGCGTTTCTTATGGTTTCTTACGTTATTCCCGATTCATACTGATTGGATATCATCTTCGAAAGTTCGTGACAAATAATTAGCAATAAGCGTCATTTCTATTTTCAATCAGCAAGGGCGAAGAACGGAATAAAACTACCTCGGAATTTTTTTCGGTGTAGAGTAAAAGCACTCCAGCAGCTTTGAAAGACGTAAGTTATCTCTATCATTTCGCTATCATTACATTGTTTTCAGTACTGAATATCTGCATAATTTTATTTTAAATTTTATTTCGCAAAGGCCAGACACAGTTGTTCTGCCAAACATATACAAATAATAGGCGAAAAGAAGGTTATCTTTATCATGAGTAATAATTAATTCTAAGAAATGTTATCACACTTTGTATGCATGCATCTAGTTCTTTTGGCTATGATGTCAATAATGTACATATTTTTGTTTATTTCAATAATAAAAATACAAAACGAATATTTTGCAAAATATTTCCGAATTTAAGTTTTCGATAAATTACTTCAACTTTAGTGCTTTGTTTTCAATTAAAATGTCGAGTTCAAGTTATCGACTCGATTATGTCTAGAATGATATCTTTGCCTATGAGTCTCAAAAATTTACCTCGGTGGTAAAAAAAAAAAATTAATATGGTCCAAAATAAAGCTGGAATTCTTTCGATTACGTTCATACGCCAGAGAAATATTTAAGCATTTATCATTTATCTATGAAATTTTTGAATCTTTTAGTTAAAAGCGAATGCCAGAAAAAATAAATAAAAACGCCCGAAGGCCTTCTGTAATTCATGTCAGCTATGGAGATGGAAAATGTCGTTCCGAATCTCTGAATAGCTCTGCAGATACTTTTGACGATAGGACCATCTGTTGCAAGAGACCTTTCAATAAACTCAAGCTGATACTTTCATACCTCAGAGCTTCAATGAGTCAAAAGCTCTTTTGAGAATATAGAAAGCAGAAACAAGTAAAAATCTTAATATAAATAAAAGTCATTGTGGGTATGTATGTATGTGGCTATGTTCCACATTTCCTCCTAAACCAATGGACGGTTTTCAACCAAATTTTGTACACTTATTATTTAAGACAGGGGAAGACACTTATTAACTTTTCTAAGTCCAAAAATTAATTAAACAGGCAGTTAATTAGAAATTAACCGAAACCGTTTTTCCGCCGTAACTTCGGAGCAAATTGTCCGACAAAAAATATTTTTATACCATCTTAGTTCAAATTTCTGCCTTTTCAATGATACCAATTTTATTTCTGTGACATTTTTCCTTTGATTGTTATTAATTTTTAAAAGTTCCATAATTTTTAAATACGTGCAGACGATTTTGAAATAACGAAGATTTATAGCTACTCCGTTGCTAGGCAACGGTTAGACTTTGAACTAATTCACCTTTATTTCTGAAAATTTTGCTTATTTTTATTAATATCCATATAATATAATAAATGCGAAAGTGTGTCTGTCTGTTTGTTACGCATTTACGGCAAAACTACCAAACCGATTTGGATGAAAATTGGCAGAGTTGTAGCTTGAAACCCAGTAACGGACATAGGGTAGGTGACATCATGTTAAATTCATTATTTTTGATTACAGATAACAATTAAATAATTAACAAGTGATTTGCGATGAAGATTACTACTTTATTTTTCAATTAACTGTCACGTGATCCTTAAGGAATGCGTAAACAAAATGAAATGTCACGTGATCCTTCAGAAAAGTGCAAGCATTTGAAATGACTTATGTTTAAAGTCAAGCATCATGTGACCTTGCTGAGAAAATAAATAAATAATTAATTTGTGGAAGAATAACTGAAAAATAGACGCCAGGACAGAAAACCAATGATAGATATGATATAGTTTCAAGAGTTTTTGGATTAAAATTAAAAAACTAAAGTTAATTATAACTAAAGGAAAATATCGTTCAATGTTTACTTAAAATAAGAGCCTATTTTAGTGGAAAACTTGCCAAAATAATTCTTTATCCCTCTTTTTATCGACATCCAAGATTTGTTTGGCTGTTAAATTTGTAATCAAACGATTTGGATAATCACTGGCGGTTAAATTCTAAACCAAACGATTTAGCTAATTACAATAGTTCCATTTCGAATTTTAATGCTTTAAGAGCTTTTTTCAACCGATTTTAAAAAAAATTATTGCATAAACCCAATGAACACGGAATCCAACGTTTTGTTTACTAAAGAAAGAACTGATTCGAACTTGGCACTTGATATAGTTGCCAAATAGATTTGGCGATTGCTAGAGATTCAAACAGTGTATTAAATTGGGACTTTTTTAAAATTGTTCACAGTACAGAGGAACTGATAAGCAAGGTTTATCCTTCCCTATAAATAAATAAGAGAAATAGAGATTGTTTGTTGATTGGGTACTTTTGGCACTGACTTATGAAAGTTTAGGTCTGATAAATAAAAAAAATGCTTCACAAATGGAGGGATGTATTACAGAATATATATCTGTAGACACGGTAATGGGCAATAACAAGTAAAATCATATGCTGTAGAGATTTTCAACCCCATAGAATTGTCAGGGATACCTTCCGACAAGCTGAGATTTAAATTCGGTGTGCCAGAACTATTCATACGTAACCTCGATGTACCGAGACTGCGCAATGGCACACGGTTTCAAATTACACACTTAGGACCAAAAGTCGTACTAGCTACTGATATGACTGGCATAGCGAGAGGTGAGAGTGTTAAATTCTACGCATTCCGATAATATCGAAGGATTTACCATCCCAGTTCAAAAGTTAACAATTCCCTTTAAAATTAGCATTTACCAGGCTCAGGGTCAAACACTCAAAGGGCATGCGTACATTTGGAAAAATCATATTTTTTCCGTTTGTAACTATGTGTGGCATGTTCCCGTGTGTCCAGCCCATTAAACCTCTACATCGGTGCAAAAAACGTGAAACAAAAATCGTCGTATACAAAAGTGTGTTGTCATATATAAACAATTTACCTAACTGTAACAGCAGACACATATACAGTACACTCCTGTTAGTCGTCCAATTATGTATTATCAACCATTAGAACTTTTAATTTCCCCTTTCTACATATAACGAAACATTTACATTCGTGAATTTTAAAAAAGTAACAATTCAAATTCTTCGCGCACGAAGTAACAGCTAGTAATTTTAATAAAATTATAAACATTTTTGTTTTATCAGATGCTAGGAAGGTGAATTTATAAAATTTCTGATTTCCTAAAACCTTCAAAAGTTTTTCAGAGTAATGTTTCCCCTTTTCTATGTGCATAAATAATGTTTACTAAAATCATAAGAAAGTGCAATTTTATATGTCATAAATAAATTAATAACGTTATAGTTTTAATTCATGTTTGAATTAGCATTTTTTTGTACAATAGCATACCTCCTAATTTCATGCAATGAATTATGGGGTGCTAGATAAAATATTGAAAGTTATTGGTTTTTATTTTGATTTAAAAATTTAAAGAGGTATGTGAAATAAGTGTGTATATTACTAATTATACTAACTTAGTTACTAGCGAATTTGTATAATTTTATCTGTGTTAACTAAAGATTTATTTCCGTCAAAAAGTAATGTAGAAGATTTTTCGTTATTATTCGTATATGTGTGGCATTTTTTCGATGAATTAAGAGATTTGTACATTAAAATTTTTTTTCAAAGTTGCGAAATAAATGGATTGCATTTTTTATTTATACAGGGTATCCCAAAAAAGTGGAGCAAGCATTTATTTCCTTAAATATTGTAACTAGACATATACTTTAAATTACAAAGTTTCATCCAATAAGGTAGGAATTTGTGTGAAAATAATTTGGATTCTGTGGAAGTTGAAAATAAAAAGTTAAGAAAATTAAATTTTTATACGTGTCCCATAGAGCAAAAGTGTCAATGAGTGAAATGTTCCTCTTACACTCATCTATGCATGAACTGTTTCATGATTCTGTCTGCAAAATTTACAGAGATATGTTAATTTTTAAATTTCAAGGGGGCTGCTGTTGTAAAGTTAGTTAAATCACTAAAAGTCAATTAGGACAATTAATTGTTGAATTCTAAGTTGTAAAGTTTAAGTGAGTCACTAAATGTCAATTAGAATATTTAATTGTTAAATGCTAAAAAGGAGTGACAGTTAAATTGTATTATCGTTAAGTTTGATTAAATTATGTAAAGCTTAATTGAAATATTTTTATTTATAAAATTCAAATTGACTGTTGGAATTCTAGAAGTCTGATATGCAGCCATGTTGTTATATAAATTAATTATTTCTCTTATATATTTTTTTATTGTTAATTCTTCTTCTATAAATTTTGTTTTCATTTTTATTCAACCAAAATCAATTATCTTATTCTTTTAATATTCAAAAAAAAAATATTATTTAGGAAAATTTTTTTAATTCAGTTTAAGTAAAAGTTTAGTAAGGATAGGCCTCAAAACAGAGTGCTATGAACCTTTGTAGCAGATTAGAATTCCCGCCTTTTAAGCCTAGCTCGCCTCCCACCTTGCAAAGCTTAAGAAAAACACATGGCCCCGAGATATTTTCCTTTCCACTTTTAAAAACCAGCCGTGGGTGTCCCTTTTAGAAATTGTCGGTAAAATTCTGATTCACACGCATTTTTGCAGCTGTAGTTCGGGAGTTGAGAAACCCTTGACCCTTGTAAAAACACCGCATTGAGAAAAATTCATTTTGGAATTTCTTTTCGGCTCTAATCCTGACAGAAATATGGGATGTTTCTACCCAAAAATTGCAGTTCAGAATTCCCTTCTGAAATTTATGGCGAGGGAGCACATCTTACTATTTCGACCCTTGACCCTGTGCGATTCGGAGCGGGAGCCCTGTTCAATTCTTGTCAACACTTCTTAATTTCTTTTTCGTTAGAGAAAGGCAGAATCTTGTATACCACGTGGTTTAAGGGCGTGATTTAATCTAAGGGGTTGCTTGATTTTGAAAACTTTTAACCAATGAGGTCTTAATAAGTTGGCTACTTTGCGTAAAAGCCATCGCCAATAAAAATTTTAAAAAGGGTGTTTGGGGGTTCTTTAGACACAGAGACTGAGAGAGAGAGAGAGACAGACACGGGCAGGCGTGAAGACGAGGGCTGAGATGAGGGCAGACGAGAACTCAAATTTTGACTAAAAGGTCGAATTCAAAAGGAGGCGTATATGGAGAGGAAGATAAAAGACTCTTAGTAAAAGGAGATCAAAGAAACACTAAATTTTTGCATCCCCGTCATCGCTGTGGGATCTATTTCAAACTGTCGCTCAAAGATGTAAGAGGATTTCGTTTGGTGCCGATTGGCGAGGAGGCAGAAGGTAGCAGCGTGTAATAGAGAGCTTGAAGGTTTTTTTCCCTTGCGATCAGAGTTCGGCGTGCGAATGTCCAAATAAATACGAATTCATTTCTTGGAAATGTCCTGGCGTGCGAAGGGCCTTGAATGCAGCGATACCAGGCAAAAAAAAAAAAATATCCCTGTATCAGCACTATGGTTTCAGTGCGAACTGATTTAATAAACCCACTACTTGGGTCGATTAGTGTCAACATCCCATGAATTCTTCTCGAAGAAGGCTCCATTTCCCTGCTAGCCTACGATTGATGGAAATGACTATATATCCGCCATCGACCATTGTAGTAAACTTTTCTGCGGCCGAATCAGATATATGATGTACCCAGCAGCGGCCTTCCTAAAACGATGATCTTTCCAGCCATTGGCAGTTTCAAAAAAAAAATAATCCTGCAGGCACCACCAATGTATGACCTACCCAACACAAAAAACTTTCAGGCATAGCCGGAAGATTTCTTATAGAGATGTCAAGATCAAGGCTTCCAGCGGTCAACCTAAAAACCAAGATAAGTGCCATTTAATCCTATTTTTATATTTTGTGAAACTAAATTATACTTAACAAAAAAAAATGTAATGAAGTAAATTTTAAAACATCAAATAATTTGATTTGCGGGAAATGTAACGGTAAATTTTAAACTTCAGATATTTAAATTCGTAACAACTGTAAATTTTGACTTAGACAACACAATTTCATTAATTTTAAGATATTCAAGAATTGTGATGAGGATAAAAATATTGAAATTAAAATAATTTAACATGTTGGCATGATTATGATGAAATTAGAACTAAAAGGTTATAGTTAAAATTTTATATTATATGCTGTTTTGAAATTGTAATTATATTGATTGTCTAAGCAAATCCATGGAAGTTTTGTTATAATTTTCTTACATAGAACATCTAAGTATTTATAAAGTGTTATTCCTTTTTGAAATGTTCTGACATCAGTAATTATGCATCCTTGCTACAAAGAATCAAATGCATGATGTTTAAAAGTAGTGGTAACATTTGTTTCCATATGAAAAAATTTAGTTGTTATAATGAAATGAGTTATATATGTTGGTAAAAATATATGTAATTGGCTGAGTAAAATTTTAACATTATAAGGAGATATTTCTATTAATCTAAAATAACAATTAAAGTTTTAATTTAGAGATGGCCACTCATATAATCCTAGAATGATAAGTTTAATATTTAAAAATTTTGAATAGGCTGTAGGGTAAAAATTTGGAATCATAAATGAACATTAATTAAAAATCTGTGTGAGAAAGGGTCGACCCTAATACTGATGACTTACTTTAAAGATTGTTATGGATGTCAAGATTTAAAAATTTCTTGTATGTGTGTCAATAATATATGTGTATTTATGTGAAAAAGGTAACTTAATAAATTAATTAGGTTTAAAATTTGGCTTTGTTTTCCTTGTCAATATATAAGCACTGAGAAAGAATGTATTAAGTGTCAGGGTTATATTGCGGGTTTTAGATTTGTTCTAAAATTAAACACAGCGCTTTGGGTTAATCACTTTTCTAATTTATATTTTGGTAAATATGAATGTTATTAAAGGATATTTGAGATAGATAGAAGTTAAGTTTGAAAAATGCTTCTTATGCCTGTTGTGCTAAAATTTCATTATGTGGTGACATTGAACAGTAGTTGTGAATTTGTTTGATATTAATTGATGTTAGGGTTATGTGATTTTAAGATTACTGATTTGTATGATGTTCATATTGAGATTAAATAGCAGTAAATTTTGAACTAATTAAGCAACAGGTGTAGCAACATTCTAAACAACTAAAACTTCTAGTTTTTATATGAGTAAATGATATAATAGAGATTCTTAAAACCTTTAATCTAATGATTTGTTTAGTAATACTTGAATGCTTTTGAGTCAAACAAAGGATCTCTAGAAATTTTTAATTTGGTTATGCTTATGTAGTTTGAGGAATTGCGAATTACCTTTTGAGTTATTGTAATGGAGTTTATGATTTTGGATATAGAATAGATGTAAACAAACAATCTATTGATTCTTCTAAAACAGTAAACAAGGTCAAAATCAAAAGCAAAATCTTCACAATACTGCTCACAAATTTATATGGAGATATTTACTGCAGAAATGCAAGTTTATTCAACATAGAAACACTGCGAAATGCAAATATTTGTCTAACAGTAGATCATTCAATCATCATGGAAGGAAAAAAAAATTACCAGTGACACATACAGTTACTCAGTTTCATTGGCAGATAGTTGCAACTATCGACTTGATAAAGAATGGAAGGACAACTTGAGAAAATAAAAAAAATTAAGGTATAACAGGAACATAGCTTAATATTGAACAAGAATACGGAATTTGCTCTTAGCGTTGTGCTTATTATTATGCTTTACCTAATAGCAGTGGCGATAGGTCTGAAGAGTTGCAGAACTCACTAAAATTATTTTAAGAATTCGTATTTTTGTTTTTATTCTTATTTTCTTACTTCTCCACTCTGAGTGTTCGATGATTAACGAAAGATGATAAAAACGAGAAAAGAAGACAGAAAATGAATGAAAAAGTAAGACAGACACAGGATGGGGGGCGACACATTAAATAGTTTTGGAATGCACTAAAATTCGCTCATTGCGTACAACTAAGGACGAAGGCAAATAGCTATTCTTTCTGTCTTAAAACTTATCCAGAACTGGATTTTCGGATGCTTTTGTTTTGCGCTAAAAACCAACTAATGTTCTTTTTTCCCCCTTTCAATCTCACCCATGGTTCGCATTCGCGCTCTTGATTTTTTTTCATTAGCTGTTTTTAGTTTTCGGATTCACTTTCATGTTGCCTCAACGAGAACTTGGCTGGTTCCTACATATTCGATTTCTCTTATTGAAACGGAACTCGCCGAAAAAGAAGGACATTCATTATCTAAAATACAATTCAGATAATTCCAACTACAAGTCTGAAGTATTTGAAGGTAAAGCTATTTTTGAAAAATTTTATTTCAATTGTATTCTGGTAATATTTTTATAGCACTGCTTCTTTCTGGGAAGATGAGCCACAATGCTGATATGTCACTGTGAATATTTTTTGAAGGTTCACAAGATGAATTATTTCTGTAAATATTTCAATCAATATATTATTTGACTAGTTTTTAGATTTAACAAGAGTTAACAAATACATTGTTATTTCCTGATTTCACCCTTTAAATAATTTTTTAAAATATGTATATTATTCTTAAAATGTACGTCGAAAGAATGTATCAAACAGCAATGAGAGGTATGGAAAGATGGTCTAAGTCAACAACTTTGTCTTCTTATATATCTGTAAGTTTTGGAGAGAGAAGCGTGCAACTTTGTATGTGAATAGATGATGGTAAAAGAAACATTTTACTAATTGACAGTTTTGCTCTATGGGAGGCGTATAAAAATTTAATTTTTGTAACTTTTTATTATCAATCCCCTTGGATATCATAGTATTTTGATACAAATTATTACTTAATTTGATGAAAATTTGTAATTGGAAGTATATGTCTAAAATCAATATTTAAGGAAATAAACGCTTGTTCCACTTTTTTGGGACACCCTGTATAATTCTAATGTATCAAAAGTTTCGTACGGACAACTGTTTGAATTTCTTATTTGAAGCCTGTTTAAGTGAATAAAATTAGAATGCATAAAATGTTCTGAGAAAGTTTCGCAAAATTTATGAAATTTATTTTTTTAACCATTTTTGTGAAATATTTTTATGATACCTTTTAGATTAAAGAGTTGTCCGTATATAATATTTGTGATGTGCAAATCATATCAACTCGAATTTTTTAAAATTTTTTTATATATATTATCTTTTAGGTTTATTTTCACTTTTAATATTTCAACTCCTAGTCATAAAGTTTCCGAAAAAAAAAAAAGATCACATTTCAGAAGAAAAATAGGGGAAGAGGCGCAGTTTTGGTTTTTGCCCTGGAAGCTATTTTATATAGGTACGCCACTGTCCGTGGATATGACAATAGAAGCCGCAAACTCCGGGACTTTCCCTCTTCTCGTCATTCGTTAAGCGAGTCATTGTTTTACAATTTATTTTGCTTGTTACGCGAATCACTCCTTAACCGAGGTTCCGATGCGCGTTTTCTGGTTTCCCTTTTTAGTTTTTCTTGAATATCTCGAAAACTATCCAGTTTTCCAATTATAATTGATTTAGCAAATTAAAGAGCGTAAAATTCCCTACAAATACATGCTTTCATTTTTCGACCAGCTTTAATAGTTTCGCAAATAATGGCTCTCAAAAATGGGAGATATCCAATAATTTACGACCACCTAGACCACCGTAATGGCGCGTTACCTATCTGAAAAAAAACTTTTAATAATGCCCTCTCATTTAAAAAAAACGACCATAGTTGTAACATTATTAGTTTTTTTTATAAATTTTTGAAATGGGTCCAATAATTTATCACTATTCTGTATGTGTGACAAGTTCGAATCTAATTCGATCTATGGGCTTTCGCTGCAATTTTCATTGAAGTTTTCAGTTTTAAATAAACTCATAGCTCTATATTAATATTCTTGCACAGCACCTACAATAACTTGTGTTTTTAGTACTAATCATACCTTTATTCTAAATCAGAATTTATTCCTATCTTACAAAATATTTTCATGTTAAAAAAATATGCATTTTCCCACATCCATGTTAAAAGCAGAATTTTATTTAAAAAAATATTTTATGGAAGTTAGACCTAAATTATAGGTATTTTTCCATTATAGAGAACAATAAAAATCGAACCTTTGCAATTCTCTTGTCTTTTTATAACAAAGAAGAGTTAGTTCTATCGTTCATTAGAGCATTTGGTGTAATGTTTTTCTTAAGATAAATTTATTATGATCAACGCTGGCTATTGAGTTTAATGTGTAAGCAATATTTAATCTGAAATAAATTCAAGCATTATCTTCGAAATTTAATTCGAAACGTCTATTCTTTTGCTTATTCCTTTTCAAATAGCTGTGATACATTCATACAACTCTCATGGGAGATTTCACTTTGAAACCTGGTGATTATAGAAGGCATGGAAAATGGCTGAAATCATTACACTCTATGGTATAAACGAATCAGTAAGAAGAAGATAGACAGTATAAGTCCGAATTCCACCTTTACATTTTTTTAGAATTTATTTTAAGCTAGAAGTTATATTTTTTTTCATTTATAGAATTTAATAGTACAGTTAAGGTGTGGACCTCAATTGATTGAATCCTTCCTAAATTATGAAATAAGAAATATGTAACACAGTATTTGACCATAACATGTACTGTAAATTTACTTTTAGTTAAGTTTATCTTTACTTTGTACAGAAAAACGCAAGAGTTAATTAGATAGTGTCAAGGAAAAATATTTTCTTATTACCTTATGAAAAGTATGATTGTGTTGAATAACCATACATCATAACCTACTACTTGCTAAATTATAATTATTTTCAAAACAAATGAATGAATGAAATATGCCTTCTCTGCGAAAAAAATTCCCCAAACCAGTTTATCGTCCCATGAGGATTATTGGCTTTTTAATAACAAAATGTCATGTATCATTCTCCTATACGTTGCTAACTAGAATGTTGACTTCCTTTCTATCTTGCGTATATAGTTTTATCTGCAGAGAAGAAAAAAATCTGTTATGTATAGATTTCAATCAAAGGAGCAGAAAAATGGATAAAGTGCAAGACGGATCTAGGAATTCGTTAAGGGGGGTGGTTTACTGTGGAAAAAATGTTTTCTGTGTTTTTAGCTCTTAAATATTAAGCATTAGTATATTAAATTAATTATTAATTTCAGATTAATTAAATTTCATCTTATTTAATTTAATTTAGTTTATTAAATATATACAAGAACGGATCTAGGAATCCGTGAAGGATACTGTGGGAAAACTATTTTTCGTATTTTTAATTCGACACTTACTTATTTACTTATCAACTTACAATTGTTTCATTTTATTTTTTTACTCAAAAAATTTCGTCCTCTTCACTACATTGCCAGTTAGTTGCAACCAATCCCCTTGACTTTTTCTTACAAATTATGTCAATAATCACATCTTCAACACTGACTTTTCTATATTTATGAATATAAGCAAGGGTTAGCCTATTCAGCCTTTTCTGTCCCATTGAGCTGCATAAATAAATCTCGAGGTGGTTTTCTCCGCTGTACTTGTTGTCACAGGTAGGGCCGTTCGGACGGGGTTACGAACTGTGCGAACTGATTTTGCAAAATGAAAACTGACTGCGTTGATTTATTTAACGAAATCAAAATTTGTCGTCGAGTTTTGCCTTTCAGGAGACAATATTACAATTTTCATTAAAAATAATTTTGAATTTAAATTTTGTTACTGATCTGGAAATTATATTGACCCTTCCAATTACCATGGCATCTGCAGAAAGATCTTTCTCAAGATTGGAAATAAAAAAATATAAAAAACTGCTGAGATCTAGTATTAGTCAAGAACCATTTACTCCTTAGCCATTTTGTCTATCGAATCTGAATTAACCAGAAAACTAAATTATGATGATATTATCAATGAATTTTCTATAAAACAAGTTAGAAAATAAAAAATCACGTATTCCAAACTTATTCTAGTTGGTCACTATAAAATTGCATTAATGAAACAATTATTTTTGTTATTTGATTTGAAATATTAACTTTAAAAAATAATTTAATTATTTGTCATTTTCATACGATCCGTTAATCCGTACAGAAATGTGCGATGAAATAAATAGCAAAATGCGATAAATTATTTTGTTGTACAAAATTTGTTTCAAGGCCCCGCAAGTCAACTTCACGTCAGGTCCCGCTTTTGTTCGGATTGACAATGGTCACAGGAATCGTCCCAAATATTTTAAGAAGAATTGCCACAGTCGGGAAGAAGGACCTATCACATTCTTTGAGAGTTTCAGCAGTTGTCTCTGGTTTCCTAACCACATTTTCCCATTTTGCTCGCCATATTTTGAATTCTGATTTTAACTGAAACTCCAAACTTTTAAAAAACCTATTGTACTTCAAAACTGCAAGAACAATATCGTTGTCATTGTCGTTGTGTTTTGCATTTTTCGGTGGTATAAGGACTTCCAAAGGTAAAATCCCATAACAATCTGGGTTAAACCTTAACTTAAGTTCGGAAATAAATTGATCAACTTTAGGTATAAATATTACTCATCTTAAATATTCTTCAGCATTGCTTGAAGGAACATTTTTTCAAATTGTTAGCTGGCCACATGTTCTAGGAACCTTCATTTTTCGTAATATCATCAGATATACACTTGGGTCTAAAAGTTACGCACAATTCGTAAAATGCAAACTGTTTGGAGTTAATACGGGTATAATGGTTCACAATCAGTTCTGAAGAATAGTAGGGCATATAATTGTGGGAATTCCCGTTTTACAAAGAAGATTTGGTCTCTAGGTAATTTAAAGAATAAGAAGAAAGTAACGAAAATGATTTGGGCTCGCCCAGTTTCACAGAAAGCTGATAATGAGTTGTAACTTTCATCAATGGCTTTGTTCACTGAGAGCAATACTTATATGGATTTTTGTAAAAATAGTACGTATGTTTGGATAAAAGTTATGTGTTTTTTTTAAATCCATCAATATTTCTGCATGTTTCTTGCTTACAGTTTTCAATAAAATTATACAAAACTTGCAGAATACGTGACAAGATATTATTGGAGTATTGTAGTTAAAAGTAATTCTAATCATTAAAATTAAAAGTAATTACTTTGAATATATAAAGAAAGATGAGAATTTGTGGTAAATAATTCTTAACTGCACATGCGCAGAACATAGTATAATTTTTTTTTCATAATTTCGAAGCCAGATGTATAGGGTAGCTTATATAAAAATTCGATTCAGACGATAACAATTCAGAAAGATATCGGCATTGCAGCGAACTGAATTGCAGTTACTAAATGATAAGGGTTTTTCCGCAAATTGATATCTTTTGAGTTTGAATTTTCTCATGGTTATTTAAAATATTTCTAACATTTTTACAATTCAGTATAACTATTTGAAGATTCAAGTTTAAAATATAGCAAGTTATTTTCTTAATAGGAAGTTTCCTTTCCCACTGAAAACTGCCTTAGCAATCGACGTTGTAATACCATCGTCGTACAGTTATGTATCAGTATGCGGTACTTACAGGGTGTCCAACAAAGGACTCCCTGATTTTAAAATTAAATAACTCGGCAACGGAGATCGATAGAAGATTGAAACCGGTGGAATGCTTAGTCTGAGAGCAGTAAAAATCTCATACAGAAGTTTCAAAATTAGTCACAAATCTTGCCGACAGGTGGCGCTGTACGTTGCAATCGCTATTCAGAGTCCAAGAAGAAAGCTGTAAACTGTCCTATGCAAGCACGAAAAATGCACATTTTGAATCGATTGTGATGTGGTTGCAACGATTGCTTGCAAAAATGACAGTTTACAGCTTTCTTCTCGGACTCTGAATAGCGATTGCAACGTACAGCGCCACCTGTCGGCAAGATTTGTGACTAATTTTGAAACTTCTGTATGAGATTTTTACTGCTCTCAGACTAAGCATTCCACCGGTTTCAATCTTCTATCGATCTCCGTTGCCGAGTTATTTAATTTTAAAATCAGGGAGTCCTTTGTTGGACACCCTGTACATACTGCAGCAGTCAGTGAGTACCATCGAAAGGTCTGCAGAAACCTCTTGCTCCTTGAATTATCACTAGCAACAGCTGAAAGAACAAAGAAAAAAAATAAAAACACATAACACGTCAATTTGTCCTCTATTCTTGGAGGGGTCCTCCCCTCTTCCGACCCCGTAAATACAAACTTGTGTCTGACCTGTTACTTACCATATTACAATCACTTTTCTGAAAAGTCTGGATAAGAAAAGTTAAAAAGAAATCAATACATGGCACTCCGGACGGTCTATGATTTAGGAACCAAAAGGGGCGGGGGGCTTGAGCCCCCAAAGCCCTCTTGGAGCCGCCCTTGATAAAGTGTCATGCTTCTAAAGACTTAAAAATCTAAGACTGAAATTCTGAGTAGAATGTGATCTACTCGCTGTCATCATTGATAGTACATCAATCACTGAAGTGATACTCTCATAATAGGTGTCCAAAGAACTTGCAATGTGCTTAAAGTTTTGCTCAATCAGTAATATATCTTCATTCTTTTGGAGAAAATTTTCTTGTCTGATCAATGTTACGATTAACGAAAAAAGATTATCCAATGAACCTTCAGTATGAAATAAATACATAAATGTATTAAAGGTTTGTATTTAATCATTTTTTATTACATTTAGAAAAATAAGCCACAGTTTCAAATGATATGAAAGAAATTGATACAATTATTTACCGTAATTATAACGGTTAAAATGCTTGTCTAATATTAGCATGAAATTACGTTAAGCAGTCGCAGAAACTTGAAATACATATGCCTTTTCTAAGAACTTGCTTTTGTTGCTTTCTTTCGCATTTGTGTTTAGTATTAAGCCAAATTTTAATAAACAATCTGTAAAAATGGTTTCGTTGAAAAAAGTTTGTTAGTCTTCGCATAGACAAGTGTTTCAGACGCCGATAAACTCTGCTAACAAGGGCGTCATTAAATACTGCAGTCTCTCTCAAACATTCGCCTATTTATTATGGAGCAACATTCTCCCTATATTTTTTAAACAAAATATTGCTCCAAGGCAATGCCTATTTCAGATTGACCATTTGTGATAAGGGGGAGATCAAAACAAAGTGACATCGGCCATCCAACTCAACCGGATGAACAGGTCTTGGAGTTAATGGCTCTTGACATTCACTTTCGATTTTCACAGTGGCAGAGGCAATGAAGTCCAAAAAGAAGTAAATTAGATCCAGTTCCTACTACTCTTCCTATTTTTTCTCCTCTTAGAGCTAACAAGTTTCTTTTCGTAATTGAACAGATATCACTCTCTCCGCGAACTTGACATTAAAAGCTGAAGGTAATTCGATTCATGGCAAATGAAATAGGAGAATGTTCATTCTGAAATTCTGGATAACTCAAAATTATTTTACGATCCTTCTCTAAAATTTGAATTCAATGCTGAAGTACCTTCCCATTAGAGTATACAAATCAATTTTTTACTCAACTCTGACAACAAGTAGCCATTCTTTTATTGTACGACTAATCCGTGACAATTTTTATCAATATATCAGTGTTTGTATCTCCGCAATGTGCGTCGGTGCCCTCAGAAAAATCGCTTATTTCGTATTGACAAGACCAAGAAGTTGAAACAAGAATTGCCGATCGTTTTATTCGTTAAATTCGCTCAGTGATATTCAAACATAATGTCTCATCTTGACGCTGTTGTGATTGGTGACGGAATTGAGAAAAATAAAAACACTGGGCCGAAGAATACCTTTTTCAGGATCTTAAGAAGAGTTCAGATAGGAGTTTTAATTATAGGAACCTTACTCTTCTTGGCCTGGTGTTGTAGCTATCTCATTCATGAACCTCAAACTGAAAGTCATTCATATGCAACTGCTGAGCAATTGATCGCGCTTGAAGACTGCTGTGGAACAGGTGATAGAGCTGAACATAAAGAAATTGCCGAAAGTGGAATGTTACCTGGTAATGTTGTTCCCCATCACTATAACCTGACACTGCAACTCTTCATGTTTCCAAAGTACAACTTCACCACCAAAGGAAACGTGCAGATTTTCATTGAATGCAAAAAAGAAACAAAGGTAAAATCTTTCTATTTCTTTTAAATGTTTGTTGAGGATAGTTTCTCAAATTGATGATTTTTTCAGATAGTTGTTAAGGGTATTTTTATTGTTGTTTTCTGTTTGATTTCGGTTTGAAGTTTCAAATTATTTTTTCTCTTTTTTTTCTTTGAAGTTATTTGAGTTAATGAAATATTATGCGCTATATATGCTTGTTTTTATGCTAAACTTTTTAAAAAATTTTTAACTTAAAAAAATCAGTAAGAAAAGTAAAGGCAAACCTATATTTAAAGCATGGAGTTACATTTATTAACATATGTGAAGTGATTTCAAAACTTGTCAAGAAAATGTGTCAGTGAACAAATCATATTGGATCAACTTAGTCCCAAACAGATTATTAACGCTCATTGGTTTTGTATTCTATAACATCCTCGATGCGCCATATTTTAAACAGGGTACGCGAACTCGATAGTTCTAAACATCTGGGCCTTGCAATGCGGAAGAAGTGACTTTACAACATAGAATTTCAGAAGCATTAAGATGTTATTAAGGGGGAAAATAATCGATTAAAATGATACTTTAAGACTATTTTACAGAAATGAGTCTTGATAATCTTAAGAATTAATATACACAAAAGAATTTCTTTATTTTCCAACTGAATTTAATAAATCTTTAAAGAAGTTTAAATCGTTGTTGAGATGAACTTGTTCGCTTTAATTGTTCTATTGAATAATTAATTTTACATAACGTATTAAGAAAAGCATAAAAATTGCATGTGTTGAAAGGTTCTCGTCTTTCATTTTGAAATTTTGCCTTATAATGTTTAAAAATGTAATCAATCAATATTCTGATATTTGCTTTATAGTAAAAAATATAACGTCTAATTTTAAGTAGTTTTTTTGAAAGAATTATATCTCTTATTAGTAGAATTCTGCTTTGATAAAGAAATCTTATTTACTTGACATTTTTCATTAATGAACCATCTCTGGTCAGTCCATTTTCTCAATTTCTTTTAATTTATGATAAAAATCATGCATATAATCTGCACTACGTATGATTGTTAGCCCCGAGAATAACTAGAGTTATCTTGGGGGAAAAATAAATGAGAGTAACAAATACAAGACAAATAATTAAGATGTTTAATATTGAACTTACAGTTTTAGTTAAAGTTAATTGAAATATTAATTTTTAATCAAAATTTCTTTGAAAAATCGGTTCTTCTTGAAATAAAAAGATGTAGAAACTAAATAATTTTATTAATTGACAATTGAATTATTAAAAACTAGTAAAAAAGAGCAAAGATGGTTTTGATGTAAAGGATAACGCTTCTCTAGTAATCATCCAACCAGGCATTTATTTTCAAGGGTAAATACCCAAAATGGGTATTTACCTAGGTATTTTTTTTCAATTAACTCTATTAATATAAAACACAGACACTGCTGTGAAATTTGATGCCTCTATAATATAAACACGTATAGAATATATATTGTGCATAAGGTAAGGTAAAAAAAAGAAAACCAGTAATATATGAACCTTTTAAATTCCATAAAAACTAAAAAAATGAATAAGAAAAAAAAAAAAAACCGCAATACTATATCATGGATCTTACATAAAATACGTGGCTTAAATATCAATTTTTCTAAAAACTCAATTAAATTAAAAAAAGAAAATGTTGACTTTGGTTTTAAATGATAAAGAGCTGATAATAGAAGCTAAAGTGAAAGATACAGTTTTTTATAATTTTTTTTGGATTGATTAGTCAAAGTACCAGACATTGCTGATAAATTAGCAGATGTTTCAGTTCTAACAGTTTTTAAAAGTGAATTATTCTGAAAGTAATATTCACTCATATTACTTTCAACAAAGGTAAGTTATTTTTGTAACAGTATTTCAGCAACAAGAAATGTGAATTTTTTGTTGCTGAATCGGTTGTATTATTTGACGGTATAGTAGACACACACACTTACACACAGTTTCCTGGTTAGACGCGATTCATCTGGATCATGAGCATAAATACTTGAATGTTCTTAAAACTCTAAATCTGATGTAAGTGTCATGGTTGAAATCTGATTAAAAGAAAATTCATTTTCTATTTTATCCCTTTCAAAACCTTTTTTAATCCAACAAGACTTTTGAAATATTTTTTTATGTGTTTTCCCATTTTGCTTACATTAGCAAGTTTGTACTCAACATTACAATACTTACATTGGATAATTTTATACTTCTTAACATTAAAATCTCCAAGCAGGTAACTTTTCCCCTTTTTTCACTTTTTAAAGTAAAATTTACAGTAATATTAATACACTTGAAGTAAATGACTAACTATTCACTAAATCAAAACAAGAATTGTTGACTTCCAGCATGGCAATGCGAGTAAATTATGGATCACAAGATTCACTGACACTGTCTATCTCTACTAATAATAAAGGAGAATGTGTGTGTTTTGGCGCTCTACAGGACAGACTTCTAGGCCTAGAGCAACGAAATTTGGCACAAACATACTTTGAAGGGTGGGAATGTGCACCTCGTAACCGTTTTTTAAAAATTTTAATTAATTAAAAATTAATCGAAATTTTGGAGTTTTTCCTTAATAACTTTCGAAAATATTATGGCACAAAAATTATTTTTACACCATCTGAAAATTTAAAAACTTATCTTTTCAATGATATCAATTAAGATTTCATTCGATATTTTTCTCTAATTTTATTGTTGAAAGCTAATATAATATTCTATTGGATTTTCTTTTATTTTTTTATTTGATCAATTTTTCTGCTAAATCTGTAAAGAAAGTCCTCTAGATCGTAAGTATATAAAGATATAAATCCAGTAAAACTGAACGATTATGGTTGCTATGTTTAAATTCATTTTATCAGTATGTTTTAAGCCAATTAACATGCTGCTGGAGGTAAAACGTGCCTCGGTGTTTCGATGTTGAAATAAATTTTTTAAATTAAAATTCGCTTCGATTACTTACAATAAGATGTAACTTGACACGAAAAGTTACTTGACTCCATTAGGGACTTTCATCTAGACAAAGAAAAGAACAAGTGCAAGGCTACGTAAAGAACGCGGGCTAAATCTCTATCGCAATTTGAAGTTTAAAATTACTTTGTTAAGGGAATCGTGAATATCAAACTATGCATAAGAGAGTCAGTTGAAATTATATTCCCGGCGAACAAGCTGGTCGCCGAATAAACGGCGTTACAAATAATTATTCTATTGTAAGTGTCATAGTTTCAAACCGTAAAAACTAAATTGTCCCCCGATCCCGTTTAAGTTTTAGAGTACTTTATTCTTAATCCTGATAGCAATTGGTTTTTGTTTATATAATTTAGTCAAAACTTTAATTAAAAAATTTTATAACTATGTATTATGTATAGAAATTTTTATACGTTCATTTCGAATCGCCATTCGCAAATACTTTTTTTTTTACAAAATACCCAGTTTAGGGGTACTTATTTATTTTTTTATTTCATTTTGAGTCATCATTCGCAAATACTTTTTTTTTTGAAAAATACCCAGTTTTTGGATATTTATAATTTTTATGTTTCATTTTGAATTAATATTCGGAGGTTAATTTTTTTTGTAAAATATCCTATTTATGAATTTATATGTTTTATTTTGAATCACCATTCACAAATGCATTTTATTTTCGCAAAATATTCAGTGTAAGTGTATTTATAAATTTAATGCTTCATTTTGAATAACATCATTCTCAAATACTTTTTTTGCAAAATACCCAGTTTTGGGTATTTATAAATTTTAAGTTTAATTTCGAATCACCATTCACAAATACGGTGTTTTTTGCAAATACTTTTTGGGGGGGATATTTATAAAACTCTGTATGTCTCATTGTGAATCAGCATTCGAATTTTTTTTTCTCAAAATACCCAGTTTTGGGATATATACCCAAAAATATTTACCACCCTACTTCACTGCACCCAACGAGGAAAAAATCAAAAACCCCTTTTTTAGAGCAATAAATGCAACAGATCTCAAAATTCCGTTCCAAGTCATGAAAAACGGTGCAGTCAGTTTGGCGGAAGTATTTGAGCAAATATTGTTTCCTTAAGTTTAAATCATAAAAGAGAAATTTTATTGAAACTTTTTCTCCAAGCCAGTATGTATTTACATTGTCAATGGCGAGCTGAAAGTAGAATTATACGCTGTTTATTAACATGAGGGAATATGAAAATATGTATTGAATTTGCAAACAAAAATTATCAGCAGTCCTGTTTAATTTTATTAAAATATTAATCTTGTAATTCCTGATCAAACGTTCTTAGAAATATTGAAAAATTTTAAGGAATGTTACAGTCGTAGATTCTTAATAATATGCCTTTTTACTTTCTGGACGAAATTACTGTCATCGCCAATAAATATGATCCGATATTTTGATGGATTTCCACGTTTTACACCTTCTTTAGTGCAAAAAACACACTTTTGGAATTATATGCACCTCCCTGTTTGTGAACCAGGGGTAGCGCCAGTGTGTGTGTGTGTGGCCCCCTGTCGGGGCAAATTTTTGTACCCCGTTCACGCAACGGGCTATTCAATAGGGTGAGCCGAAAAATTCAAATTTTTTTTCATGTCTCTATACCGCGGAAAAGTTGCGAATTGTTGAGAAATATATATAAAACGGGGAAAAAAGAAAGTAAGGAAATCGATTGATATCTTTCGTTGCCGCAAAAGCCTTGAAAATCGTAAAAAGCGACGAAAATCGATTGTTTTACAATAATTTTTTTAAAAATTATATCTCTTTATTATTACACTAGCTGTTAGGTGCTGATTTTCTTAAGAGTATTAAAGTTTATTTTATGAGCATTGGTCCATATTTTACGGTGGCACGTTCCCTCCAAGATTGACAAAAATATGTGAAATTACTTCAATATGTAATTTTTGGTTCCTACTCCTCAACATAATCTTCATACATCATCTTGTCGATGAATTGCAACAGGTCGATGCATATACACACAAAAAAAAAAAAAATGCTATTTAGGTCTAAAAATATATCAACATTTATTTTCTTTATTTATTGTAATACATTGGAAAACTAAGATCCAAAATTGCAATATTATTTCTTACTTAAGAACGAATGGAGAAAGTAAGAAAAAATTAACAGACCTTTAAGAAACACTTCGGCTATTAAAACATCTTTATGTCTCTTAAATTTCTTGCTTGGTATTTTACTTTTTCTTCTCACCAAATGGTACGTGAAAATCTGAATTATTGGAAAACACGGGTATTACGGACCTAACCCCGATGTTGACGAAAACGCGCGTAGCAATTATTAATAGAAAATTCCAAATATTGCAGCGCCCATAAAATCGGCAAAATATATAGCAGAGTTGGTTATTCGCGATCCTGACCAATTGTCACTTTCTAGGTGGTTAACACCAGCAAACAAAGCACTTTGATGGTTACATAAGTGAAAAAGAACTCTATTTTTTTCTGAAATCGTCTATAGCACAGTAGTTAAATATTAAAACCAGGAAACAGTTCACAGAGCCCAAAGCATGTGCTGAAAGTTATTGGAACAACTCGTTACCTTTATGAAAAGTTACTTAAATCTGTTGACTCTGTAAACGAATGCAATGCATTTTTTTGCCCATGCTGAGAATATGACGTTGATCAAGATACTGGATAACAGAAAACACATCAGAGAATTGTAGATTAGACAAATGTGAAAGACTAGGCTGTCAGTTGCAAAGAGAACAACAATCAGACGTTTCAGGATACCCAAACTCAATATTTAAGCTACGGAGTGAACGGAAATTATTCAAATGAATGTTTGCGGTTTAACTCCTACCCCGTTGTTGCAAAACATTAGTGATATTGAAATCAATCCCCTTGTTCGACCTAGTGCAGTACCTGAATGGAACGTTCTAGTGTTACTCACAGGCAGCTGAGCGATGTGCCAAACTCGTATAAAAAGCAAAGTGTTTCTAAGATCGGCCAACCGGCATATACTTGGTGCTAGTGGGCCCCGCATTCAGCTACTTTATATGTAGATCAGAAACTGTAAGACGATTATAATATCTAACCAAAAGTATTTCCTGTATTCCCAAGTAACCCCAACACACTTACAAAACCTTAGACAGACGAGAAATAATAATATATTGTAGCTGCCTCTATTAAAAATAAATACAAAATCATTATAAAAACAGATATGATAAGATATGCATAGCATATTTTATCATTTGAAATATTTCGGCTGTGAATAAACTTGCATCCATTCTTTTTAATTTTTAAAAAGAGTTTTTATGTTTCTTTAGAGTAAGTCTAAGACATTTTTTTTTCTCTAACTGGAAGGTGAATTCATGTATTGGTATCCTGATTTTTCTGAGAAATCACATTTTCCAAACTACATAAAACTTTATTTACGTGGAATCGACTTCATATTTGTGTTCAGTTCCTTAAAATCTAAAGGCAGTGCTGATCAGAAGTATCACGAAAAGTTTGTGGAATCGGTTTGTTGAAGAATAGAAACGACGACCCTACTGCCCGAAATTTCCGAGTTTTCCCATAAATCAGACTTCTAAATGTCATCTGGTGAGAAGAAAGAGTAAAACGCAATGTAAGAAATTTAAGAGACGCAAAAATGTCTTATTAGCTGAAGTGTTTTCTTAAATGTGTGTTAATTTTTTGTTACTTTCTGCATTCTCGCCATTCGTTCTTAAGTAAGAAATAAAATTTAAATTTTGGATGGATCTTAGTTTTCCAATGTATTACAATTAATAATGAAAATAAATGTTGACATATTTTTAGACATAAATAACCTTTTGTTTTGTATATGCATCGACCTGTTGCAATTCATCGACAAGATATTGTATGAAGATTATGCTGAGGAGTAAAAACCGAAAATTGCATATTTAAGTAATTTCACATATTTTTGTCAATCTTGAAAGGAACATGACTCCGGAAAAAATGGACCGATTTTGGTAAAATAAACTTGATTACTCTTAACAAGATCAGCACGTAACAGCTAGTGCCATAATAAAGAGATAAAAAATTTTTGAGCAAATTATTGAAAAACAATCGATTTTCGTAAATTTTTACGATTTTCAAGGCGCTTGCGGCAACGGAAGATATCAATTAATTTCCTTACTTTGTTTCCTCGTTTCATTTCTCACAAATTCGCAACTTTTCCGCGTTGTAGCGTCATGAAAAAAATTTTGAATTTTTTCGGTCTACCCTACTATTCAACTATTAGATATATAAAGATCTGGCAAATATTTGAACAAATATCATCATTACTTCCTTCCCCTTGTACGGCAGGTCGTGTCCCCCCGTCGGGGAGACCCTTCCCGCCTTTGGGCAGACAGTGCCCCCCGTTGGGTGGACTCTAACGCCACTCCTGTTGCGAACATGACAAATGGAAAACGAAACGACTAGATGAACGAAATTAGGATACTTACGCCAAAATTGTATTTCTGTATCAAATTTTGTCAACGGGTAATCTGTTTGGCTGCCTGCGTTTGAAAACGACAACTTATAAACGCAACAAGCTAGATGGATAATATTTAACATATGTTTTCAATACTAGAATTGTAGATATGTTCCAGTTTTCGATCCAAACCTTCAAAAGACTAACTGTTGATCTATTCATTCGTGTGTATGTGAACATGCTAACTCAAGAAACGCGACAAGTTTAGTTTGGTTATATTAACATCCCGTTTTGAAGAAACGCGAGGGTTGTTTTGGGGCCGACCACGTAACTTTGAGCCTCGGTGATATGATGAGACGGCACCTGATCTGGCACCCCCTCTCCAAGCTTCCGCACCACACCAGCGGGATGACTTTTGGCCCCCTCCATATGATTTAACGTGTAGTGGGCCCGCATACACGGCGAATCTTTAATGAAATCGTGTTTCGAGTCAGGAACCTTCCAGCCCCGAAGCCGAGACCTTAGCACTAGGCCAAAGCGGCCCCCCAAAGACGCGGCAAACTAAATGGGTGAAATTTAGTATATGATCTCTACGCCAAAATTTTAGTTTTGCATCTAGTTGTATACTACATCCGTCATTGGGTAGACATTCTGTTCGTTTGTCCGTCCGTTTGTACGTGAACACGATAACTAACACGACAAGCATGATAAATGAAATTTTAATGTGGTCTTTAGAACAAAAGTGTAAATCTGTATCAAATTTTGGTCCAAAGGAAAGAAGTTCAAATTGCATGCTCAATTATCTTCATCATACTTAAGCTATACACAAAATACGCCCTACCGTGTAAGTACACGAGAAAGTCGAGAGGAGAACATTCCCGCTGGATATTCATTTTATTTTCACAGGTACATTATAGGCTGGTAATACGTTATTTGTAATTATATCACGTTGAACAGTTTTCGGATATATTTTGCTACGTTAAGATTTGAATCTATACGAAAGTTGTTGGAAGGCAGCATTGGATTTTAATTAACGCGCATCATAATTTTTAGCCATGGTTAACTCATTAATGCCCAAGTCGCATTTTCTTACTAATATTTTGTATACTAATATTACACGTCCTGAAATTCCTAAAAGAAAACATATTCTTACTATTGCATTTGCTGATATATTTGTTAAATGAAAGTAAATTAATTGGTAAATAATTGAACAAACGTACCCTTTTCTTCTTGACATTGCGGAAAGCTACTTTCCAAGTCAGGTTTGAAAATAAAAAGGCTAGATTATCAACCGAACGCTCGATATGTGCTGTCATCGATTGAATATAAAAGAAACGAACGTTTAAAGATAATTTTTTTGTAAAATCTATGTTGAAAAAAATAATTCCTGTGAGCGTTCCTAAAACGAGACACTTGGCATTAAAGCCACGTCGACTGGAACTTCCTGTCTAAAAGCGCATACGACAACTACGCGAAGTTGTTTGATAACAAATTAAATTTAATTTGATCAAAGTCTACATGCCTGGACGATCTTGGATAGAACCGAGGCTCAAATTGTCGACCCTCAGAAAATAAATACAAGACAGTCTTGAAATAACTCTTCTGAAAAGTTATATTTTTGTTCCTTGATGAATTCAGCCTTAAATTGATAATTTAATTTTGTTTTTGAAAATATTTGTTAGGCATTCGATTTATTTATTTGAAATAAACAGAGCGCCCCACAAAGAGGAATTCAAAGAGAATGGGATTTTTAAATCAGTTCGTATTAGTGTGAAATCTCTAAAAGATATGGGAAATAACATGATATAACTTATTTTGTGATTGGACAGCAAAGGGGATCAGTAGAAAGCCTTAATTTGTGAGGAATGGAAACGCCGCAAAGATCTGAAACATCTCACACTTGCTAATTTCACGAAAAGATTGTCTATAAATCAGTGACAATTCAGGTTGATGGAACGTAGAAAGCTACAATCGACCGCATCATCGATGCATGACGCAGCGTGTTTCTACGCGTCTTAAAGGCAGTAGAAAGAGCTACGTAAAAATTAACAGCTTTCGTTATAACAGTAGAGTTTCACTACCCAGAATATTGGCTACTAGTTCTTAAAATTAAATTTTGTTCAAATATATGAGTTGATTTTATATATATTAGGATTTTGTTGGGAATTAAGGCAGCGGTGGCCTAGTGGAAAGGTTTCGACTTAGGGGCGGAGGGTTCCAGGTTCGAAACCCCATTCTACTGAAGATCCGAAGTGTATGTTGGCCTGTTGCACGTCTAATCATACATAGTGGAAAATTTGCCTTCCCGCTGGTGTGGTGTGGAAGTTTGGAGAGACGGTGTCAGCTCGGATGTCCTCCTCGGCATCTGACCGCGGTTCAAAATGACGAGGTTCGTCTCAAAACAGCTCTCGCGTTTCTTCAGAACGGGACATTACTATAACTAAACTAAGCATTGTTCCGGACTTGTTAACTGGGCATAACGACATACCGCATAGATTTTTCCACTCTGTGTACTTGAGTTTTCAATGACTGTAGAAGGTTTTTTTAATAAATTAGACTCCAAAGACAATTTAGTGTTAAAAACCATACATCAATATAACCCCAAATATTTCAAAAAAGAAAGAAGGCCTCGTATTCTGTTGGTATCACCTCAACCTCAGCAATGACCCTGTTCAACACTTTAAACTAGGCAGACCGATAAACTGTCTCGCGATTGCATTGAGGACTGTTACAGAGTATAACTAAGCCTCATATATTGTTAGAGATTTAATCCTTACAGGAAATTGTAAAGGGGAATCTTTTTCCCTTCTCTAGCAGATGTAACCTCGGGGCCGAAGAGGCCAGACGTACTTGTTTCTTTTCTGTGTACCTGTTGTTCCTGTGATTCGCCCTGTGTGCGTGTGTTTGTGTTGATGTCCAAATAAAGCCTTTTGTGTGATGCTGGGTCCGTTATCTGGATAAATTACTGCAGGGCACTTTTAACATATATATAGGCATTTCTTCCTCTCTATCTTAATATAAGTATCTCTATATTAAATAATTAATACCCACATTAGATTCATAATGAATCATTGTCCTGTTCGCACAATCCTAGTAATTTTAAGAACACTAATTGGCATGCTATTTCATTTTCATCAGTAGTCATTCCTTGGAAGTTAAAAGCTTTGGAGACCGGTAGTTTTATCGACATCCTATCTCAGTGTCTTTAGAATTTGCTTGATGGTTTAAGTGAAGCATATATTTCTTAATTTTTGTATGGAAGTATTTCTTATTTTGATCTAGATATGTATATAATTTTTCTAACTCTTTTATAACAAAACAGTATCATTAGGGAAGATGCTTTCTTAAGACTTACTATTTCCATTTCAAACAGCTTCTATATTTTCAGTGTTAAATAACATTAACTAATAGTTTGGTAATATGGTAAAAGACTAGAATTTTATTCTTAAAAGCATTCAAAGACCGCGGTGGCCTAGTGGTAAGGTGTCTGCCGCGGAGGGTTTCGGGTTCCAAACCCGATTCCACAGAAGATTCGTCGTGTATTGAGCCTGTTGCACGTTAAATCATACATAGGGGGTCAAACGTCCTCCTGTTGGTGTGGTGCGGAAGTTTGGAGAGGGTGTGCCAGCTCAGGTGTCGTCCTCGTCCTCTGACCGCGGTTCAAAATTACGAGGTCCGTCCCGAAATAGCCTTTGTGTTGCTTAAAAACGGGACGTTAATATAACTAAACTAAAGTTAAAAATATTCACCATTTTATTTTTTTCTACGGATTTAAGTATTTTTTATTTTTATTAACTGAGTTTGAAATATTTTAAGTGGGATGTATGCGTCTGCAAATAATACATCTCAGTTACAACAAGTATGCTGATTATCTCTTTGGTGTGTTACCTTGTGTAGTTCAAAACTGAAATTTATCTCAACATGGTTTTTGAGAAACTTTTTATGGGAAGAACAGAGAAAAATTGCATGTTTATGAACTAAAGAATTAAGAGGGAAATCTTTTGCTTCACTTTAAAAGATGCCATTCGACTTTTTATTCAGATCAAAAATTCATTTGTGTTCAGCTATTTTTTACTTAAAAGAATGGATATTAAACAGGTAATATTTATCGTTTGGAGGGGCTTGAGATGGATTTTATATTAAGCGATATCAATAATAAGAATCTAATAGCATGTTGATTAAAAGTTAACAGCACCTTTAAGAAAAGTTGATCTGGCTGTTTATATCTATTGAAGAAAAAGCTTTATAAAAGTATGTCAATATGATGTTTTAAAAGATCATAATTGCGCAAAAGCCAGCTAGGAACAGAGCCACCGAAAGCCGAACCGAGACCCGGGGCAAAGTACTGGTATACGGGCCCCTCACACTGGGATGTGTGTCTCCCTTGCGAATTATGACTGTGGTGATTAATCAGCGGACGGAAGTCTTTCTTCCAGTAGTTCCGATTACGCCAAGTATTGTTTCAAATATCTGATTTCTAGTCACCTTGGGTAGTTTCCATTAATATAATGAGATTGTGTTGGTTTTATATTCAGAGAAAATTAATGTAAAAATAAAGTCCAACTCATGCCGGGACCCTTTTGTCATGGATAAATATAAAATACTTTTGCAAATAAGAAAAAAAATATTCTTCCTTATTCCGGGCCTGCATACCCGGGGATTTTGCCCCTCATGCCCTGCCCTCTCGGCGGGCCTCCCTAGGTATAATTTAAATAGGTAATTTCACTATGGTTTCGGTAGCTCATCATAAAATACTCATCATTTGGTAACATTTTATTCTATGCAAGAATGCGGACTCCGCCCTAGCCGAAGACATGTGGATGACAAGAGAGGCCACTGAGAAGCAACCCCTATATAAGGGCACTCAAGAGTCCCACAGATTACAAAAAGGGCAAACAAGCCCAAGGTACAACAAGTATAACAGTTAAGTATCCAAATTAAGCAGCTAATATAACAATAATGTAAATTAAAATTCTCCTAAAGTAACACAAAAATTCAAGAAAGTAAACTAACATGAGAGAAATTAACAAATAAAATAAATTTATTGTTATTCAATTGAATTTTTGATTCAATTCTGAAAAAATGAGTATAAATAATAAATATAAGTCCTTAAAAAAGTCTAAATACATAACTAAATAATCAAAATTGATTATTGTCATAAATTATTGCAACATTTTATTATTGTTAACCATCTCTCACCCGTCAGGTTCTACTGCATACAATGAGTGAACATCGAAACAACATTATCTAAAACCATAATTTTTCATACATTTCAGAAGAGAAAACTTCTGTTGATTTAATTCAATTAAAAGTCTAGTTTTAACTGCTGCTACCACAGTTTCAACATTACATTACTAACGACTGATGATATTTCATTAAGGTAACCAACTTTTTTATAATGAAAAGGAGGACACAAATAAATTGAAGCAAATATCGTAGATAAAATAAACATTTTATTTATTGCAACAATAATAAAAAATACACTATAACATAATAGATGCATAATAAAAACATTTGCAACATTTTATTTTGTAATTATGCTTAAATGCTTATTAATTATTTTTTAAGTGAGCACAACGGAACGGATCGGATCGGCATAGATAGAATACGGAAATTTACAGAATATCGAAAAGGAGGACATGCAGGAGGACACTTTTCTAGGGAGGATAGATCATACAAAAAAGGACTGTCCTCCTTATAGGAGGACGATTGATCATCTTAATTTTATACATTCAAGATTTTGAAACCTATTTCTATTTTTCAAAGAGAAATTCCATGGCCATATCAACCATTTCTTTTATATATATATAAGTACCTCGTGGTCGCGGTAGCTTTTTCCTGGCCATGGTAAGCATATTTCGCTTTTATTTTATTATTTTTTATGTTACGGCTGTTTTTTAATTTTATTCTAGGTCTTTTGTATTCGGATTTTTTGTATTTGTATTCGGATTTTTTGATTCTTTTTAAATCTTCTTAAATGTATTTATTTTTTATTCAAGAATTCTTCCATTTTTATTTGTCTTGTGCTTTTAGAGGGGATGACGGCAATTTTTAACGGATTTCGTTTGTCGTTAGCAGAAAAAAGCACAAATTAATAGCATGAGCGAGCTTCTCTTCCTGACGAGCGGCTCGCTATAATATTTTTCAATTTTATTTTGGTTTTTGACTATTTTTGCCATTTTGTCTTGACTGTTTTTGAGTTTTTGTCTTGTGTTTATAAGTTTGTTTTGATATATATATAAAATTGACGTTCTCGTTTTACTGAGACAAATAAGTATGTAACATTGTTTTATATTGTTCTGTATAGTTTAATGCATTGGTATTGAATTTATAGCAAATTTAGTCGCGCGTAATTTAAGCTATCCTAAACATGATATAGTTTAAAGAACTGTGGGAAATTGGATAGTTGCAAGAAACTACTGAAATTATGTATTTTAAATGAGTGTCAAAAAATTTTTAACTAATGAAATGATAAAAATGATTTAGTACAATAACACAAAAATATCTTTGCCATAAAAAATAAAAGAACAAGGTGGTAAGCTTGAAAGAAATTACTGGCGATTATGTGAGTTGATAAAAATAATGTGGACGATTAATATGCATATTCTTGACTAGCATTAAAATGAGCTTGATTTGCATAAATTTATTGCTTTATGAGAATTGTAAGGGGAAAATAATTTTATTGTGCTCGCTCTTATGAGAAGCTGAAGCTGAAGAACTGAATCTTGATGATTCATCCTGATAAAGTACTTTAGATGAGTGTCATGTTACAGAAATGATTATGCTGTCGGATCACAACGGATCATGCTCAGTATGCAGAGTTAAATAAATGCAAGCAGAGGGAATTTAATAAATTTCACTACAGTCAGCAGTTTGAAATAATGCATTTGCGTTTTTATTTACATGAACGAAAAAAGAGTGAGTAGTTAGAGAATTTATTCACGCTGTCTTTGATAAACTGTAAATGAAACTTACTGGTTATTTCAGTTTCTTATTTTCTCTTTTCTACTTATTAAAAATTGAGGACTGTATGTTGTGTATAGTATTTGGGATTAATGCTTATGCAGCTGCTCTAAATTACGATTCTGCAAGAAACAATTTATAGCACTTATTAAATACCGTATTTTTACATGAAAACCGTTAGATAAACAAATGGCATTTAATAATATGCAAAATGTGATAACACTGATAATGACCTTTCCTTGCTGTTGCTTCAGCAGTAAATATTTTCCCTCTGTGTACGGGTTTGAACAGTAGTTGTGCTATTAGAGTTTCACCTCCCTCACGTAGCTAATATGTGGGGTATCTAATCACCTTGTAGATAGTTTTACTCTCCTATCTTATTTTATCACCCCATGTGTAATCGATATATTCATTACTAATGAGGGAAAACAAGAATAGGTAAACTAACATACGTTTTAATGGGATCACAGAACTTATCTTTTAATAAATTTGAAATGCAAGAAGAACGAAATTTTCTGTTTCTTCATCCAATTCTCGATTAAAAAATATATTTAAAATCTCCTCTATCTGTAATCCAGAGGTTTTGATGAAATATGGATGTCATGATTTAGAGTTAGTTTTCTATGTTTACAAGTTGGATCTTCAATAATTGACTGCCTTTTTATTAAGAAACAAAACCTTTTTCCGTGAAACTGTTCACTTTGACGATTCGTAATGAACAGTTGCATCATCTAACGAAAGCAGCTGTTTAAAAATGAGGGAAATTGCGTTATGTGTGCTTTATCATCTATGTAAATGTCAGATCATAAAAAATGATGCAGGTGGTTTCAAATGAACTTCGAAAGTTGCGGTTCATTATGATAAAAGATATTTCCTTCTATTAACAGTTGTCAAGCCCTGTCCATAAATAACCTAAAGCAACTGGGTAATAAAGTAAATAGGGGACTCTTGTACTTCATATGTATGCCGTATAAATACATGAATAACATTTTTTGGAGGGTTGCAGATAGTTTTTCGTATGGTTATGTGAAAAAGATAATGAACTCACTTCTCCTGTTGCGAGTATGGCAGAAACATATTTGATTTTTTTATCATTATTTCCACATTACGAGTAGTAATATTAATTCCTTTCATAGAACAACAAATCTTGAACAGTTTCGTACATTTTAAGGCTCATTATGTTGAGTTTGAGGAGATACAAATATTGAAATCTGTACGCATCTTGAATATGTATTTAAATTATAAAAGACAAATAAATGATACTGAAGATGCATTAATTAAAATTTTTATTGCACATAAAATGAAATTAAAAAAATTCTCAACATAGCAAAAACAGAAAAAAATTCATTTCTTATATTTTTATCATTTACAAATGCTACATATCGAAGTAATATTTCTGTCACAGATTCCTACGGTTCCTATTCAAAGAACTTACGATAAATAGCGCACAGAAGGAAATAAATATTTGACCAAAGATGTAGCAAGAAATTCTCCTCCTTCAGAGATTGAGGAATTGCTTAAAATCAATATACCAGGCCCATTTATCAGAAATATTCCCCAAGTATTATTCAAACCTGTATTTCTAGTGTTGTGTGTTTTACTCCAGGAATATGCTTAACGATAGAAAGAACTCGAGTCATCAGTATTTCGATTTTACAAATCCCTTACAATATCCAGCCCATAACTCTCCTCTTTCTACATCCAGAAAGCATGTAGAAATAGGAGAACTTTGAAAAATAAGATTTGATTGAAAATGGTGTACGATTTGTTGTGCTCATTGAGTGTGTATGGAAGTGACAAGTGATTTTCCTCACTCATTCATTTTTAGTAAGTTAGCATTAGTAATTTTTATGGACATTTATTTTTGGAGGAAACAAATCCAGAGTTTTCTTTGATATTGCAAACTATCATTTTCTGAGCAAATCTAATTATTTCTCTTTCACAATAAGTATTTATTTTTCTAGCTTATCGTCCTTCATGCTCGTGATTTAACAGTGGAATCAGCTACTGTTACTCCTGCAGATGAAACTATTGAAAGCAATTCATCATACAGCACCAATGTTTCAGCAGATGTAGAGAAACAGCAAGTTTTAATTCAACTAGATGAAACACTAAAGCCTCAGTCAAAATATATTTTGGAAATTCCTTTTCAAGGCGTTGTAAATAATATATCTGTTGGCTTATATCGAAGTAGTTATTTATCTGAGAACGGAAATACAAGGTAAGAAGTTCTTCTTGAAGCCATGTCGGCGTCGAGATTTTCAAAACAGTAAACTTATTGTATTTTACATTTTGATATTTTCCATCATTTAGCTGGATTGCTTCAACACAATTTGAACCCAGTGATGCTAGACGTGTTTTTCCATGTTTTGACGAGCCAGCTCTGAAGGCTACCATCCAGTTTAATCTCATTTGCCAGCAAGAAGCAGTCGCTCTATCCAACATGCCTTCAAGCAGTACAGAACAAATGTAGGTTTGCATTTTGAATTCAGACATATAAATATTTTATAAGAGAGTTGTGCTTGTGGTTTTGAACTTTAATATTTAACGTGTTTTCTTCCAGAGATGATGAGTGGAAAGTTGTTACTTTCATGGAGACTCCACGCATGTCTACTTACACATTTTCCTTCGTTGTTGGTGATATAGAGTCGTACACAGACGAGAAAGAAAAAGGTGTACGTATAACTTTGCTTCAGATTAATGTAGTTTGTAAAACAAATTTGGAGTCATAGATAAAGAGGTTTAGATTTATTCATACAAGTTTAGCTTATCTCATGCTTTTCTTACTTCACTCAGTTCATGCAGTTTTAACAACAAGAACAAGAATTTGATTCTCAAAGAGAAGCAACAGAATCGCCGAGGTGATAAAACTGGTCACATATCTAAAGGATTATCCATTTGAGATGCACAGCACTA
Organism: Araneus ventricosus; assembly: GCA_013235015.1. Taxonomy (NCBI): domain Eukaryota; kingdom Metazoa; phylum Arthropoda; class Arachnida; order Araneae; family Araneidae; genus Araneus; species Araneus ventricosus. Next base: position 6,926,332 of record BGPR01000002.1, on the reverse strand, counting down.
GGAATAAATGTATAGGCCTTATAAATATTTAATCCCAGATTTATTTATTTTTATTTTCAGATACAAATCTGGAGTCGAAATGACATGGCCCAATATGGTGAACTTGCTCATAACATTACTCCAGTTCTCTTGAGTTATTTAGAAGAATACATTGAAGTGCCTTTCACGATGCCTAAATTAGGTAAAATATTAGAAAAGTTAATTCCATAAAGTATTCATGATTAGTTTCAATTTCTTCAATTCTGCTATATTTCTAGATCTTGTGGCTGTCCCTATCTTTTTGCACGCTGCAATGGAAAACTGGGGTCTTATTATATTTGAAGAATCTGCATTGTTGTACGATCCAGAAAAATCTTCTACAGAGAATAAAGTTTTTGTTACTTTAGTAATTGGACATGAGCTAGCTCACCAGGTGAGGATTAGATAAAGGTTTAAATCTAATTTTTGATTTTCAAGTGTCTGTGAGCTACAATGTGCTTGTGTATTTCGAACTCTTTTATAAATTTCCTTATATGCCTCTTTTCAAATTCAGAATCGACTAGAATATGAAGCCTATTGGTAATTTTTGACATATCAGTAAATGATGGATAATTTCTAAAATCCGAAATCAATGATTGATCATATTGGAAATTTCGGTAAATTCAATCAATTTAAAAATTAAAGAACTGTATGTCAGCTTTATGAGATTTCACACTAACCACGAAATAAGCAAAACTACAGAATGAAATTCTTAACCAAACCCGTAAGAGAAAATCCATTTTTAGTCAAGATCTATTCTACATCTACGAACCAAATTAACAAAGTTGTATCAGTTTAAATTATTATTCAGTTAAAGAAGAAAACAACGTACTTTAGAGCCGCTAATTAAAATTAGAAAAGTCTTTTGATTTACTTTGTTTATTTTCAATGATATGATAGATCAGGGATCTTTAAAATGTGAGATAACAAATATTTTTGGAACAAAGCTGTAAACTACTATTATTTGCAGAATATTCTCAAACTGATTTAAAGAAACGTCTTATATCGTTTTATTTAAGATACACTATCTGATCAAAAGTATCCGGACACCTTCGGATTTTCACATTTTTTAGAATTTCTCCGAAAAGGCTAAACCGACTGCCCTTCAACCTCGACCATGTAAAGAATAGACTCTAAATCACATTTTACAGTGAAGATTCGGTCACGAGGGCAATTAGGGGGCAACCAAAACGGGATGAAGGCGAAAATGTAGTTTGACCCATCCTGTTTCACAGAAAGCTGATAACGAGATGTAACTTTCATCCATGGTTATGTTTGATGTGCGTAATATTTACATGCATTTTCGTAAACACAGAACACATATTCGGGTAGATGTAAAGGTTTTCTTAAAAAATCCCAAATTCTCGAGCCTGTTTTTTGCTTATAACATGCAGAGTTTTCCACCAAATTAAACGAAACTTTCACAAAAAGTGACATCGTGTAAAAGTCTGGAATAAATACTTTGAATATTAGAGAAAAAAAGAGAATTTGTAGTAAATAATTTTTTATTGCGCATGTGCGAGATATAGTGTAATTTTTCTTTCACAGCTTCCTTCAAGGCCAGGTATGTAGGACAACTTATATAAAAATTCCAGTCGAATACCATTAAGATTTAGAAAGATATCGTCATTGCAGTAAACAGAATTTCTGCTTCTTTCTAAGAGAAACTAAATGATGAAGGTTTGTTACAAATTGATATTTTTTAAACTTGAATCTTCGAATAGTAATCGTCGAGCTGCAATTTAAATTATGATTTTATTTATAAGTATGTCTAGGTATTCAGCATATTCTATCTTTATTAAATTCTATAAAATTATTCGAAAATTCAAGTTTAAAAAATATCAATTTGTTAAAATACCCTCATCGTTTTGCTTCTCCTAGAGAAAAGCAGGAATTCTGTTCACTGCGATGCTGGTATCTTCCTAAATCTTAATGGAATTCGACTGGAATTTTTACATAAGTTGTCCTACATATCTGGCTTTGAATTTGTGAAAGAAAAATTACGCTATATCTCGCACATGCACAGTAAAAAAGTATTTACTACAAATACTTATATTTTCTCTAATCTTCAAAGTATTTATTCCAAAATTTTACACAATGCGTATCTAACATATTGTCACTTTTTCTGTAAGTTTTGTATAATTTAGTGGAAAACTCGGCATGTTATAAGCAAAAATTAGGCTCGAAAATTTGGGATTTTCTAGGAAAACTTTTATATTTTTCCGAATATTTGTGCTGTGTTCACGAAAAGGCATGTAAATATTACGCACATCAGACATAACCATTGATGGAAGTTACATCTCGTTATCAACTTCCTGTGAAACAGGATGGGTCAAACTACATTTTCGCATTCATCTCTTTTTTGGTGGCCCCCTAATGGCCCTCGTGAACGAATCCACACTGTAAAATGTGAATTACAGTCTATTCTATTCATGGGCGAAGCTCAAGGGCAGTCGGAAATTCTAAAAAATGTGAAAATCCGAAATTGTCCGGGTACTTTTGATCAGATAGTGTAATTTGAACATCATTTCAAGCAATATCAAATTCAGGACTCAGAATTGTAAAGTAAAATTATATAATCTTTGTTTTTATTATCGTAAATATTATCTTTTAAACCTAGTGATAGAAATTAACAGTACTTCTTTTTTTTAAAGTTAAGCATGTGTTGAATCCTCCAGTTACCTATCCCTCGATATATGTTGATCGGGAGTTTTTTTCGACGTATCTCGTGATTTCCACGAGTTAGTGGGTTTCAGTATACTTTTTCACTTAAAAAAAACTTAGAAAAACCTTTTTTTTACGTAAAATAAGGAAGTACTGTTAATTGCCACCAATAGGTTTAAAGGGTAATCTTAACTATTACGAAAAAAGGACATTTCGCTTTTCTTCTTTGGTAATTTTTTTTAATTCCTCTAGCATTGTCCCTTTATTTTATTTTATTTTTCTCTTTTAATTTATTCATTTTAGCCATATTAACCCCCTGCCATACGATTTTATTTAACCTCCTAATTAGATGCCACCATATTGCATGCTTGAGACATTTAAGCATGGCTAGGTGATTTTTGTATCTAAAATTAATTGTTACGTTGATTTAAATACATATTTAAATAGCAAAAATTCTGTAATTCGATGCCCGTATCAGAGACGTCATTGTATGTTAAGGGGCTAATGTTATCTGTTATCCAAATTATATTATTCAGATTCTAAGTTTGTGTTTTTTTGTTGACTTTCAATAAAGTTTCATGCATACCCATCCAGCCTCACAGAGAGCCGTTTTGGCTCCAAGTTCGGGGATATTGATAAATTTGCTTGTAGGTGCAAAGCACGGGCTCTTCGGTTTGTTCGCAAGCGTTGCATATAAATATCAATTAAAAGTCCAATGTTGGAGGGTTAAGTTTCACAGAAAGTTTTTATTTCAATTATTAACAACATTTCTTGTCGGAATAATATTTTTCTGTGTATGAAGAATATACAATACGAAAAGAGAGATCAAATTAAAAACCCAAAATGCCTTTATGACGATGATGAGAATCATGCTTCAGCAGAAAACACCCAGTACTTGTATATACAACTAATTTTGTACACGACTTTCAGCATATTTCTCTGGGTATATTAAAATGTTTATATTGGAAATAATGTCGACAAAATAAAACTGCATATTAAGTGCACGGAAACAAGTAAAAATCACTATGGAATTATAGGATCTCAAACTTTAAGACGATACATAATACAGAACTTTAAGACTATATGTAATACAGAGCGACAGGCAAGAATTAACCAACAGAATTTGATTTTGTATATTATTTCAGCCGAAATCACACATGTAAAACGATAATACTACAGGACGGGTTACAAATATTTGCTAAAAGCATTGACTTCCATGCTGCATCGAATAATGCAGCTTCTCAAAATTTACATCCACATCTCGGATACATTCAACTGAATATTCCAACTAAGTTGCCATGCATGAACTGCATACCAACCAGTTCGCTGCTCGAAATGCTGCATGTTATTCGTGAGGAATACATGGTTCGACTGAAGCAGGCACATCATGTTCTCATATAAATGCCTTATACTGCCTTTAGATAGCATTTATGACTCTAAGCTTATGTGTCACTTTTGATTGTTCCTGTGTACCCTTTTTTAATTTTAATTTTTTTCTTTTCATTTTTTCTTTCGTTTTTTCATTCATTTGATTTGCCCTTTCAATTTGCTGACATTATTTTAAAACACTTTGTATATACCTGGTTTTCCTATTCGTCAAAGACATATTCTTGCTTATGTAAAATAAAATGTTGGTCAATCATGCGAAATCTCCTTCTCATTATACTGTTTTTCTGTAATTAGTTTTATACAAACAGATTAATTTAAATAGTGTATATTATTGATTGCCTTTATATATTTTTTGCATATTCAGTGGTTTGGTAATCTTGTGACTGCATCTTGGTGGGATAACATCTGGTTGAACGAAGGCTTTGCTACTTATTATGAATACATTGCTGTCGATCGTCTGCAGCCTCGATGGAATATTGTAAGTAATCAATGAATTCCTCTCTTTAATTTAAGATTGCTGAAGTTGATCAAATGAAAGATAGTGGAAGAATGAATGCTTAGATGATACCTACTTATGAACTGTAGAGCAATAGAATGGATTCTTAGATAATGCCTATAAATGAGTTGTAGAGTAAAAGGAGTAAATTTTAATGTGTCTACTTATTAAATGATAAGATACCTATCCACGAATATGAAAAGTAAAAATCGAATAAAATATACAAGTAAACAATTCAAAAAATTACTACAATTCTTCAGTAGCGCGCTAGATACTGCTGCATACAAAAAACAAAGGTAGACAAAAACATTCCAAATGAGCAGAAAGACAAAGAAATTCAATTTCAAAAAACTGTAGCAAAATAACAAAGAATCCATCCAAGCAGACGTTGTCAAGGGTACCATACTTGCTCGGCATAGGTTAAAAAACATGAGAAATTTTTCTGTAAGAAGCTTGACTTTCGTCAAAGGAAGCTTCTTGTAACCCGAAAGATCCCAAGAGAAGAGAGAGACAAAGCAAGGATTGATCACATTTTTTTAAATATCAAAACAAGAACGCCTCGTAAGATGTATTTTAAAAACGATTTAAAGAATAAAATCATTAGTTATCGAGCATAGAAATACCGTCATAAAAACCAAAATCTTAATCAAAGAAAAAGTATTTTATTTACCCCAAGCGAACAGAGAACAAAAATGGCCCTACAAAAACTAAAACAGTATTATTTTCTCACTCAAGAATTCTAAGAAATTCGCACAACCCTACCAGAAAGGAAAACAATCTGAGATTACTGCACCATCTATGCGCCTACCTATGAAATGTAGTAGGTCGTGGTGCACTGGTGGCAGAAGTTTGATGTCGGGAGAGGTGGTTCCACACCCGACGTCACCAAAAATCCGGCGTGTGTGTGTGTCTGATGCACGTTAAATCCATCAGAGTCAAAGGCATGGTGTGGAAGTTTGGAGAATGACATGACGGTCCAAGTTTCGCCCTTGTCATTTAAGCATTCATAATGACCAGGTCAATCTGAAAACAGCCCTCAAGTGGCTTCAAAACGTGGTGTTACATGGCTAAATTAAACGATATTTACATGAGAAATGTAGAGGAAAAAGATGAATTTTTCTAAGATGTTTGCATATGAAATGCTGAGTACATGAACAAATGTTAAGACGGTATTTTCATAGAATAATATAATAATTTTTATATATAAGGTGATACTCGTTTATAGTACAGTCCGCCGAAATGTATCTTAAAGCTGCTCATTGCTAACGAACTAATTAGCTCGCACTGAGAACAAAAAGGTTATGTTATCTTTGAAAAATGGTCTCTAAAAGTGTATATAATTTTTGTTAACTCAAGGGTTCATCTCCATATTAAAATTCAAATGTACTCATTTTTTTCAAAATTATCCATTTTGGAATACAAATTCAAATTCTCTGGTTGAAATTATCCCAAATATATATAAAACTAAACTATTTTAAAGAAGATGATGAATTATGAGCAGTTGAAATTTTTGTCTCCTAATGTTAAATAGAGATTGCGATTACAAATTTGTTGTTTTATATTAAACTGCTGCATAACAGAAATCAAAACAGTTTCTTTTTTTCACGTTTGGAGTAATATTTTATTATTTCAGTTAATTATTAAATTTTTCATAAAAATTATTGAATAATAATATATAAAAATTTTGATGTCAATAGAAAAAGAAACAACTGTCACACCGCAGTATTAAATTTCAACCATTTCTCTACTAAATCTGGCAATACCCCATGCTTTGCGTTTAATTTATACTAAGTGTGTGTGTGAAGCTGATCTATTATTTAAAAAGATATACCATTGATTTTGATACGCGACTCCAGAAAAGATTTCACTGGTTATAATGTGATCTAATTTAGGAACGAAATCAATTGCTGGCAGTTTTCTTATTTATATTAAGTAAAATTAAAGAAATTAAACTAGAAAATTTAAGTTGAAGAGATTTAAAAAATTTATTAAACGTTAGCAAAATGAGTATTGAACATAAGGAGTAACGTATTGAAACATAAGGAGAAATTAACTTATTGAAACGCAAGGAGAAATAAAAACTTATTTATCGATTTCTCTTATTTAAACATTAAGAGATACGAACTATGTGTTTCAATAAGAACAGATTTTCATTCGAGATAAATGGTTCTTATAATTAATAGAACAGGTATAAACTTATGTTTATTTTAAATCTTGGCTGTTCTGAAAGAATTACTAGAATAACAAAAATATAATCGATATCAGAAAAGAAATTTACCTTGCGTATAAAAATAAGTTTAAAAAAATTTTAAGTCTGGAAAAGGAGAAAAAAAATTGAAAAAGTAGCACTTGATTAAAGACAGAAAAAGAAACAATAGTTTCAGAAAAATATCATTCACATCAGTTGCTTCTGAATGATATCACTATTAAAATAAAATTTGACTAAAGTGATAGTGTAAAATTTCACGAAGATATAAAATTTTTAGGCGAAATTAGCAATACTTAAAAAATTTTCTTTGACTTGGAAACAATTTTTTTTCAAAAATTAGAAGCTGCATTATTTTATTTTTTTATCAGAGTTTCTGCGAAATAGTAATAAAAAATGAGTTTCTATGTTCGATTCCAAGAATCTACTCACAGGCTTAAAAAAATTTGGAATTAAAAGATTGTAGATTATCATTCTTGAAATTCATTTTTCTGACTCAGAGGGATGATAACATAAAAAAGTCGAATTTCAATGGAAGACCTGCAGAACAGTGTGGTTCTCGGTTGCAGTCTGAGAGATGCGGAGTTAATAAAATTTCTTTTATCTTTTTAATTACATAGATGAGAAAGAAATAACTTCATTTCCCAAATGTTGTATTTTGCTGTAATTTTAGTTCTTTTTTGGCTTCTTGTTAAGTGAAAATTAGATGAAACCAGTTTAAGTCAATTTTCTAAGATTTCTTTGAAATAAGATCTCACACACAAATCTTATGTATTTATTAATAGCCCACCAGTGTCCTAGTGGGTTAAGGCATGACTGAGGAACGTGAATCGAAGAAGATTATGGGCTCTATCATCTGGCAGTACTCTTCACCAGCATTATTCAAAAACTGGTAGATTGTTGCGCGCTTTGGGAACGAATTGCTCGCTGCGGTTGGGTCGCTGGAAGCCTTCATCTGAGCGAAACACAGATGTCGGCCATCTTCCCCTGAAAGTTGAAAAGAAGGCAACCTACCTACCTAGTCGATTTCTATTTCATGTGCTAACTAGGTACTCCAATGTCGCTTTGCTCAACAGAAGATGCCCCACTTCCCCTTTATCATGAGTCCTTGGTTCATTGACTTGGCTAGAAAATATTAGATCATGTGGGATTAGAATAGCCACCATGTCTTTATTATTAAATTGCATTATCTTCAAAAAACTAAGCAATTGCTATAAGTCAAGGTTAAAAGCAAATAGTTGAATGTATATGATTTATGCATACTATAATTCCAGTTCCATTTTAATTTTTAGATGCATGTCTTCATAGCTACAATTTATGAAGTTATGGAGACCGATAGCATGGTATCAACTCGAGCTATGGGATCACCCGTCCACCCAGATGAAGTGCTTGAATCTTTCGATGAGATTTCATATCTTAAGGTATTGTATTTGTAGAAACGAAAGAAATTTTTGTTTCAAACTGAATATTTATTTTTAGAAACAAGATTATTGTCATCTTTATTTTCAATGAAGGAAATATTGTTTATACTTTTAGGGTGGAGCTATAGTAAGAATGCTGCAGCATTTTATTGGAGCAGAAGGGTTTAGAATTGGATTAAAGGTAAGACAGAATCGATTTTTCAAATCTTGGAAGTCTCTGATTCTTTTTTTTAAGAGAGTCGTTATGACATAATGGTGAGATGTGAATATCAATTAGTTGGGCAATTTCATTATTGGATAGTTTCTGAAATATTAATTGTGGAAGTTGGGAGATTAGTAGTATTGTATCATAAGTTTGTGACCCTAAGTGTTTTAAGTCTCCATCAGAGTGAGATACAGTTCGCAGTTGTTCGCCGTACTTTCTGTATACTCGTAAAGATGGAGATTTATTACAGCGTTGAAAAAGCGAATGAAACTCATTCTGCTGTGCAAGTGCAACGAAATCTTCATCCAGAATACCAGAAAAGTGCCTCGAAGACAGATACTAGTTGTACTGCACTGCCCAAATAGCATAAGATGCTCTACACTGTTGATATGATATCTTCACGCTATTGTAACAACATTCAGAATATCGGACAGCATCGTAAAGATATATCGTGCACATAGTCACAAACATTTGACAAGAACTTAATTTACCGATGGGACATTTATTTTTCAGAGTTAAGAAAACCAGCTACATCGAGAATTTATGAGAAAGGTAATTTTTTTTTCATCATCGTATAATCATGCGCGCATTTCACCATCTTATAATCATGCATACTCTCATGTTTGGTTGTATAATCTACACCCTTCTTTATGCTCAACTAATTTAGGTCCACCCAGTATTTTAAAACTTTTTTCCCCATTGAATCTCAATAGAAAGAAAAGATAAAGGACATTTAAGCAGGAACCAAACATAATATAAAGGACAAAATTTTAATAAAATGTATTTGTTGTCTTTCATCGCCGATCATTTAATTATAGTTTGAGAAATTATTGGTACTCACATTTAACTACATAGTGAAATAGAGTGTAAGTACTAAAGTGCTGAACCAGTGACAAATTGGTTAAATGTGAACACTTAAGACTCTGATTGTTTTGTAGAAAATCTCAGATTCGTGTCTAGCTATGCTGTTAACAAACGGCACTTATGATGGTGTAGATTGAATGGAATACTGAATGTGGTCTTTAAGATAATTGTTGGCCTGCGTTCAAGTTGCCTGCATAATGGTTTTCCTTGGATATCACAAAAATGTGTGGGTCAGTCTTCCGTTGAAAGTATCTCAGAAAACGTTCACTTCTTTTGTTAATGATTCATCTTTCATTCTTCTACATTTGTGGTGCCCTAAAACACTTATGATCATCTCTTTCGTGTCTGAAAGGGTTAAACTGACTTCTTAACAAATCATGCGTTCATTAAGTGGAATTAGTAACAAAAATATTTCGTAGAAATTTTTGAAAGAGAAACAGAATTTTTTTATATTAAACACGAAAATTATTTATTTTGTACATTTTCAAAGAAGAGAACTGAAAATTAAGTTACCAGAATTTGTGAAGTATTGGATCAAGTTAAAGAAGAGTTAAAATGGGTTTAGTTTAGTTAGATTAACGTCCCGTTCTGAAGCGACACGAGGGCTATTTTGGGACGGACCTAATAATTTTGAACCAAGGTCAGATGACGAGGACGCCACCTGAGCTGGCACCCGCTCTCCAGACTTCCACGGCACACCAACGGGAGGGCGTTTGGCCACCACTACGTATGATTTAGCGTGAAGCAGGCTCTATACACGGCGGATCTTCAGTGGAATTGGGTTTCGAACCTGGAACCCTCCGGCCCCAAAGCCGAGACCTTACCACTAGGCCACTGCGGCCCATGAGTTAAAATGGGAGTATTAGTATAATATTCATTTTCAAACTAATAGCAAAATTATTTTATTCAGTATGTTTATCGTTAAAACATGGGCATTTAAATCGTTCTGATTTTGATGTGATTTCAATTTTATGCACAAGCATATCTGTTCAGATTTTGATGACATTTGGCTTTCCTGTTTATGCATATCTGTATTTAAGAGGAGATCCGGACATTGTTGCAAATTATGATGAAACTGTTTTGAAAGCGATATACTAACGAAAGGCATACGTGATAAGAACTTTTTAAAATCATTAATCATTGTCGATATTCGATAGAGAGTGACTACATGTGTTCATCCATTTGAAGCTTTCGTTCTGGTCTCAACTACTACTCATTAAATATAGAAATATGAATATATTATGCTTGGGTGAATGCAAATAAATATCACATTTTCTTCCATATCTAACACTTGACTTCACAGATTAGTTTCTATATTTCATTTTTTCAGAATTACCTGTGGAGATATTCCCACAAAAGTGCCACTGAATTCGACTTATGGCAAAATTTAAATTTGGTAAGTATTGAACATATTTCTGTTATTTTGAGACTAGAAATTATGAAGATATTATCTGTCCCACCCTTAAATTATACAATCAAATTAGTAGAGACGTCTCTTAGTAACACTCCGGTTCACCTTTACTTTTGATCACATCCGATATTCTTCCGAGTACGCACTCAACAAGTTGCTGATATCCCTCTTGAGGTATATTAGTGCATGCTGACATAATGGCAGCTCCAGATTCGTTCAGATTGAGTGGTGGGGATTCCGATTGCCGAAATGATATTGCCACTTCATTCCATTATGGTCAGCATGGAATCAGATCAATAGGCTGAATTAATTATGGATGCAATGTGAATTCAGATAACCCTTTTCAAATCAATTCAAACTCTGAACTGTCAAATATACTTACATACGTGTGGTCTGCACAAAGTGTGGAGTAGCGAGTGCGTCCCCAGAGCACATCCTCTCTTGTCTTCGCCTATCTAGGGAGACTTTCGAGACGGATCCTTTGCTTGCTCTCGATTTCTTGAGGGTGAGTGGGCTCATGGATGGTGTCTAGCTGCCGTTAGACAGAGAGGGATTAGTAACATCAACAACATACGTGTGTGACTTAAAGAGTAAAACTAAACTAAGACTAACTAACTAACTAAGACTAGAGTGACTAAATCATACGCTGCTTCCACAAGCATTATTTTTTTATTTGTTTGCTGACAGAACTTGCATATACTAATTTTAAAAAAAATATATAAAATCTATTATATTTGTTTTCTTCCAGTGGAACAGAAATAAACATGGAATTAAGCAAATCATGACCACGTGGACACGGCAATCTGGTTACCCAGTGGTGAAATTTGAAAGGGATTATGATAATAGAACCGCATTACTTACGCAAAAACCTTTCACAATTCATTTAGACGATACAGAAGAGAGTAAGAAAACAGAGGATGAAAGGTAATTGTTTTAAGAAGGTAGTACTAGAAGATGATTAAAAATAGCATTAAGAGTCTTTGAGAAAAAAAAATGTCAAAGAATCAAAATTAGTTTAATATAGTTAACGATAAAATTTGATGTAAATTTAATTCTTCTAAATTGTTCATTTCAGAATTTGGTCGATACCCATTACGTTTACTCATGGCTCAGAACTAGATTGGTCCACAAAGACAGATTTTTGGTTGACTAATAAATCAGGTGAAGACTTTTATATAAAAAAATTTAATGCAAATATCGTATCTTATTGCTTTTGTGTAAATATTTTCAAGAAATATACTTCTGCTTTGAGTGGAATGATTTCAAAGGCAAAACTGAAACATGAGATGAATGCGCTGCGCATGAGATCTTTTGATATTTTGTTGTGACAAAAAAATATTGAAATTTTGAACTGCAAAACAGTTTTAAAAATTTGCACATTTATAGGTAAAATACAACCACATTTTTTGTGTCTCCATTTTCGTAAAAATAAAAAAAAGTAATACAAAAAGCTAACTACAATACCTAATGACAAAAAGAAAATTCCACATAATTTAAAGATTGTTAAATCTTCTGCCTAAAACTTAAATTTCTATAGGATGATCTATAAATTTATTTATAAAAATATTGAAATGTTTTATAAGATTTAGTATTAGCGCTTAATTCAATGCCTTTTTATTGATTTTAATATTAATTGTTTAAGCTTTGAATTTCTGAACGTTCTAGAAAAATAAAGTAATTTTAAATTGAGTTAGTTCTTATTTTCACTGCAAAACATACTTCAAACGAACTGGTTATTTTCTTTGCATATCAGATACAACGTCGGTCATTAATGACTGACAGTAAACCTTCTCACCACATAAACTACCAGTGATAGGCAACACGAGATTCAACAAAAACCAAACGCTCAATACGTTAAAAGGAGTAATATTTCTAAGCGCTCAAGAAATATTTGGGTATGCAATAATCAGATTTCTGTATGTTTGGTTAGTTGTCCTAGACCCAGAAAAACAGTACTCGTGCCGTTTCTTTTTTTAAATCACAGGTTAAAAGCACATATTAATTTATTAAACTGAATTAGTTAATTTTATTTACCCTGATTGCTTTTTAAATATTTGACGATTAATAAAGCTTTATTTTCCTTCATAATCGATGTAATACGTTATGCGCAGCATTTATTTTAATACATATTAAAGTCATTTTCTGTACATTTATTTTTATTCCTATTAACGTAATTTATTTTGGCATTCATTAATAAGCAAAATAGAGTAACCATGCTAAAACTTTTTAAAAGATTCAAAGACTGAAAAATTACCAAATTGTGTAGCATGTTGAAAATAATGAAAAATCAGGAAAAGAGAGAAAAAAAACTAAATACTCGCAACCAATAACGAATACTGCGACTTTTTTTCACTTCTGGTATGAACATGAGACTGTGCATGACGAATCGATGTGAAAAAATTTCCTCCATATTCCTTTTCGATTGCGAAAAATTTAAATTTTTTCTTCCTTTTGCAAAATTTGAAACAATGAGATAAGCGATGTTGCTTTTTAAGCGACGGTATATTACTTTAAGTAAATCGTTATAAAATGATGCATATTACACAGAACCTTAGAACATAGCATTGAAATATTTCTTTTCTCAACAAAATTGAAAACTTAAGAAATTTTCAATTTACTCAATTTCATTTTACTATCTTTTGGTAGATTCGGGAATAAATTACAGTAAAAGAGGAAAATAAAAACAAGAAAGAGCCAGTATCGGGCAGGCATACCAATATTTTAGCTTAGGATTAGAATGAAAATATTAAGATCATGGTATTTCTAACTCAGGCAGTGCCAAGTTTGAAAACTCTGACGCAAATCTACCGCAGGCAGGCTTACTCTAAAGCAGAGCTTCTTAAACTCTTTCTTCACGCGATCCATTTTCTGACCTAAAACATTTTTGCCAACCTAATATCAGAAAATAAACAAGAATAGAAACCATTAATTAAATATAAATAAAGCAAAAATAGATTCATCATGCATTTATTTGGATTTTCAGATTATTAAGAATATTGTTCTAAATCCAGTTTCTTAAATTTATTTTCTTCCCGCGACCCGTGTTCGGGCAGATAACCCCGAATCAGAAAATAACTATGAAGAAGAAGGTTTAAGTATAAATATAACTAAATTCAATTTAAAATGGTTAATCAGCATAATTTAAATGAAATGTTTTAAATGGAAAGGGTTTTCTATTTATTTTTACTCATAAATCTTGACGAATCTGAAAGAAGAAATATACTGTGGAAGTTTCCGCGACCCACAGTTTAAAAAACCGTTCTCTAAATGTAGTTGCTGTAACACTGTTGATGCGATAAAACCGATATAGTCATTATCATTGTTTATTTGGAAGAATGCCTTAATTTTTTATAACTTAATTTTTAGCTAGAAGTGTTATATTCTTTTCAACTTCTTTATATTTTTCGTTTAATTTAGATACCATAAAAGATCTACCTGATGAAAATACCTGGTTTATTGCAAACGTTCAACAAGTTGGGTACTACCGAGTTAGTTATGACTCAGATAACTGGAACTTAATCATGGAACAACTTTTGACAAACCACACGGTACTAAAAATGTTCTATTATAATTTTAGTACATTTCAAAGTATCAGTTTTTTAAAGATGGCAAAATAACTTTGACTTTTTCTCTATGTAGGTTATAAATGTTATAAACAGAGCTCAAATTTTAAGCGACATCCTTAATTTAGCGAGGTAAGACAGTTTATAATTTTATATTATATGCAATTAGGAAGTCTTTTATGTTTAATGTGTTCTGTTTATTGTGTAATTACATTCATATATCGTCGTTTAACAAGCAACATCACCTATCTCAATTTTTTGAAATTTCAAAGAGGAAGGAAATACTCAGTTTTTTTCAACCAATAACGGATATTTCTGAAGTTTTTTCACATCTCATTTGAAGATGAAACCGCATGTCCCTACCAGATGTGAAAAAAATTCAGAAATATTCTCTAGTAGTTGCGAAAAATTGAGTATTTTCTTCCTCTCTGAAATTTCAAAAAATTGAGACAGGTGGTGTTGCTTGTTAAACGACGATATCTAATTTGTTTACAATATATCCACCATCAGATATCTAATTTATATCCAATGTATTTTACTTTGTTAAATGAATTAAATAAAGCTAAAACAACAATGAACTAAATATAAATTGATTTCATAAATTTACAAAATTATGATCGTTGTTTGTAATATCATTTAAAATACTAGAATTATATTTATCATAAAAATAAAAAAATGAAATGTTACTATATTTTGATTTTAGTCTAATTTATGATTAATTAAAGCATGATTTAAGTAATTAAATTTCTCAGGTAAATTTTTAAACTTTCTGTGAGCTGTCAAAAACCACTTGAATACATCGATATGATTTAGATTTCTGCTTATATTTTGGAGAAAAAAATTCTGTTTTCTGTGCAAAATTGCCATTATTTGTATTCCGAAGAAGTTTAGCATTTATTCAACGGATAATTTGAAACGACGTAACAGATTTAAAAAAATTACAGCCATTTAATTAACCCTCCAGAAGCTTAACCCGCTATTTATGCGGTGTTAAAGTTTGACATTTTCTATGTATCCCACGATTTCCGCGGGCTAGTGGGTTTCCATTGCTTTTAAGAGCGTGGGTCGCGTTTTCTGTGTGCAATCCTTTTATTCTTTTTGCTTAGTGTTAGTGCCGTTTTAGTTCAAATTTTTGGCTAATAAATGGAGAAAAAAATAGTCATAACTATTTAACTATCACTGCTTTTCCATATCCGAACAAATATGGCAAATTAATTTCCGCGATGGAAGAAATACACTTTTTGAAAGGTTTCTTCTTTCAAGTAAAAATTTTAGTGAAAGTGCAAAGTTTGTTCTTGTTTCAGGGTTAAGGGCTGTAAATATAGGTTCCACAGATGTGTTTTCTAAACATAATTTTAATTAAATTTTTTTACAGCGAGAAATCTGATGATTACAGAAGTTTTAAGGTGAATGCACTAAATGGTTTTCATCTTATATAAAGTTTTGATAACAAACAAAGAAAATTATTGCACGCTGCAATTTTTAATAAAACTCAAGCAAAATAATCTACAGAATATGATCTTTTTTGCTTTCTGCTCCTATTTCATATTTTCGTACTAAATGATAGATTTATTTTATGCAACGAGTGTCTTCGTCAAGTTTCCTATATTTATATTTTTGAGACGATTATATTCGTTAAATGCAGGAAAGAATTAAATTTCCTGCCTAATTAATATTCATTATGAAACAATTCACATTTCTAGTGAGCATGACACATTTCGCTAAATATGTTGCAGTTTAACCTTACACTGCACAATTTTTCATTTTCAGCAAAACTTAAGTAAATACATATAACTGAGTGAAAATATGCTGTAAAAATAATAAAAACTAATTTTGAAGTTGATTAAAACTAAATAACTCAAAATTTTAAGTGTTTAATCAAAACTTCTTCGTTAAAATCTTTTCTTCTGGAAGTAAAAAACGTAGAAAGTTTTATATAATTTTATGAATCAATTATTAAATTATTCAAAATTAATAGATAAAAGCAAAAATGATAGTAATGCAAATATAACTAAATACTGCTCAGTGTAGGTTTATGTAATTTGTGTTTGAACTGAATCGTAATGTAGAAACCGAATATTTATCCTTTTCCCTCACAGATCTGATGAAGCAGAATATGCTTTAGCCTTGAACATGACCAAATATCTTTTCCTCGAAGAAGAGTACCTTCCATGGCAGGCAGCTTTAACGGCTTTCAAGTACCTTGACATTATGTTGGCGAAGACCGCAGGGCATGACGAATTTAAGGTAAGCGTAATTATTAATAAGGAATCTTAAGTGAAGCCTTTTTTCTTCTTCTTTTTCTATCGTCTTTTTTTATATGCCTCAATTGATAGAAAGTTCTCGTTCATTGGCCTCTGACTGCTGGGCTTTGAGCTATAATTGCGATTTTTTTCGGCCATTCAATTTTGACTTCACGTGGATGAGATGTTTTCGATATTTTTTTATGCTATTTCAGAATCTTGACTTTCAGTTGCATGTTTTCGAAACGTATTTTTTCCAAGTTATCATGATTTTTATTCAAAATGCATTTTGATGTTCTTTGCATTTGATTATTTCTTATTTTCCGAATTTCGAATAAGAATTCATGGTAGTTAATAAAGATAAGTAATATCATTTATTTTTAGAAACATAAGAAGGACTACTATAAAGGTGAATTTTACATTTTTCTTATATTTTGTAGCAATGTTTTAAATACTGTGGAAAACGTTCTTTGATCGTTCTGACTTCATGGTGATAAGAATGTTTTTTGCATACATTCTTTATTGCTCCAGATTCTTGAACTCTAACCATATTATTTTCACTTGCATTCTCTTCGAAATGCATAAATGAGTATAATTTTTATTCAAACTATATTTAGTTTTTGCACTTTCTTTCCTATTTTCCGAAGATACCAAGGATGAACAACACACAAAAAAGATAGTTTCTACCGGCATCTAATATTTTGTAGCAATATATTAAATTCTAAAAGAAAATATCGTTCTTCGATCATTTCAACTTTTGAAGAACGGTTTTTTCATGCAAATTTTATTATTTCATATTCTTGGACTTTAATCGCATAATTTTTAGGGACATTTTATTGAAATTCTTATTATATTCATTAATATTGCATTTTGTATTTTTCTTTTCCTCCTTATTTTTTTAATGATGACAATTCAAGTGATGCCACAGTCATATGGCAAACGTAATTTCACTTTGTCATTAGACTGCGAAGGCGCGTGAATCGAATCCATAACATATAAACGTAACTGTCTGTGGTTTCTCACTTTGCCATGTTCCTCTTCTTCCTGCCTAGGGTTGCCATACGTCCCGTATATACGTGACTGTCCCCGTATTTTCACTACTCAGTCCCGTATTACTATTTGTCCCGTTTTCTCCCTAAACTCTGCGTGAGACACCGGGCTAAAGAAACAGGTTGTCAGTGGAGACAAATGAAGTAATTTTGATTTGTCATTATAATTTTAAAACAACTTGCGCCCAATTTCATAATTATGTGAAAGAAGAAAATGATATAATTAAGAAAATAAAATCAACTATAAAATATGACTGGACTAAAAAGGATTAACCTCGCATCGTTTTATTATTCTACGTGTTCATTTTATTAGATTTCTTAAACTTGATCGATTTTTTTTATTAGAGTAAAATAAACCATTACCTACCCACTTTTTTCATGTTTTATTTATTTAGCACTTATACGTCCTATGGCAACTCTAGTAGGCGCATTAGTTTGTATCAAATGAGCATGAATTGAATCCATTTCGAAATTGATAAATTGACTTCAAATTCGATACAGTCATCATTAGTTTTTTTTAAAAAAAACGTTGATATTTTTCACCACGTTCTCGAATGCTGAAAAACGTAGAATTCTGTGATTTTACCGCATTAACACATGTATTCCTTACGGCATATTGAATTCATCGAGATTTGAAATGAATAATTTTGCAATCAACAGTGAATTATAACAATGAAAAATTATACATTCTGTAATTTTCGTGAACTACTAGAGGTATAGACCCTTCCGTGATATTGTAACTTCATTACAGCATTAATGGCAAATCGTTACTCTTCTTAATAACTTTTTTATTATAATAAACAACGAAAACGAGACTGGATATAAACGTGAGTTATTAATGTGGAAAAACAGAAAACAAAGGCGTTAAAACAATGTTTCTAGTCTATATGAAAAACTATGAAAAGAAAAAGTATCTCATTCTTTGAATACTTCCAGTTTTTCTTAAATAGCATCAGTAATCATGATGAAATTATTTTCTTTTGTTATGCATAGTTAAAACTGAAGAACATAAACTTTTTTAATACAAACATTTAAAATATCTATTGCACGAAACATTGACAAATTTACGTTTCCTCCCGTGTTAACTGCAAAACTAAAATGTATGAAATGTGAGTAAAGTGTAAAAATTTCACCTTCCTTGAAGTACAGAATTTAATGACAGACTTTGTGATTTTTGTCTTTCTTTAGGCATATTTACTTGCAATTATGACCCCTCTGTACGAAAACTTAGGTTGGTCTTCAGAAGTGGATAAAGAAGATATCACGAAGATGTAAGAATAAATTTATTGTCTCTTAATATTCTTAAAATCCAAGTTACTTATAGGTTAACTACGTATTTTTCATGTTTCCTCTATCCCTTTCCATTCTTTATTTTTGGCATTTGTTTCGCATAAATACTTCGTATAACGGCCCGGTTTACGGTGTAGATTCGCTGCATGAGCTGTGTTACAATAGGGCCTGCTTTTCAGTACGAACAGAGTTGGTATTCACTTTCCGTTGCAGCAGGTCTTTTCTGTTTGCGCGAATACTTCAATGGCACACGGAAAATCCTTTAGTTAATTTTTTAATTCCTTTAGTGCTTTTATAATTTAGATAGAATATTCTTTATTACATCTTCAATGATGTCATAATTCATTACTATAATACCAAACAGAGCACTAGTAAGTAGAAATTTCTAAAAGTAATCAATGAATCTCGAAATTCAATTGTCAAATGATATCTTTTCTCCCTGATGAAAATACGAAGGAATTACGCACTTTTAATTACACACTAATTTGACTGGTTTCATGTTTGTAACGATAGAATTGCGTGATCGATTTTTCACTATCTTCCTGACGTGTTAGAGTTTTGAAATTTTACATATTTGCGTATTCTTCAGTGCTTTATTTTATTATTTTCAGCGCTCAATTGTCAGATAATTGATTAATTTAATTGAATTTTGATTTCACGCCAGTGACGTCACCTGCTGGTGAGTTTGAAAAATTGATTTCAAGATTTAGTAACATTGCACGTCTGGTACGTCTCTGGTTCGACAAAAGCAAATCAATTGAAACAGTTCAAAGTCGTTTTCGGTTAGAGTAACGAAATTACCAGTCTCCAAGTAAGAACTTCATCAAGTGTTGGGATGAGAAATTAAAGGGAACAGGAAATGTGCACCATAGGAAAGTTGCTGGATGACCATCGGTCTCAGACGAAGTTGTTGAACGAGTGGCGGAAACTTTCACTCCTTAATTGCTCATACGAACTCTCGAGTTCTTACTTGAAGACCGATAATTTTGACACTTTAACCGAACTTTTGTCGAACTGTCTTTGAACTGTCGCTATTGATTTGCTTTCGTGCAACCAGAGACGTAAAAGACTGCCTTCTGCTGCACGGTAGCCATTTTGACACCTGCGTTGGGAATCTACCCCTGCAGCAGATTTAGTGCCTCGGGAAGGCACGTTACCTGTATAAAAAAAACTTTTTGAGATACTCTCTCATTTTTACAAAAACGAAGTTGCTACATTATAGGGTTTTTTTAAGATAAATTTTTGAAATGGGTACAATAATTTATGATCACTCTGTACATTGATGGGAGATGCCATTGACGGAAAGATCGCGGGTTCGAGACTCGACTCCATTGTAAATTCGACTTGTACGTGGGCTTGGCTCCCATTAACCTTCCAGCGGCGCCCTTACGCAAATTTTATGGCATATCGTGCATCGTATTACATATATTTATCGTGTTGTTTTACAAAAATAAATGCGACTTTTATTTATGTTATCTGTATTTATTAGCTTAATAGTAAAAAAAAGATTTTATAAATAAAATTACACTTAAATATATAATAACGATTTAAATATGTAATACGATGCACAATTTAAGTATCTCTTGCAAACGCGCGCCCGCTGGAAGGTTAAATCTGCCGCTGTAGGTCAAACGTGGAAGTTTGGAGAATGGAATGACATGTGAGGTGTCGTCTTCGTTATTTGACCATAGTTCAAAGTTATGAGGCAAATTTCAGGATAGCCCTCGTGTAGCTCCAAAAAGAGAAGTTAGTCTAAAAAAATCAAAACCTGTTATTTGATTACATTTTATCAAAAAGAAAGAAATCTAGAATATGCTTTCGTGACAATTTGTTTTTATGGCTTGGAGAAGAGAATTTGAAATATAAAACATTTATGTGTCTACTAAAACTGACTTCAGTCATCGGTTGGTTTTGAAATCTATTTCTTTACTCCATACCCATCCTAATTTTAAGAGTCATAATGATTCTAAGCGCATGGGTATGAAGTGAAGTTTAGATGAGAACTTTTATTGTGAAAAGCAACTCAAGTTGACATCACGGAAAAAGTTAGATGGTATATCATTACTCTGAATTAAATAGTCCTGAAAATAACCCTACCACATCTAAATTTAATCGACATATTTGAACAAAATTAAGTATTAAGCAGTTTCCTGCGTATTGAAACTGCATGTTAAAAACGAAACTGTTTATTTTCACAAGGCTCTTTCAATAGCCCTAACATGCGTTGAAACTGGTATGACCTCATTCACAGGTAATAAAGTCATTTCTATGTTCCATCAGCTGGTGTTGTCACTAACTTGTCATTAACCTTACGATTTTATAAAGCAGAAACTACTTTCAACACTATGGCAACTTAAATGATTGCCAGAAGTCTGGTATTTGATTTTTGCAAATATGATAGTTGTAGAATCAAAAACGCTATCATCAACGGTTTTCTCAAAATCATAAATGCCCTCCTGTGCTTTCTCATAATATTTATAAATTTATTAAACAGGTTTCTGAGGAAAAACATATTAAAATGGAGTTGCAGTTATGACCATCCTGGATGTGTTAAGAAAGCTCTGTCCATGTTCCAAAACTGGAAACAAGAGTCACCCGATAACCAGACGTGAGTTACTTTCATTCTGTATGACCTCATTGACCTACTATTTAATTGGTGGTTGGCGCAATTTATCCTGTAAGAGAATCTTGCGCCAAGATAATAATGACTTCCATCCATCCAATTGATAATTTCTTAATACATTCGGAATAAACTGTTTTTTCCTTTAGCTTGTCTGCTGATGATCGAGAGATAGTGTTATGCACCGGGATCGCTCGAGGACCTACAGAGGACTGGGAATTTATGTGGAAACGATATTTAGGAACAAATTTCAAGGCAGAGAAGAACACTTTATTGAAGTCTTTAGCATGCACTAGAGAAACTAGATTACTTAGAAGGTAGGAAATCTGTTATTTTTCTGATAGTTGAAATTTCATTTGTTTCCTTTTTAAAGCGAAGAGCTTTAATTAAAATGCAAAATGGACTCTTATCTATGAGACAGTTTCTAATCTTTTATATGCATATCTTTCAAAAAGTTTCGACAATGACGGTGACATACTTTCTAATCTTTTATATTCAGATTCATAAAAAAGTTTCGACTGTGATCTATGGCATAGTTTCTGATATGCCATATTTAGGTGAATACAAAAGTTTCGATTACAATACGTGGTATAGTTTCTAGTCTTCCATATGTAGATGAATCAGTCCCCGGATCTATGATTCCGCTTATTGGCACTTTAAAGAATTAGCCCAAGAAATTTTTGATGCAACTACACAAAGTAATGCTACGATCTTTCTTATTCTTTTTTGATCCCTTGGACGAGATTTCATTTACAGTCCACTATTGTCAAATTAACAGGCAGAGATGAGAAAATTAAATCAGTTATACGTTATCGTATATGAGAGTACCGTTAACTTTGAACATTAAAAGTAAGATAATTGCATTAAAAGTTGATAAATGTTAATACCTTTAAATTATGATATTTTCGCTTAACAGGCAACACCACCTATCCCAATTTTTTGAAATTTCAAAGAGGAACGAACAACCGAATGTTTCGCTAACAATAACGAATATTTCCGAATTTTTTTAACATCTGATATAAACACGAGACCGCATGTTACTACCAGATGTGAAAAAAATTGAGAGATATTAGTTATTGTTAGCGAAACATTGGATTGTTTCTTCCTCTTTGAAAAATTGAGATAAGTTTTGTTGCTTGTTAAGCAACGATATAAGTTATCTCCTCGTTTATAAGTATAACATGCTGACATTCCTCATATTCTGATGCATAAGAATGTTTATTGTTTTAGACACACATTATATATACACTGGTGGGCTTCAATTAAAGTGTCAAAACACAGAATATTGTAGAGAATAAACCAGTAGTCTTAAAAACGCCAACTCTCCAAGGCATACATTTCGGAGCTCAGGAAAATGAATGCCGCAGAAAGGTTTTACAAATGAAACATAAGGGAAGACAGGCGAACAGTTCCTAGTATGAACATAACTAAATTATCGTCGCGTAATTGTCCCATCATAGTCGTGATGCATATTAATAACATTTAATAAGGAAAGCAATGGCTACTTATACCAATTGTCATAAACCCCCAGTGTCAACAAGTTTGTAAGTGTGACAAGTTTTTTATTGAGACATATAAGATGCAGAGTTCTAAGGTAAAAGAAAAAAATATTTTTACAAGACATTCCTTAATTTTTTCCCTTATTTTACATCATTAATTTCCCCACGTTCTGAAATGCTTGAGATCTGTCATTCTTATGACCTCTGGATTTTAACCACAATGATCTGCCTAGGATACTTTAATTTTAACCACCTTGTAAATGGACGTCCCATAACGAGCGCAACGTATAGTTAAAGCCTCATCAAAGACAAGGAAGCTTGAATAAGCGGCACTGATTTGAAAGGAAATATTAAGTTTTTTAATTAAACACTTTTATTTAACTTGGCGTTTCATATTTGTAAATATGGAAATATTTAATGATTTTTCACTCCCTTTTTTTGTGCTAAAGTTCTGAAATTCTGTACACTTATGTGCTCTCGATGAGAATACACTATTTTAAAATTTTCAGAGCATAATTATCAGTTTATCGATTAATATAAATAAATTTTTATTCCATAGCGTGGCGTCACCTAATAGTGAATTTCAGGAAAAAATGATTTTAAGATTCTGTAATATCTTTAATAATGAATTATAAATTAAAGTCCAAAGAATAGAAAATATTTAAGATAAAATTTTTTCCACCTTTTAGTACACTAATAAAAGTATTTTTTAAAACGTTTTTCTATATTAAATTTTTTAATAGCAATTTGCGTTTTGTCTTCTGACATGCTAATCTTAAAATATGACAGTACGCGTTCCCAATAAATTATTCATAGCGCATTGTACTTATACAATCGGCTATTTATTTTTGGTTTAGAAAATGGATTTCCAATAAATGCCAGACAAGCGCGTCTTTTTAATACTCGAAATAAGTATTTTTCAGAAATGCTCATCAGATTTACTGCAGACCGTTTCATTTATTGCGTCAACTAGGATTATGTCTGGATGCATTTTAAATTTCCTGTGAGATTCTGATGTGACTAGAATTTGAAATTAGCAGGATTTAGTGCTTTACACCTCAACTCTTAGCCATTTAATTGGTTGGAGAATTTGTTTTACTGATTAGCCCCTTATGCAGCCCCCCTACCCATCGCTGCTAGACATTAACCCCTTAAGCCATCAGGAG
Source organism: Araneus ventricosus (assembly GCA_013235015.1). NCBI lineage: Eukaryota > Metazoa > Arthropoda > Arachnida > Araneae > Araneidae > Araneus > Araneus ventricosus. Next base: position 6,902,228 of record BGPR01000002.1, on the reverse strand, counting down.
AAAGATTTGTTTTCATGCTAGTGCCTGGCAGCCAGTCACTTAGCCCTGAGGCTGTCAGGAGAATGATTTGTTCTTCTGATGGTTTGTGGTTGATAACCTAATGCTTCTTGCTGTATTTCAGTGAGAGAGAAAATAAAATATTGATAGATCACTTATAATGTATCATAGATATTTATCATGTGAAAAGTTGCATTGCAACTTAAGCTTTATTTTATAGATGTAACTTGAAACGAATGATAATTTCAGCTTGTAGAAACTGCCTGGGCTAAACTGGCCTGAGCTTTGTGCGCATATCCCTCAGGACACAAAGAGGAAGCGTTTTAAAGTTGTACAGGAATTAATTTAGCTTATATAGAAACTTTAGAAAAGATGTACAGTTCTTTAACATAATTCTAAATTTTTCACAATTTTCATATTTTAATTACTTCTATATTCATAATTTTTAGTTTTTTCTAGAAAGAAATCAGTATGGAGAAATGCATTTAAAAATTCGTTTAAGGATAAATTAGCAGAAAATGCATAGAGATTAATTTAGAGATTAATTTGGTCCGGATTTTTAAAATCAGTCCCGTCCGGAATTCCTTATGCATAAATTATTCCTTATGCGTACGGGCTGGTATAATTGTATGATCACTATGTCATTATTTCTGAGTACCATAGATGTTGTATCAGTGGATTTTTCCCTATGCGCACGTACTGATGCAACTGTCGTAACTCTATATCGTTAGTTCCGTGCGTACTGATGCTGTTCCAGTAGACTTTTCTTATGCGTATTTGCTGGGATAATTTGCGTCATACGTGCGTTACAGGTGCTGTACCAGTAGATTTCCCCCTATGTTTACGGTCTGGTACAAATTTTGTATCACGTCATTTGAGTTTCACTTCCATCGCGCGTATGTAATCTTTAGGATCTCTCATCATCTTGTAGAAATTGTTATTTTCTTGTTATATTGTATTTCGTCATTATGTCATATGTAGATGAATTGCAATGGTGTAAGACAAGCAACACCTAGGACGATAAAAAGAGGGCACAGAACTTACCTTCGAATGTCTTGAAAAGACAAAGTACCTTCCTGTTTCTTAGTCAAAATCCTGTTTGAAGAGGATATTTGAGATTTAGCTAATGCCGCTCATTACATTGTGAACATATGTTTCGATGAATGTTCTGCGTTGATGGTTCCTTTATTTCATTCAATGTTAATTTAAATAAGTTTTAAAAGAAATATTTAATTTCAGGTTACTCAAACGAGTAATGGATCCGAATTCTGCAATACCTCAACAGGATGGAAGTGATGTCTTTGTATACGTAGCAGAAAATTTATATGGACGAGACATAGTTTATGACTTCTTCAAACGGCACATGGAGGAAATTTCTTTCAAGTAATATTTCTCAAAATATCCAAATATCTAAAACATCTCTGTTCCTTGCATGTATTTGCAACGAAAAAATAAAATATGGTTTATTGAATTAGCAAATATTGCTTGAATCTCAATGAGCGAGATATCTTATATAAAGAATAAAAATTTAATATAAAATTATAATGAGATAAAATATATAACTTTATTAAATATTTTTAACCGCTTAAGGACAACCTGAGTTAACTCTTTCTAAATACCGTACGTTTCAAAATAATTTGGTTCTTAAGCGGTTAAAATGACTGGGAAATGAAACCCATTACAGATGGATAAAATTGAAAGTTGCGCCAAATGTTTTCAAATTGAACTCTTTTTCATTTCATTGATAAACCTTTACATAAATTTTACAAACATTTGCAAGTTATGCGCAATATCAAAACGAAAATCGATCAATAGACAAAAAAATTGTATAATTAATGTAATACAAACTGGAAATTTGCTAAAATAATTCTGAAAATAAATACACTTGACTAAATCTCAATCTTGATAATAACTGTAAAAGAATGATAATAATTCTAATAATAATAATAATAATAAAGGATAAATCTGATCATTTTTATAAATCTAGAAACGAATAAAAATAATTTTAATTTTTAATTTATTTTAAAGTCGCTATAGACATAAATAATGTTGCCGGGCAAGAGAAATGAGGTTTCTTTTTCACAGAAACGTATTATTTAAAACGAATGATTAATACATTCTGGAAAAGTCTATTTACGGCATGGAAAATTTGAAATATTTAACTTCGGAGTGCTAAATTTGCAATTCACTTATGCAACTAAGAAAGGATATAGAAATGTCAAAAATTAAAAAGATGTAGTTTAGATATAAGCTCAAGTAAGATTTATGGAGCTCTACTTTATAGAATAAAAGATATGCCTGATGAAATTTTTTGTATTTACATTACTTATCAGATGAGCAACAGAAGTCTCACTTTCGTAGATTAAAACCCATTTAGAAGTTACATGAGAGCTATTTCGGGACGGATCTCTTACTTCTGAACCTTGGTCATAGGACGAGGGTGACACTTGAGCTGGCACCCCATCTCCAGACTTCCATTCCACTCCCGCGTGAGAATATTTGATGCTGAAGGATTTAGCACCCTCTTGGACCACAATGCGAGGGATCTATAATGTAAGAGGGTTTCGAACCTATGACCTTGTGGTCTGGGTTCGAAAAACCGATGGGGAAACCGATACTTTCGCAGCAGTCTACGCGGCCCAATATAATTCAGAAACGATAGGAACTAGAAAACAAAATAGAATAAATTAGCGTTTTTATCACGTTTTTAGCCAATTTATTATTTTTACTTAATATAATGCATGTGATAATATTTTTAATTTACATTACTACAAAAAATTGTTTGCATTCTTCAAAAAAAGAAGAGAAAAAAATCATTATAGACAAAGCTATTAAGATTACTTGCAACATGGAATACTTAAAAATTCTTTGGTAAGTAGGATCTTGTTATAACAAAGAAGAATTATCATGATTTCTATTTGTGAGGATTCAATTATACTGTAATATGCTCATGTTATAGTGTTAAAATGCTTGAATAAAAATAAACTTTCCTCAAATCAATCCAAAAAAATAAAGTGAGTGAAAAAAATTACTCCAAAGAAATATTCTCATTCTGTAGCTTGGAATATTTTAAATAAAATATCATTTGAACTGAGAGTTATTTTTTTCTTTTGTTATATATTCTTTGTAGATTTGGTTCTTTTGCATTTGCTGCTGGAAATATAGTCGATCGTGTCACAGCTTCCTTGAACACCGAGAATGAAATAGAAGAAGTAAGTTTAATAATAAGTGAATATTTATTCTAGAAAAGTTTAATATAAGTACTTCATTCTAGAACAGTTTAATATATAAGTACTTCATTCTAGAAAAGTTTAATAGAAGTACTTCATTCTAGGAAACTCATCTTCATTAGATAAAATGAAGATTGAAAAAAATGTTCAATTTATCAGTCAAAATAAAATAGTCCATTTATTTATTGTGAATCATATTTTTGCTGTTTGATTGAAGGATGAAATCTCAAAATATCGATTTGAAACGGGGATTTTCGATGAAGAAATAGGAAAGTAATTTGGAAGAGAAGATCTGTGTCCACTCTTTACCGCCCACGGAGTTGCCTATTTTAATCTTCCCTTATTAGCGATTAAACTTACCATCATATATAAGGTGATACATTTTAACAGAAGAGTAAATATATATTCAGTGTGATAAGAGGGCTGCAGCTTAATTCTGCGAAGTTGGAAGTATCTGAAGTTTAATTGTACAGTATCTGTACCAAACATTAGGCAGAAGGGAACCTTCTACTGCTACTGAATCTGTACCTACCAGTATGTAGAAAAAATATTCTACTGACTGACTTCTGAGGAACATTGTATCTCTATCACCCAAAAAAGAAAAGGTTACCAAACCACACTTTTAAGAGTATCACTTCAAAAGTGCAAGTTTTTAAAAATAGAAATGCATTTTTTTTTATTTTAAGACATTCACAGGTACATGAATATTTGGAAGTAGAAATTGATTGTTATTAAACTCAATAGATTTTAAAAGTATTATTATTTTAGCTTTTTTTAAATTCCTTCCTTCTTCGCACTAAATTTCTTCTGTCCTTTAGCGTAGTACAAAGGCTGAATAGATAAAATTCACATTAAAATAAGAATTAATTATCCTACAATATCGAATCTTAGTGTTAAAATACGAAACAACGCAGGTATCTTTTTGGCAAAAATAGTGAAGGGATTATGCGTTTTTCTTTTAATCTTTTGAAATGAACGAGCTCATTCTTTCATAAATGCTTAGTCCAAGTTCAGAATCTATAAATACAATACAATTCACCGTTATAAAACTACGATGGTATGGACTATAATTTTGAGAGCGATAAGAAATTTTTTTGAAACGACGTGCAACTAGATTCAATCTTCGAATCTTCTACAGAAAAAACGGCCTGATAGGTTTCTTAAATTTTTTCCTCTCATTTTGTTTCCTTTTGAATGGAAACCTTTCGTGACCCTATTACCGTCATATGCATTTTGATGCGACCTCAACTTGGAAATATATACCAAAATGGAGCATATAAATTATAACGACTCAATAAAATTATAATAATTCAATGAAAAACAGATATTTGTCAAATTTTTATGAAATCCTTTAAACCAAGATGTTATTTTTTAAAGTATTTTAAGTATTTGCAAATGTCGAAGAATTTGAAAGAAAAAAGAACTGTGAGAGTTTTGGTATCTTTTTATTTTCTTAGCGACCCCATTAGGGGTCATAACCCACAGTTTAAGAAACTCTGTTCTAATTGAATGACTGCTGGGGTCTTGAAATAGAATGCCAGCAAGCCATTTAAAATTAAAAAGTGGTCCTTGTAGTGTGCAGATATGCATGATCTAAACAAATTTTTGGAATTGTTTTCTTAACCTCATCTACAGCATTTCCTAAGTTTTATTTTAACTATTGCTAAGTGAATCTTATGCCGATTTTTTAACCTCATCTACAACATTTCATAAGTTTTATTTTAACTGTTGCTAAGTGAATCTTTTATCACTTTGTTACTTTAATTACTTTCCATTAATATATTGCTGTCCATTAATCAGAATATCATCTATTTTTAAGATTTTCAGAGAATTTTGACACCTGAAAAGAACATTTGCTTTTTTGTGTTTGCATGATTAATCAGATAGAAAACAGTTTTTTAATTAACGTGTTTTTTTATTTCTCTAGCTTCAGAGTATCCTGAAAGGAAGAAAAACGTCAATCAAGGAAATACACAAAAGCTTGAAGTTAGCCTTGCACAGATCGCAAAGCAACGTCAAGTGGATGAAGAACAATTATGATGATGTGTACAGCTGGTTACGAGAAAACAAAGCATTGTGATCTACACTGAAATGGATGTCAATAACTAAAAATGAACATGATTGCTAGACAGCTATAAATGATGAACAAGAAACTTCCGCTTATTTTGATAGATGTTGATTTTCTTTGTTTTGTGTCTTATTTTTGTTTTAACTTAAGATAAATGCGTAAATGATTTTTTTTTGTGTAAATTTTGTCTTGTGTGAATCTTTCAGTAAAAAGATATGCATCTGCGTATCTTTTCAGTAGTTCAGAATAAAAATGTAAATCCATTGAAATTATTGTTTTAATTATGTAATAGAGACTTATTTGTCAATAAAGTTACTTACTGAATGTAATTTCCTTGTCAGTAATTTGATGTTCTAAATTTGACGAAATTAGATTTCTTAAGTCTCGAATTAAAATATATCTTATCTTTTGATAATATTTTTTTATAAAAAAGATATAGAAAATATTAGAAATGAAATCCATTCACGGAAATTATCTGCAAAAATTTGAAGTTTCAAAATTTTAAACTTAAACATGCCAATATCAATTATAAAATCCTACAAGATACTTGAGAGACAAGGGTGGTTCAAATCGAAAATAATTTATTTACCACTGAAGTTAATATTTCGAATATGTAGTTTTGAATATTTTCATTCAAGTTCATAAAAAGTAAATAAAATAAAGTAAATAAATTCAAAGAAATCTAAAGTTTTTTCAGGTAACTATAAAAACAGTAAAAACAAAACAAACTATACATTCGGATATTTTTACATTTGAGGAAACCTTAAATTTCACTTAGGTTTGCTTCAAATACACCTGAATGTTTTCACGTAATTGTCTGTACTTTTTGCGGGCTTCATGGTGTCGTACATTTCAAAAAGAAACGTGCAGAAATTCCCTTTTCCATATTTAAAAAGATGAGAAAGAATGAACTTCAGTCTGTCCCTGCTTTCCCATGTTAAAATAAATACAGAAAAATAACAAAAATGCTATCTTATTAAAGGCAAAAACACCTACCATTTAAGTCCATTAATGCAACCCTATAACGATTCCTTTGACAATTTTTTTTGTGTCGTCTAAGGTAGATATCATTTATTCCTGTCTCGTGTTGGGTTATTAAACGATAAGACAGAAACAGGTTCCTCATCTCACACTCTGTCACAGGTGTGCATAGCTTTTCGAGCATCAACCCGAACTTTTTTCCTAACGATACTTGTTATCCAAGTTTACGTCTGTCCAAATCATCTTTATTCACTCCAAATTATAACTCATCAATTTTCTTTGAGATAAGGGGACATTCACATATAACGTTAAATAAAATTTCGGCTTCTTTTAAATATTGTAACTCTTCATGTAAAATAATACTAAAGATTCTGACGGTTTACTTGGAAATATAAATCGCATCCAGTGAAAACTTAATCCTTAAATTCCCGATTTTAAAAAAAATTGATTTAAAAATGTTTTTTGACTTTAATTTCTTGAATAAAACATGGGAAAAATATTTAAAAAATCCTATTTTGCTTTAAGTATGGTTTACGGCTAAGAAAAGGCTTGTTACCAATCAACAACACTGGGCTTTAATTGAAAAAAAATCTCCTTCATAAAATTCTATAATATTAAACGGATGAATTTTAAAAAACTAATCAAGGAATTTCCTTCAACATTATAGAATAAAATATGGCATTCTCAAGCGTAAAACTAAAGCAAAAAAGATGCAGCCTCAAGCGAAAAACATAAATTTATTTATATTTTTTCATTACCAATTAGGTTGCCATCTAGATGTTGTAAATTGATTTAATAACATTTTCAGTATTTATTCTATAAGCAACAGCATGCATTAGAGCTTCAGTCTTATTCTCAAGATTTTAGAGGACAAAATTGGGAATGTTGCTTATAGGCAACACTGGGCATTTAAGGGTTAAACTGACAATATGCAGAAAGCTACGAGTGGTCGCATCACCATATCTAGTGAACATTATACTTGTTTTTATACGATTTATGATTGAAATAAATATAATAAAAACAGTTTTAAAAAACATTCTTTTTTATTGTACTAAAAAGTAAATTTAAAAAAATATTTTCTATTTTTAAGTCTTCAGTTTATAATTCATTTTTATAAATATTACGATATCTTGAAATCAAGTTTTTCTCAAATTCACTACCAGGTGGAGCTATTTTTATGGATTCTAAATTTAGTTAAATTAATCGAATCTGAAGATATTAAAATAGTGTATTTTTTATTACGGAGAATATCGATTATTTGTTTTTAAAATTAAATTATGTTCAACTGTATATATAACGTTTTAATCAAATTAGATTCATATTCGGACTAATTAATTTGGTATAATGATTTACCTCATAGTTTTTCTCGATTTGCCTTTGACTACAGTTGTGTGTATCACGTGATAATAGCATATTTATAGAGCAGATTAGGCAAGTGGAACCAGGGCCCTTCAAGTGGCTTAGCAAGAGTGAAAGAGGCCCGGGACATGGTGATATTATTTCGCATACCTCTTCATATTTGATTTTAAAAATTGACATAAACACGCTAACATTTTGTCTCCACGACGCTTTCTAAGAATGTTGCCTGGGGCATCTATACGCCCCTTGTCTCCACGTGTTGCTACGCCAATGGGGCCTTAAAATTTCTTTCTTTGTTCTGAAACCAACACTTTGGTCGGTGCGGTATGGAAGTATGGATTTAGTTTAGTTTAGTTTTAGTTTGAATTAACCCACCCCGTTTTGAAGCAACACCAGGGCTATTTTGGGACGGTCCTCGTAATTTTGAATCGCGGTCAGATGGCTAGGACGACACCTGAGCTGGCACCCCCTCTCCAAGCTTTCTCGCCACACCAGCTCACTTGGAGATCCTGACCATTATCTTTTTGACTGCTTAATGACACGGGATGAACACCTAAAGAAGCCCTCTTGTGAAGCCAAGAGTTTGTGGCTTAAAAACGTAATGTCGACTGCGGCTAATCACGAAAAACTTGTGAATTGTTTTAAAGTTAGTAGAGCGATCTGTGATCGCTTGAGTGGGGTGTAACTGGTCTACCCCTTTTTTAAATTTTTAATTTGTTTTATTTTTAATGACATAGTTTGTGGGATTTTATGTTTAATTGTATATATATTGGATATATAATTGATTTTAATTATTTTCAATTTTAATAGTGTGCTTTGAATTGGTCATTTTGAAGAGAATTTGTTTGGCCTTGTGGTCGATTTCATGGCCTTGTCATTTTGAGATTTTAGACATTTGAAATTAAATTTAAACTTTTAGGATTTTTATAATGGTTTTAATTAAACTTTTTTCAATAAGACTTTTAACATCGAAAATTTAATGTGTGACCGTTATGTCCGATTCCTTTCCTGGTCGAGGCGCCTTGTCGTGTTGGAGGTGTGGGCCTGGTTGCTCGGCATTGCATATGACGGACTGGGTTTTTTTGAATTGGTGGGTTTCCTGCACTGGGAGTGGTTATTCTTGTTGGTTTTTATTACACGGTTTTAATCAATATACCCGGTGCATGCTTGGTAATAGAGTATTGGCATTTTTAAAATTTTAACTGATTAGTTGTGTGGGTGAGAATAGATTAGTTTTTATATTTATTAAAGAAAAAGGGGAAGGAAAAATTGATTGCCAATTCATTTTGTGTGTAGAGTTTGTTTGTGTGTTCGATTTTTGGTTCGATATAATTTGTCTGTGTCTGTTTTGAGTTGACTTTTTTTTTTGTATTTGCGCTGCATCTCACACATTATATTTTATGGGTGGAATGGTATTGATAATTAAAATTGGGAACGTATTGTTCGTTTCTCCCTGGCCATGGTAAATTTTTGTTAGTAAATAACTTTCAATCCATATGCTGTTATTTGTATTGTCTCCTTGGCCGGATGAGCCCTTGTAATGTGAGACTTTTATATATGTTAATATGTATTTAATTTCCCCCCATGTTGCTGGGTGTAGTATGTATATATGAGGACAAATTTTTAATACATACGAGTGGGGCTTGCGTCCTCTTGCTGGTCAGTTCTCTTCCCCTCGACTCTTTAAAGACTTAAACCCAGTCAGGCAGGCTGGGGTGGGTTGTGTTGTACCACACCAGCGGGGGGGCGTCTGACACGTAAGATTTAGTGTGCAGCAAGCCCAATACACTACGGCTATTCAGTGCCATCGGGTTTCGAACAAGGAATCCTCCGCCCCGAAGCCGACACCTTGCCACTAGGTCACCGTGGCTTTAATTTCGATTGAAGTTGCACTCTTATTTTTGAATTACTTATGTTTATGTTTTCTTTTATTATGTTTCTTTTATTATGTTTTCTTAATTATGTTTTCTTTTTAAAAAAAACAGAAAAATCCACTGTGAACAGTTCTCGTAGATGTAAATCGTGATCAGGACACGTGACGAGAAAGGAAGAAGACACGACAGGTTTCGCTTTACTTCAAAGAACAGAAGTTGGATCCCACAATCCAATTTAATGTATTTTCGTCTCACATACATGGAGGATGAGTCGGGGAATCAAGCATGGATCTCGAGATCCGCCGATAAAAGAACAGTTTGTGATGTTAAGAGTATCACGTTCCAAATGTTACTTTATCAGTTTTAGGGAGCTTAAATAACCCTATGGCTTTTTTAAAGTTATGAACAATTATTCCACTAACGGTTTTACACTCCGCTATTGTTTAAATCTTTTCGTTAACAGTTATATGAATATATATAAATGAGTGTAAGAAATGAAGGAAAAATAATTCAAAAATTAAATTTTGTACTTAATAAAATTTGTTTGAATTTAATTCTTTAATAAAAATTAGAAGTCGGTTTTTAATTAAAATTACGTAATCAAAAATATCAACTGTTTAATTAACACTCATTTACTTCTTCAAGCCAAAAATGTATTACCTAAATAATTTTATTAATTAGTTATTAAATTATTCAAAATTAATTGAAAGAAGAGATAAAATGATAATTACGTAAATATGAATTCACTGTGGTGAATAAAGTAAACTCATTTCATCAATCTCTTTTAAAAGGAAACTATAAATTTTCTCTTCTATTGTATTATGTTTTTTGCTCAACTACAGTTTGAATATCTTTTTCTCATAAGGTGAAGATTCATCATAAAAACAATTTTTTTTCCTTACTCACTTGTTAACAAAAAGGACTTTTCTTAATGAGTGTCAATAACTTCTGTCAAATGTTGAAATAACAGCGAACAGCAATAACAATTAGAAACTATCCGAAAAAAAGATATTTTGCCTAATAGCAACATCATCTGGGAAAAATCGCTTATTTAATTGAAATCTTAAAATGCTGCTTCAAATCTCTTGTTATTTAGAAGAAATCTCTTAATCGCAATACGGAATATTTATTTTCTTGCGATGTTCCTTAGAATATATCACAAAGAATAACTGATTTAATTTCGCTTTAGGCGTTTGAAAGCATATAGGACAGTCGATGTTGGATCGCTAGTTACAGGACTTTGCCCCGTCGCTTCGAAGCAAATCAATAATATATTTGATTCAGAAACATAACATCAAATCTCATTTTGCAGGAATTGCTCTTATTCTTATCTCAATCATCCTGATTTTCATTATTTAAAAACTTTTGATTTTGAATTTAGTTTGGTGCCTCTCCGATGAAATTTTAATTCAAATTACGATTTGAAATTACATCTTAATCTTTATTTTATGCATTTACGAACTATTAAAGTTAAAAATTTATTACAAATAATGTAAAATTTATTATTTTGTAGTTTTATTCGCTTTATTCCACAATTTTTTTTAATTAATACATCACAATACATCTAATTACATTATTTCTCACACGAATACATATCTAATGGTTAAACACCATTAACTGCTAACAAAATTCCTTTGATTACTTTGTAAAATATGTTAAGAGGAAAAATTATCTTTTTAGAACAGCTGGGAAATTCAGTCTTTTTATGGACTGTTTAACTACCACGCGCTCATTATAGTAGTGAGTATGAATGAAGAAGATTTTGACAATATTTTGCTAAGCACGTGATGTATTTATTGTGAAGTAAAGGCATACTGAAATACAGCTGTCATTCTTAGTAACTAATTGTAATAAATTTTTGTAGGAAAGGCTCACATAATAAGCATATAAATTCAATTTTTAATAATGACACCTGAATTGGCTCTATATTTCCACATCGCAGTTTGATCCAGATGGATTTGACATGCAACACGGTCACACTTATTGCGTAATTTTGGTGGAATTCAGTTTTGAACCCACGACTTTACCACCAGGCCACCACGATCCAACAAGAAACTCAGTTATACTGATTGTTCTAAGTAGAACCTAGTTATCAAGGTATCCACTTTCCCTCTAAAGTGATTTTCGAAATTGTTGCAAATCAATACTGTTGTTGGAATTCAACGAGATGACGATTTCTAAAGAAAAAGCTAAATTATTCCTTATTAAGAAAATCTTGTAGAAATAATTAACTTGTCTGCGTTGTAAAAATGTTAAATAAAATTTTATTGTTAATTAAAAAGGAAGTTAAGTTTGAAAATCAGTATTTGTAAAAATCTATGACACAGAACACTTGAATTTTATTAATGTTGGTTATTACTGATTATTATTAAATATTAATCATCATACTTAATTGCAGTAACTAGTAATATGCTGATGAATGATTATTTAGCAGTAGTTTGTTTCAAATTTACAACTTATTTTTATTGTAGAAGCATGTACAGTACGAATAATTTTATAGTTTTGATATTTTCCTTCTATTAAATAAAGGGAAACACCATTCATAAATTAATTTCATTTGTTAAGTTTGCTTAAAATCTAAGTAAATACTGTTATTTGAAAAAGAAGAATTCATTGAATCAATTGCCATTTTCTAGACATAAAAGTTTTTCCTATAAACTGTATTACATGTCATTTTGCAATCTTAACGCGAATGTGAAGTTCACGTATCCTAATAATAATCCAATTATAATAGCATTAAATTTTTGCGCTTTCGCAGAATTATATGAATCTTCTCCTAAAAACTGAAGCTTGTTGCATACCTTTTCTAATCGAAATAGAAACAGACGATTTGCTTTCTCTTAGAAGCCTTTCTATTTAAAGTTAGATATTTTGATAAAAGAGGGCAGCACGATACTCTTATTGCTAAGGTAGGCTAATGGAAAGAAATTAGTTTTGATATGCAGGAAAATAATGCGAGTTACGCATATTCTCCTTATGTCCATTGTCTTTTCTTCTGAATACAACGTACATTTTACTCAGAGTAATTTAAAATTATTTATTATTCAAAATGAAGCAAAATGATAAAATTTATTCGTCGGAATGGTCAATGGAATGTTTCGGGCGGGGGGGGGGGGGGGGGGGTAGAAAACAATTCTGAATTATTTAAAATGTTGATTTCTTCTCTATCGATGTAATCACAATATAGATACTGCAATCGCAGGGTAACCATGTTGAACTGATTGTGGGGCGTGGGGAAGTTTCAATATTATTTTTCTTTAACATTTTAGTTCAACAGAAATGAATTTCTCTCACTTTAGACTAATCCTTCTAGGGAAAAACAACTATCATTTGATAAAATTTCACAAAAACACCTTATTTTAAGTTTCAGATGTTATAAAGAAACTTTTTAATCGACAATTTGCGAGTTATATGTCAGAGGGAATTTCAGAAATAGATTCGGATTGATTTTTTGTAGCTAAGACGCTTTAGAATGTTCAAAACATACTTCCTCCCAAAAACATATTTTCCCAGGAAGGCGAACGTAAAGTTACAGGTATACGTAAATAGTTAAAGATACTAAGCAGAGTGTGAAAAAGTGTGCAGATCGCAGTGCTGGAACAGTTGCGAGTATAATCTAAACTAAATTATATAACCAGAATTGTTTTCTTTTTTAACTCCCAGCTTCAAGGGTCGCTGTCTGATTGATATTTAAACTAATGGCAGAAACAACCCAAAAGTTTGTAGTAGTATTTTAGTAATCTTAAATTTACGTTAGTAAATTTGCAGCATATGAAATTCCAATATTTTCTAGAACAGTAATTTGGCATAACTTTGGCGGTAATTTGCCAAACTTTGCCAGAATTTTGGCCATCTTTTAACATTTGAATATAGCAAGGATGAATTTCTTTTAGCATTAAATACGCTTTACTAGAATCCTCCAGAAAAAAACATCTCGGAAATGCGTTTCCTTTTAGTTTCATATTTGTTATGAAGGAAATTTTGAGTTAATGTTGCCAATTTTGTCTGGCATATATAACAGAAAAAGATTCATCAAACCTTTTCGAAAGGAGATACCGTAATGTGATGTCGAAATTTATTAAAATTGGATGATTTATTTAATTTATAATTAAATGTTTTTGTGAAACTTGATGACTTTTTCTATTATTTTTAAACGCTTTTACTGGACTAGTTTTATGTTTGAGAAGATGGAATTTTTTTATTGATTTTTCTTTCATTTTCCTGATGTTCTAGAATCCTGAAATGTTGTACAGTTATTTGTTCCCGATGTCAATAAAATATTTTAATAAGTTTAGAGCTCATAGATATTAATTAAATGTTAATTTACCTATTTCATACAGGTGATGCCATCTAGTAATCAATTCGAGAAATATTAATTATTAGACTCCATAAATTTTATAATCAGAATTATGAAATACATTAAAGACTAAAAGGTGGAAAATAATAAAAATTAAAATTTTTTAAATGCACTTTTATTAGTGTAGTAAAAAGTAGGAAATAATATTTTATTTATCGAAAATCAAGCAATATTAAAAAGTAATTAAGACACGATAATTATCATAAAAAAGAAATTCCAGGATAATCATTAAAAATTAAAATATATTATAAATGTGACTAAAATTCCAATTTACTTAGAGTATTTATATCAAAATTTTACGCTTTTATGGTTTTTTTGTCATCCATATTTTTAATAAAAAATTAATTAAGAAATTAAGAATATTATAAGACAAGAATTAACACGCTTTTTTCTTAGAATATTTCTTATATGAACTAGAAAATTCATGATTCTAGTTGAATGTTAAATATATCATTTATGTGCGAATTAGCATATTTATTCTTAGAAATCAAAAATATTAACAGAAGGTAATTTTCCGCAAGATGAAATTTTATGCACTTGTTTAGAACTTGTTTTTACTTGTGGAAATTAACTACATAAAAGCCTCCCGATTTGGTAAGGAGGTTTCCGTACGATGTTGAAACGCCAGGGGGACCGGCTTCGATTCCTGCATATGGCTTGGGCGTTTTATACAGGCGTGTGCATACTTGCAAGCCGAACAGTTCGCGACTATTCAAATCCTGTCGGTTTTTCGGCGAATACAAAGGGATTCGTAGTTCCCGTTGGGACAAGTTCGTATGTAGTTCGTCGTTTCCCGCGAACCTTCAACGAACCTGCAAGGTCGAATCCTTTATTTCAGCTAGGGACGGAAGTCAAAAGAGCTCAGAATCTAAACGCGTCCAAAGACCCCCTCCCTCCTCCAGTGACGACTGACAAGTAATGATTGATGGTTCACGGTGAGTTCACTCCTTTTCCATGGTTCGCGGTTGGTTCGTTGTGAAAATAAGTTTAACGAACACTTGCGTGCATATGTGCCTTAAGAATAAAAGTCTAACTTCTACTATTAGGTAACTCCAAAAAGGAAAGCGACACTACTTAGTATGATTATTATTTGGTGAATATATTGAAGACTGAAAACTAGAAAATTATAAATATTAAAATACGCATCTGTGTATTAAAAAGGAAAAATATTTTTTTTAATGAAAAATTTGAAAGCACGAAGCACGGGAAGCAATCGGAAAAGGAGAAAGCCACAATGAATAACATAAGGAACAAACAATTCCTAAACATTTGTCATATAAAAACTAAAATACATATAAATGTGATTAAAATTCCAATTTGCTGAGAGCATTTATCGTTAGCGCCTCACGTATGATTTTTGTTTTGACCTTCAAGATGTTTGATAAAAAATATTTTTCCTAATTAATTCAACGATAAAAGCATTTTGCAAAAAGTTTTTTATGTATTATTATTTGTTTTAGTCGTTAAGGAATAAGTGCTAGAAAGTACAACTTCTAGCTTTTAGATGTCTAATTTAAACTACTATTTAAGCTGATGGCAAAAACGGCCCAGAAGTTTCTAGAAGAAATTCAGTAACTTTTCACCTGCGAGCCTATATTTTCAAGTAATCGAATACTTTCTAGAGCTGCAATTTACATTAAATTTGGAGAAAATCCGCCAAAGAAAGGTTCGCAAATATTTTAAAAACTGCTTTCTAGAAAAGGTCTTCCTATAGCTAGAAAGGTTTTTAAAATACTGAGAATTAAATAGGACTTTTCTTACAAAATAAAAAATAAATAAAACAGAGCACATATAAAAGAAAATATTTTAAAAGGTTTACAAAAATATTTTGTAACTATTTGGGGAAAAAATTGGGGGCAGTGTGGAAAAGTTTCTCTTTCAAGAACATTGAACAAATAAATTACAAATGACAAAAAGTTAGCCAATATTTTGGAGGCCATAGAAAGTATATTATGAATTATTCGTTGCTAATGTGTCTCATAACTTGATTAATATCTATGTGATTTTGGCTTCTTTGTATACGCAGAGAATAAAGTATTGGAATTTTGATAAAATAATTTGTTTTTAATACTAAAAATTTGAGACGCAAAAACTTTGCTGAAAATTCCAACTTTTTATTTGCTTCTTCAATTTCAGTAATGCAACGTCAAGATTTCGTACGTAAATATTTCATTGATATTCTTACACATCATTGTAATAGGTTTATTAAGACTTTGAAGTTATTCTGATTATAAATGAATGACAATCATATCTAGGGGATTAAACTGCATAGATAAAAAAACTTTATTTTTAAAAGAAGCGTTATTAAAAGATAATATTTATCTAAATGTAAGCAGTTTACCTTTAAAGTGCAGTTTCTTTTTCTTAATTAGAATTCGAATAATTATCCACCCATAAGCTGAAATGATTAAAATCATAAAAATTATGATCGCATTCAGCTGCACAACAATGCCAGTGCTAGATGTCTGGAAGCAATAAATTTGGCAAGATTTGGGGAGAAAATAAATTATCCTTTTAATTCCCATTACTATAAATATGGAATCTGTCAAGACGGTAATGAGATTGTTTCACAAACGAGTGATTTATTTTAAGAAGTGCTGTATATACTTTCTCTATGACTTATTTACTAAATCTACTTAGAAATCTGCAAATGTAATGTAAGCATCCTTATATTTTATCCATGAGATCTTGCGAATTGTGACAAATCTTCTTTAATTGAACAATTAATCTTTTCCTTTACAGGTTCAATTTTGACGCGAAATGAAACATTTGTTTCAATTATACTTAAGCTTTGTAATTTTCCGCGTATTGTATATTTATCGGTAAAAGCATCTGAATTGAAAATATTAGATTGCGTGTCTTTGGTCTAGAATATTTTTAATCAGTAATTTATAAGATTTTAGCTAAATTGTTTGATAGATTTACTGATTGTATAAACATTCTTAAATTTAATTACATTACCAGAGATATTCTAAAATGGTTTAGACTTCAGATTTATCTTACAAATATTTTAAAACTATTGCGACAAGATTAAAACATAAATCACTTCAAAAGGTATTGTTTCGCATAAAATGTAACCAATATACTAATTATATATAATTAAATCAGTTGGCATCTTCAAGACGAATAATTACTAAGTAGACAATTTTAATATATGTATATAGGCTGCCCAAAACAACTTTCGACGGCTCTCGTATTTCTGAACTACACTATCTGGCGACTCGACAACGATCAGTGGCGGACTGGCTAGGTTGCCATCTTGCACGATGTCAAGTGGGCCCCCTTAGATATAAGTCAATATGGGCCCTCATAATGTGTATGTATCAGAGAGAAAGGAAAGAATTCTTTTTCTAGTAAATTTCCTGCGCTTTTTCTAAGCATAAAAGCAAATAGTTTTAGGTTAAAACCACACAACCTTTCCTGTGCAGGGCCGGGCCGGAATAAACACAAGATTTTTATTTTTCTTGCAGGCTCCCGGCAGGAAGGAGGGGATAACCCCTTTGTGCAGGAAGGATTTGGTCCTTTCGTGGCTAAACAACGAGCTTTTTGTTGTTATTTGTGCACTTTACTGTTGTAAAACTGAGGGACAAGCGAACTCGTCTGTCTTCTAAAGTAAAAGAAAGAAATGTCTCCGCGGTGCCCACTCTCGCCCTTCATAGTATGTTTGCACTAAATTTAGTAATCCTAGGCTCACCATAATGCTTGTTTTTACTCTTTTACTCATAAATTTCGTTTTCCTGTCATAGTTATATCCTAATAGACCTTGTATTGAATATATTAAGTTAAATTTGAAAGAACTTTGTCTTTATTGAGTTTAAAATCCAATTTTGAGTGAGGAATAATGTAATGATATTATTGGAATTTCAAAGCTAAAGATCGCTACCGAATGCAATCAAATATTAGACCATATTAAGAAATTCATTGTCTGAGGAGAATTTGGAAACCTATATATTACTCTCTTTTCATATGGAATTGTTAGATTATTTGGATGAAGATTAATTATTGATAGATTTGAACAGTCATCTAGTCAGGAATTGCGCTAGAGTTTGCACCGATTTGCCCGACAGGGGGCACGACCTGCTGTATGGGGGGGACGAGTGTAATGAAATTGGTCTCAAATTTTCGCCGGATTATTATTTATCAACTACAGTTGAGTACCCCGTACAAATATTTTCCTCGACGGGATACAAAATTTTTCCTCGATGGGCAGTGTACAGCTTCCCCGACTTGGGGGTCATGGCTCCCCGGTCCCACCTCTGGCGCCACCCATGCATTTAGTGAACTCATAAGTGTGTCGACTTGCCCTTAATGAAATGGACCACATGTAATAAATACACTTCTGTAATTTGAGTTGTTAATCTTTGAAGTGAGAAATATTTTTAAAAAAAAATTGAAATTGATAAATAATTTGCACTTTATTTTCAATTTGGTTAAAAAAATTCTCAAAATTACAATATAGTTCCAAAATTACAGTATTCTAATACAACTACCAAAATTGTTTAATATTCAATCATAAAACTGTATTTATATGTGGTATTCCTTACTTCCAATAATATGTATAACACATGTTATACTATAATTAGTAATAAATATAATACATTTTTAGATTAGGAAGAGATTAAATTAAATTATTATTATAATTAATTGTTATTATTTAATAATAATATAATAATTAATTTATTATTAATTTCATTTATTATATATGTAAGAAATAAAATTAAAAAATATAATGTAAGGAATACATTGTAAGATGGCACGGTAGATGTGATAGGGCCCCTACTGACTCATGGCAATCATTACTTTCAAAGCCAGTCCGCCACTGACAACGATGCAGGTGCGTGGTTCATCTCTTTTGTGTATTTTTTCATTTCATCTTTATCGAACTACGAAGATAAATATAAAAACCATCCTACAGACCAGAGTTTATCGAATTGTTTGTATTACCAAAAGGACAAATCCCCGCCCTGCCTTGGCATCCACGCCCCTAAATGACAGGGCCTCCGAGATAATAGTACGGGTACTGTGATCGGTTACAAAATGGCCATCACCGGCCCTTGCATTAACCCATTCCGTAAGAGAACGTACCATCATGTGGTCAACACAACCACACCAAAATTATTGTACCCTTAGGGGAAGTCAAAGCCAGGTCCGGCCTCTTCTCATCCACGTACTCGTGGTGTCCCCGGGTGGCATATAGGCATACTGTACTCAAGCAGAGCACCATTGTAACTTTGGAGGGCTCTGATTGGACAAGCGAATCTGACGCCACTCTTCTGCACACCGCATCAACAGTGAGACACGCGTATCTTGTTTAAAGTTCTTCCATATTCTTCTATCCATGAATACACATCGGAAACACTTTTAAGGTTGCTTCGAACGATGGTTTCATCTTTAACGATTTTAACAACTTCGTTTACAAAAGAAGGGGGAAGATTGGAATTCTGAATAGCCATAGCGTATTACACAAAGAACATTTCGCTATCGCTAGTTGAAAGAATAAGGCAGAGCGTGGTCAAAGGTAAACAAACAACAAAGCATAGTTCCGTCAGATTCGCTTGTCCAATCAGAGCCCTCCAAAGTTACAATGGTGCTCTGCTCGAGTACAGAATGCCTATATGCCCCCGGGTGTGGGTATAAATATAAAAACACTCAATAGCCCTGAGCTCTTCCCGTGTGATTTCTGGCTCTTTCTGAAGCTAAGGAAAGAATTACGATGTTAGTAATTTGTAATGAATGCTAAGGTCCGGATTGTGGTGCAGTCTTTCTTTAAAAATCATAAAAAAAAGAAGTCAGGAAGACCGTACTCTCTTGCCAAAAAGCGAAACAAAATGCGTCCATGTACTAAAAGCTCCATCCAGCACTTCGAGCAGGAACACACTGGCTTTCTACTGGCAACGGTAGCGAATAATTGTTGTAAATTTACTCGTAAATAAACCCGTATGGTTGTTTTTAAACTCTCTTTTTTAACTTTTAAAAACTTGTCTTCTTCTTAAATTACCTCGCAGCGGGCTCAATCATTGACTAATAAGTTGAACTACACGCCTACATCGTTGGCTTACTGCAGAACTGGGAAATGCGATCTCCGTTGGCAGTTGTTTTGGACAGCCGGTGCGTAAATTTGTCTTGGTTTTGGCAAAATGAATATTCCTTTTTAAATTATTGATTGGTTAGGTTCGACTTTAACCCTACGCTGTACGATTTTTTCTTTTACTTTTTCATTCTTTTTCAACAAGGTTGAAGAAATCTGTACTAATGAGTGTAATGACGGCAGGAAAGATAATTATAAACATGAATTTTGAACTTATTTTTCAAATTAAAAAATTAATGCTATAATTATTAATTAAATTAAAATTTCTTTATTACAAAACTTTCCCTCGAAAGTATAGGAAGCAAATGATTTCATCAATCAAGCATTAAATTATTTAAAATTGTTCATGAAATCATGCAAAAATTGTAGAATGCTAGCATAAATCACAGCGCAGAGACAGATTAAATTTAATCATGAAATTACAATTCGTTTTTCAGTGTTTTAATTTTAAAAACAGAAGGCAGACTTTTGAAACATGTAAGTGAAAAAATTTACTTAAAAAAAAAATCTGCAGGTACACCGTTTTAAGAGCTATCATTTCTATTTAAAACTTCTTAACTTAATTGTATCCGACAATAATAGAAAATAATTCTTCTAATGCAACACAGATGTAGGCAAGATTCTCTATAGAAAAACAGACAGAGTCTATTTTTCTCAAGTGAATATCCTAGGCTTCCGGCTGTAGTTTAATTAGGTAGCTTAGTAGAAACTATCCTCTTATAAGTGCAGCAACAGAATTATTTAACTTTTTGTTTCTATAAAATGTTTATTGTTATTAAGTCAAATTTATTCTAAAATAATAATAAAAATAGTTTTACTATATTAAGTAAAAATAATTGTTTTAAACTTTAATTTTTATTAAATTATTCTTATTACTGTTAATAATAGCAATATTCTTATTCTTTCTTTGTATGTTTCCTACCTTGATTAATTTATATGAGAATACAATAAGAAAATATTTTGGGATCATAAGTTTAAGTTAAGTCAACATTTGACATGAGTCTTTTATTGAAATGAATCTCGAGCTTGCTTCTCAGAAGGTGAATTTCCACTTATTCCTGTTAAAGGCAATGTTTCTTTAAAGCACCATTCGTAGTTCAATCTATGCTCGTTCTTATAACAAATTTATATCATTAAATCTATAGACTTTTTAAAAGCAAAAATAATGATAACACACCAACAGTCATTCACATATTTATTGGGGAAATCCCGGCTTTATATGCTTTTCAAGGGAAACTTGTCTGCATTTGTGTACGACTAGAGTATTTACTTTCTATTACTGTCTGGTGCAATTCAGTTCATAGTTTAAAATGGAAATGAGATGACACATAACAAAGGGAATTAAGAAATAAAAACAAAAGTTTTAATAGCCCTTTTGAACTCTTAATCCGTAAAGTTTATCTTACATATATGTATATCTACACTATTAAAATTCAACGTGTATGTATGTATGTATGTATGTATGTGAGAGTCTATCTTCTCACGAACCGCTGAACGGAGAAGCGCGCCGAAAGTACCAAAAGAGGGAAAATAATCCAAGGAATCTATTTTGACCATTTAAATTCCGAAATTATAATTAGTAAAAAATATTTTAATTAAAAATGAATTTACAACAATACTTTTCATTGTTGCAGCGCAATTCAAACCGTTTTCATTGTTTAAACAAATATTTAATTGCGTGTTTCTCTTTCATTGCTGAAAGCTGCAACAATGCAATATGGATTTCTCAACGTTGCAATATTTATGGCATTGTGTGCGGGTTTTGGTAATTGATACAAAGAAACAGGGAAAATCAAATAGCTCAAATAGGGTTTGTACTAAAAATGTTGTTTTCCGTGAGATTTTACTTTGCAATTTTATGTATGCAGTGTATCTTGCTTCATGTGTATATACTTCAGTTCGAATAAATAGTAGTTACATTTGATTAATTACATTAGGGATGGAGAGTTGAGGACTCGGCCTTTTTTGGAGGAGTCAGACTCAGACAAAAATAATGCTGGAGTCAGAGTCGGTTTTAATACCATGTTTTAATTTATAAACTTTGGAAGTATAATTGTTCATTTTCAAGTTGTATTAACAGTTATTATACAGTTTACTGTGTAAAAGTTTAAAATAAAATTTCTTTTTCCAAGTCTCTCGTGTTTTCATTCAAACCATACTGTTTTAAGGTAATAAAAAGACTTGATTTGAAAGTTTTAATACAACAATATAGGATTTAAGAGATATTTCTAGGAAAAAAGACAACATATTTGTAGAAAAATAAACTGGATGCGGTCATATGAAAAAATATGGATCCCGGCAACGCCGGGTTATTTCCTTAGAAACTAAAGTCAGACAAAAATTCTGGAATCGGATAGACTATTCATTTCGCCAGGACACGGTATAACTTTCTTTTTTTTTTTTTTTACAAAATAACGATTTTTTGTATTTTTGCGATTTTTAAAAAAATAAGTTGATTTCGACGCGTTTCCGGGGACGGAATGTTTGAACCGCTCTTTTCTCCTTATTTATTTAGGAAAGAATGTTGGGCATGTGTCATGTGTTCTCACTTCTTCTCTCCGACAGAGAATGACGCATTATTCGAGATAGCCCGCGCAACGCCAGGCTACGCAGCTAGTATTTACATATTATTTGTTTCGCACGCAGATTTTAATTTGGCAAAGGAAATTTTGGTCAGTAAAAATTAGCTCCATAAAAATGATTAATACTGAGCATGTCTTGAAGCAGAATCCTATGTTAGAACACAAAATAATAATAACTTTAACCTTTCGACCCGACTTTTGCATGATCAAAATTTAACTAAAAGAAGTAGTTTAATTTAATGTTGACAAAAATGTAAAAGTGGGATTTATTTACCCCATGGGGAATGAAGTCTAATCTCCGGGATGTATATGCCCATTAGGGACGAAAGAGTTAAAAAACAGGCATTTATTAACGTATTTAAAATATAAGATAATATTTTTATCAAAACACTGGAGGTAAAAAAAACGTACAATTATAAGGCAGTGATATAAATACTCTAAGTCATTTGAAACTTTAATTGCATACTAATTTACGTAGAGTATTCTCATTTTATTTTTAATGAATGTTAACGAACTTTTTTTTGATATTCATCGTGGCTTATTTTCCTTATCATATATCATTCTCAGCGCCACAAGAAATTACAGATTATATTTTGACCTTCTGATTTCTGATAAGAGTTCATTTCTACCTTTTAACAACTTGATAAAAACGTGTTTTTAAAAACCCTTTCTATCATTTTCTATGTTTTTGGCTGCATTTCATGATTCATTGCAAAAAGCACGCAATCTTGTCTTCAAGGTTTGTCTAATTCCTTCCTGATTACCGCCTCACATACGAAATCAAAATTTAATCGATATTAATCGATTAAATGAAAAGTAAATAATGAAAATATTAAAGAATTATATTTCCATCGGGAATCACGTAACTGTGTAAAATTTCAGAACTCTAGCTTATCAAGAAGTGAGAGAAAAATCGATTACAATATTCCTTCTTTACAAATATGAAAGAAGTTAAGTTACATAAAAGCTTGTAAAAACAAATATATGAGATGAAGCATAAATTAAAACAACGCCTTGTCAATAAGTATCAGGAAGATTTTCTTAAAGGATCTTCAATAGGTTTTAACTTATAAAACATAATAAAATTTAAATAACATAATAAAATAACATATAAAACATAATAAAATTTAAATAACATAATAAAATAACATATAA